>LPNX010861518.1:263806-278915 GCA_001517045.1 Pseudotsuga menziesii
TATCCGTCCAACAACAATATACTAACATAGTAAAGAGATGGATTGACATGGGTTCCTAACATCCCCTCCCCCTTAGAAAAAGCTTTGTCCTCAAAGCTTTAGATGTGGAAATTGTCGCTGTATCTGGAGGAGTGGTTCCCACGTAGCATCCTTAAGCTGCATTCTGTGCCATTGAATTAAGACCTCTGTGATAGAGCAAGAGAGAAGCTGACAAGTGTGCTTATTGAGGACAGCCTCCGGCTCCAAAAAGATGGATCCTTCATTATCCAGTGCTGGTAAAATAGTTTGGCCTTTGATGTTGGTGCCAAGAACATTCTTCAGACAAGAGACATAAAATACTGGATGAATGCAGGAAGAAGGTAGAAGTTCCAATTTAGAAGCAACAGACCCAATCTTTTGAAGAATCCTATATGGCCCATAGAACTTTGGAGCGAGCTGATGACGCCCTTTGAGTTTTAGTGAGGATTGCTTGTAAGGCTGGAGACAAAGAAAAACCATATCACTGGCTTCAAAAGTGCGCTTAGAACGGTGCTGATCAGCTTGTTGCTTCATGCGATTTCCTGCCATGTGAATTTTTTTGTGCAAAATGCGAAGGACCGCATCAACTGCCTGAACTTGAGAACTGCTGGGGGTGTAAGGAAGAAGAACTGGTGGTGCCAGAACATAAAATGCTTCATCTGGAGTCATTTTAGAGGCAGTGCGGTAAGAGGTATTGTACCACCATTCAGCGAGAGGGAGCCACTTTTCCCACTGATTTTCTTGCTCAGAGGAGAAGCAATGAAGATGAGGTTCCAAGAATTTATTGATAATTTCAGTCTGACCATCCGTTTGGGGGTGAGAACTTGAACGCATCTTCAGTTTGGTGCCAGTGTGGTGAAAGAGTTCTGTCCAAAAATGACTGGTGAAAGTCGCATCACGATCTGAGACAATGGAAGAAGGTATTCCATGAAGACGAAAGATCTGGTCCAGGAAAATTTGAGCAATGGAAGAGGCTATATAGGTATGGCTGAGAGCACAAAAATGACTATATTTGGAGAGGCGATGAACCACAACCAAAATCATAGTCTTCCCTCCAGATTTAGGGAGCCCGTCAATGAAATCCATAGAAATATCTATCCATATCTGGGGAGGTATGGGCAAGGGCTCGAGAAATCCCGGAAGGGGTGTTGTTTCACCCTTATTGCGTTGGCAGGTATCACATTCAACCACCATCTATTGAATTGTCCTTTTCATGCCCTACCAAAAGAAGTTGCGCCGTGCCTGTTCATACGTTATGAGAAAACCAGAGTGCTCCACTGACGGAGAAGCATGGAGTTCAGAGAAGATAGCTTGTTGAAGAGGTGTGTTCTGGGGAAGCACCAGATGACCCTTGTATCGCAGTGAAGCACCATCCCAAGAGTAATGTGGAATAGCAGCAGGGTTGTTGTCCAAGCATTGGATGATGTGAGATAATGAAGAGTTATTGACATAACCCTGCTGAACCGATTGCAACCAATTTGGAACAGGCATAGAAATAGCGGAAAGAGAACCTTGGTCATCAAATGTGCGAGAAAGGGCATCTGCCACAAGATTGTCCATACCCTTCTTATAAGTGATCTCATAGTCATAACCCATGAGTTTGCTAACCCATTTCTGTTGTGCTGGGGAGGATACACGCTGTTCTAGGAAATATTTCAGACTCTGGTGATCAGTCTGGATGCAGAAATGATTCCCTGAGAGGTAGGGTCGCCACTTTTGTACTGCATGCAACATGGCCATCATTTCCTTCTCATATGTAGAGGTAGCTAAATTCTTACCGGAAAGGGCTGTGCGGGTGAATGCAATGGGGTGTTCATCTTGAAGGAGAACAGCACCAAATCCATTGCCGCAAGCATCACTCTCAATAGTGAAGGGCTTGGAAAAATCGGGCATAGCTAGAACGGGTGTAGTACACATAGCTTGTTTCAGCTTGTCAAATTCACGCTCAGTAACAGGTGTCCATGTAAAAGCATCATTTTTCAATAGCGCAGTGAATGGAGCTGCAAGCTTCCCATAATCCTTGACAAACTTGTGGTAGTAGCCAGTCAACCCCAAAAAAACACGAAGGCTCTTGAGTGTCTTAGGAGGTCACCAATTGTTCAGGGCAACGATTTTGGTAGGATCCACATGAACCCCTTGTACTGAGATAATGTGCCCGAGATACTCAACTTCCTTTTGGCCAAAAACACATTTAGACTCTTTGGCATGGAGATGATGATCAGAGAAAAGTTGCATTACAAGAGCCAGAGGTTGGAGATGTTCAGCCCATGTTTTACTGTAGATGAGGATATCATCAAAAAATACCAGAATGAATTTCCGCAAATAGGGCCTGATGTTGGGAGGAATACGATGGTCCTCTGGTCGTGAAGGTGGAAGTCCCACTGGTTTAGCAAAAACACCTGTATAGCGATCCAGAATTTGTTGGGGATCCAAAGGAGTAGTGGGGGCCGCTGATGGTTCCATGTGAAGGGAATGGAGCTGAGCAATGACACCATGGGAACTCTTCTTAAGGAGTTTTTCCAGGCGATGTGAACTGATGATGCTGAGAGACCCTGGTTGTAAGCCTTTCAATGTGTGCTTGTGTCCATCGGGGGAGAACTGCATCCAAAGTTCAGCAAAATCCCATAATATGGGGCCAAGTGTGCGCAGCCATTGAGTGCCCAAAACCACATCACATCTACCTAAGGTCAAGGAAAACATGTCAGAGCGGAGGTTATAATCTCCCATAGAGATACGCACATTATGACGCTTCCCTTTGCAAGATAAGGTGCCCCCATTGGCAACCATGACTTCAAAGTTGGAGCAAGGATGGATAAAACAATTAGCTTGTTTGGCGATCCGAGGGTCAATGAAATTATGAGTGCTGCCAGAATCAATGAGTATTGTAAGAGGAAGCTTCTTGAAGTAACCGCGTACCTACATTGTTTGGGGGGCAATGACTCCAGCTAAAGCATGGAGGGATATCTCGGGTTGGTCGTCCTGAGATGGAGGGTCAGTAGGTGGCTCCTGAGTGTCAACCGGAGCATCCATTACATCGGCAACTTCTTCACCAATTTTAGAGGCAGGTGGAGAATCCACATCCAAGAGATAGATATTTTGTTGAACACATCGATGGCCCCGACTGAATTTCTCATCATGATGGCCCCGACTGAATTTCAGGAAGGGATCTGCAACGACGCGGAAGTGATCGGCAACAGGTGGATCTACAATGACGCGGAACTGACCGGCAACAGTTCTGGACAGCGGAAATCTGCAATTGTGCAACTGAAAATAGATATGGACCCCAGGTACGTGCGGCTTCCTATCGGTTCAAGGGATTAAATTAGCCACCAATGCTGTCTGACGGATTGCGTATTGGGGCAGTACCCCTCACTCCATGGCTCAGGTAAAACTGATAACTGCTTGGCCATAAACGACAGCTCTTGGTTTAACTCACGGGTGGGAACTAGTCAATCAGGTAGGGGTCGTTGCCCTTTTCGCTGGCAGGTCCTCTCAATGGGCAGCTACTTCAGGGTTCCTGTGGTACTCCTCAAAATGAGTTTTAGGGCTTATGCCCAAGTACTTCCCACAGTTAAGCGAAGAGGGATTTTTCCCAGATCCGAACCTGCAACAGAAAAAAAATTTGGGCAGAAATTCCACCCAATGTTTAAAAACCGGATCTATATTTCTCAGAATCGCTATTATAGCATGTTTTCGGAACTGGAACAACCACTCTGCTTCTACCCCATGAAATCAGAATAGAAATCTGGGCACTTGGTCAGAATATTTTCGCGCCGCAATTTCCGCGGCTATCACCGAAATTCTGAAAAATTGCGGATTTTAAATCCGCGATATCTCCACTTTTAGAACTCCAAATGAGATGATTTTGTTTTTTGAAACTACGTATTTTTGAAAGAGGAATTTAGATATGCAATCTGTTTCTTCTGATTTTGTGCAAAAAGTTTCAGAAATTGATCTAGAAGTCGCCACCCAAAAAAAAAAAAATTCCCACGTGTGCCAAGGAAAGTGCTCTGATACCAGATGAGAGGAACCTGCAGCAAACAAGTAATCAAAACACACGATATAGCAGCAAAACTCAGAATCACTTTTATATTAATCGCAAGCCACTTCGAGGGGGCAACCTCCTTTGAGCAAGCTCAATAAAAAATAACTTCACGGTCCCTTCCTTGACCTCAACACACACTTATATACTAAAAATAGGCGCCAATACCATGGGTCAAAACCATGGGCCAATATAAACTATGGGTGCCAATACTATGGGTCAAAACCATGGGCCAATGTAAACTATGGATCAACAAATACTACAGGCAGCTTACAAAGCATATGCGCCTCACAACAATAACACAAACTATGGATCAATAATTACTATGGGATGACTTACAAATCATATGTGTCCAACAACAATATACTAACATAGTAAAGAGAGGGATTGACATGGGTTCCTAACACATAATGCTATGTTAGATTCAGGTGCATCACACAATTTAATGCCAAAAGGAGTAGTTGAAAGTTTAGGACTGGAAGTGACAAGACCATATAAAGATTTGTATTCTTTTGATTCCAGGAGAGTGAAATGTCTTGGTTTGATTAAGGATATGGTAGTAACTTTGGATAAATTGCCATCTAAAACAATAGTAATGGATGTGGTAGTAGAAGACATTCCACCAAAGTTTGGAGTATTGTGATCTTGGACTTCAAAGTTGAAAGGTAGTTTACAAATGGATATGTCATATGCTACTATTCCTGTTCAAGATGGGAGTAAGAGGTTGCATAGTGAGAAAATAACTCCCTATGTAGTGAGTAGTCAAGATAAACCTGAAGTTCATCATATATATGCTGTTGATACTGATTTGGGGTCTTCCATTTTCTTTAATGATACTATCCCATGTGACTTGGAATCTACATTGTAGATGAAGCCTGAAGAAAATAAAAAGGAAGATGTGATAGAACAAAATGCTTGGGAAGCAAAGCAAAAAAGAGAAGGTTTGTGGACTATGTATTTTGATGGATCTGTGGCAAAAATAGGCATTGGAGTTGGTGTGTATATAATCTCTCCTATCAGGGATTTTAAATATTTATCATATAAATTAACATTTGAGTGCACAAATAATGTAGCTGAATATGAAGCTTTATTACTTGGGTTGCATGCTTTGAAAGATTTGGGAGCACAGAGGATAAGAGTTTTGGGGGATTCAGAACTGGTGATAAACCAGGTGAATGATAGTTATCAAACCAAGCATCCCTGAATGAGGGCTTATAGGAATTGAGTATGGGATATGATTGGTAAAATTTTTATGGAGCATATGATTAAGGTGGTTCCCAGATATGAAAATATAGTAGCTGATTCTTTGGCAGTAGCTACTGGAAAATTCAAAACCCATAGCGCTGGTCAGAAAGAATATCAAGTGGACATTGTGAACAGACCATCTATTCCTGATAATTATAAATATTGGTAGGTGTTTGAAGATGACATGTAGATAAAAATGTTTTTAGAATTGTCGGGAGAATTTGTAAATACTCATATTGATGCTGAAAATGACAATGGTGAAAATTTCCAGGATGATGAAGAGCCTGAAAAAGAAAAGGATGGTGCTGAAAAATTAAAAGGAACCTTAGGAGGAAAATATATTATTCAATTGAAAAATAATTTTATACCAAGAGGTTTGATTCCTTTAGAAAAAGTTTTTGATCAAAATGATGTTGCTAAGAATCCTAAAGTGAAGCCTGCTGAAAATGCTGTTGAAGAGAGGGATATTGGTACCGAAGAAAATCTGAAGATTGTAAAATTGTCCAAAAATTTGCCTGCAAAATAAAAAGAAGAGTATGTAAATTTAATGAAGAGGTATACAGATGTATTTTCTTGGAGTTATGAAGATCTTAAATAATATGATACATCTATAGTACAACATACTATTCCCATAATACCCGGGGAAAACCCTTTCAGGAAAAAGCTTAGAAGAATAAATCCTAAATTGTTGCCAATTATTGAGAACGAAATTAAAAAAATTATTTGACGCCAAGATCATCATTACTCTAAGATTTTCAAGATGGGTTGCAAATTTAGTTGCTGTTAGGAAAAAGAATGGAAAAATAAGACTGTGTATAGACTTCTGAAATTTGAATAAAGTTTCTATGAAGGACAATTATCCCTTGCCGAAGATGGATAATATATTGCAGAAGGTAGTTGGAACTGAAAGAATTTCGATGATGGACGGTTTTTCTGGTTACAATCAGATTAAAGTACTACCTGAAGATCAAGAGAAAACTGCCTTTACTACACCTTGGGGCACCTTTATGTACGCAAATATTCCTTTTGGTTTAATGAATGCAGGAGCTACTTTCCAGTGGGCTATGGACATTGCTTTTGCGGGAGAAATTGGAAAGTATGTGGTAATTTACATGGATGGCATCATAGTTTATTCAAGATCTGATAGGGAACGTATTCATCATTTAGAAAAAAATTTCATGAAGTGCAGGAAGTTCGGTATATCATTGAACCCAAAGAAATCAAATTTTGCTCTGGAAGAAGGAAAATTGTTGGGTCATATAATATCTAAAGATGAAATAAAAATCAATCCTGAAAGGGTTAGTGCAATTTTAAAGGTAGGAGAACCCAGGAGTAAAAAGGAAATACAATCATTTTTGGGACAGGTGAAGTTTTTAAGAAGGTTTGTGGCTAGTTTTGGTGAAATCTTAATGAATATTACAAATATGTTGAAAAAAGGTCATGAGATAAAATGGAATGTAGATGCTAGGAGGTCGTTTTGGGAAATAAAACAAGCAATCTCAGAGGGTCTGGTGTTGGTAAGTCCATATTTCACCAAAGATTTCCTAGTATTTTCTTATGCTTCAAAACATACTATTGCAGTAGTTTTGTTGCAGAAGAATGATGAAAACATGGAGCAACCTATAGCATTTTTCAGCAATATGTTGAGGGATGGAGAATTAAAATATGATATCATGGAGAAACAATAATATGCTTTGGCCAAAGATTTGAAATATTTCAGAGTGTATATTCTCCACTCACATGTAATTGCGCATGTTCCAACTGTTGCAGTAAAAGGGATTTTGACACAACCTAGTCCAGAAGGCAAAAGGGAGAAATTGATAGCGACATTACTGGAGTATGACATAGATATAAAGCCTACGAAGCTGGTTAAGGGACAAGGATTAGAAAAAATGATGACAAATTCAAATTGTGAGTCTTTATAGCTCAATTTCTTATCCGATTAGTCTAATCAGTTGGATACAGAGGTGGAAGTGATGATTGATTTTGTTGCATCTCCATGGTACTCTGACATTGTTCATGTCCTTCAAAATTTACAAGCACCAGCAGGATTGAGTAAGTCAAGAGAAAGATTAGTAAAATTGAAAGTTGCCAAGTTCTGTATTATAAATCGATATCTTTATTGGAAGGATCCTGGAGGTGTATTACTCAATTGTCTTTTGGAAAACGAAGCTCAGCACATAGTCAAAGAATTCCATAAAGGATATTGTGGAGGGCATCATTCTTGGAAGGTGACTACGAATAAAATTCCGAGAGTGGGTTACTATTGGCTAACATTATTTTTGGATGTGTATAAAGAAACTAGCATGTATCATCAGTGTTAGATTTTTGACAGTAAAAGAAAGGTACTTCCTCTTCCTTTAAATCCAATAACAATAGAAGCTCCTTTTCAATAGTGGGGTCTATATTTCATTGGTGAAATAAATCCCAATTCTTCAGGACAACATAAATGGATTTTAACAGCTACAGATTATTTTACAAAATGGATTGAAGCAATTCCTACAAGGAGAGCAACTGAGACCGTAATCATGGATTTTCTTGAGGAGAACATACTGGCTAGATTTGGGTGTCCTAGAAGAATAGTAATAGATAATGCAGCAGCCTTAAGTCCAAGAAAATGATTAATTTTTGTCACAAATATCATATCAGTTTGAATCATTCGACGGCTTATTATCGACAAGGAAATGGGTTATCTGAGTCTTCAAATAAAATCCTGGTAAGGATTATCAAGAAGCTGTTGGAAGATAATAAAAGATCATTGCATGCCAAGCTCAAATATGCTTTATGGGCTGACAGGATTAGTACTAAAAGAGCGATTGGAATGTCTCCTTTCCAATTAGTGTATGGAACTGAAGATGTCTTTCCAACATCGTTAGGTGTTCCAATTATGAGGTATTTTCAAGAGCAGCAAGAAGAACCAAACCACATGCAAAGGAGGATAAATCAGATCATTGAGCTAGAAGAGCAAAGGAATAAGGCCCATGACAAAGTGCAATCACATCAGGAAAAAATGAAAAATACTTTTGACAGAAAGGTGAAGGAAGAACAGTTTCATATTGATGACCTGGTCTTGAAATGGGACAGTCCTAAAGAAGATAAACATGGAAAATTTCATCACATGTGGGTAGGTCCTCATGTTATCGCTAGACATAGACGGAAAAATGCATTTCTTGTGGAATATTCGAATGGGGTTTCTTTGGATAGTAACCTTGTCAATGGAATATTTTTGAAGCATTACCTGTCCTAAGAAGGAAGGTAACATTTGTATCATATTTTGTAAATATTTTTTTTCTTTAAAAAGTAGTACAGATGGTGAGCCGAATTTTTTTGAAGCTCGCAGTGAAAGCCCTAAGATTAAGAAGGTAAACCATTTATTTCTAGCAAAATATATCAGAAAAAAAGTAAATTTTTTTTAAAGTTATCATATAAATATTAAAGACAAGAACCTAGCCTATGAGTTCTTTGATACCTCGCAGGGAGGATATCATCCCCAGATGGAGCTAGTTGTTAACACCTTTATCTTGAAGAGTATTGAAAGAAACATGGTGGAGAAAAAATAAAGGTTACATGAACTTTGGTTAAGAGTAATAATGTGAGTATATCATAAAATGGTGCATAGAGGATAAAATTGTCTCATAATCTGATGGTGTAGAACAAAAGAGGTGAAAATCAGTGGTTTAGAACATATCTGCTCTATGGAAATGCACAGGAGATAAAGAGAGGCAGAGGTAATTAATAGAGCACGAAGATCAATGGTTGTGGGACCAAGGCAATAAAATCTATGGCTGATAAGGAGTCTGCTCTATAAAGATGCACGTTGTTAAAAACAAAAAGGCCCAGCGGAATGTGTACATGCAGTTTAATCTAACGGCTTAAACAAAAAGAGAGTATTCTTCAACGGTTGTTAGCAGCTTCGGAGGATAAAGTTGCGTGGTAGTTGAAGTGGAAAGGCGGTAACGGAATAAAAACCACGATACACATGGTGGTTCATAGTACATTCCGCGGAGGAAAGTGGTTTAAGGAAAACCACTAAAGGGAACCTCCGGAATAGACCTTTATATAAAGGTGAGGTTGACTTATTTTTAAAAATCATTTTTTATTTTGCATGCCAGGATGAGTGAAGGAGACAACCCACCATCCTTTCGCAGTAAACCTCACATACATACAGTTACAATCATAGGTAAACTTCGAATACTTGAGCTCTGTTTAGAGAATTATTGTTGTTTTTCTGTTATGGAGAAAGAGAAGGGGTTAGAAGGTCCTAACTGGGTCTTGTCTGAAAGAGAGGAATTCATGGTTGATAAAGATAGAAGTGTGTATGACTCGTTTCTGTCTATTGGAAATGTATCAATTACTAAAGAAATATTGTGGCAGTATAGTTTATAGGGAAATGACATTTTGAACGTCTGCAAGTCCTTTCTATATTACTTCTCCATTGAACAGACTTTACCGTTTCCTGAATTTGCTGAATGATGTGCAAGTAGCTACTCACCTTCTGAGAGAGTCATTATGAGTCATTCCATGTCCAAGATATTATGTAGGATTGATGAAAAAACTATTCATGGATTCCTTAATTTGCCTGATAGTTTCCCTGATAGTGGTGAGTCTGTGAATGAGTCTATTTTAGCCAAAGTATACAAAGGTTGTAAAACTGAAATCCGATGTGAATTTTTGTCCAGTATTCTTAATGAAGGTCAGTCATTAGAGGGTCTCTTTTTTCCATACAGTATTCACATTTTCAAAGAAGAGGTCCAATTGGTTGTATCTTTGGTCTGCCAAATTTTAGGTCTAGATAATGAAATTCATGTTAATGAGGTTGTCTTGGGTTTTTTGTTGAAAATGAGTTCAGTCAGTCTTGAGTCTGAGTCTTATCCAGTCGATTACTTTAGTTTGGACAAGTATTTAGTAGAGGTCATTCATATCCAGTTAGTTGAGTTCCCAAATGTCATATTTTTTAAATTCCAATCATATCTATTGAACATGTTGTTATGCTCAGACGTAACAGAATTACAATTCTTGTCTACTATGTTCTCCTTGGATCTGCTGAAGCAAATCAATATGTTCAAGTTCATGAATTCCATTATGTCAGAGATGTACAAGTTGCTATTTGATGAGGTATTGCCCAGAGTACTTGAAGAAATGAAGGTTATGATGCAATCGTCACCAGAAGACAAGATTGGGGATTGGTTTTTATATAAAGACTTTACTGTTTTAAGAGCGTATGGTTTCACTGGAGAGCCATACAGGCTGCCTATTTTTCTTACCCCTAGAATATTTTCACTTGAATTCATGAGACAAAGATTATATGTAGAGGAGGAGTATTTTGGAGCTTTCAAGAAGTCCTCTAATATCAAATTTTCCCTTAAAGTTGGTCCATTCATATTTTAAAACAAAGGTGCCTTGGTAATTGTGGAAAAATGATTGGAGAATATGGATTTTCAGAAAGAACAGAAGGTCAATTATGATCCATATCATATAATTTCTCAAAGGAAAGAAGCAAATAAGAACAAACCATTTGATCATCAAGTTGTTGAGGGATTAGGGGAAATAGCCAATTTGTCTCATTTTGTGGAGAATCTAGGAAGCAATGAAGGTAAAAGCAGTGGGTTGATTACAGCGTCTCAAGTGCCAAAAAATTCTAATGTTTTAATTAAAAGAAGTTTTTCTGAAGTTGAGAATATGGAAACAGATGAAAATAGTTCACATAAAAAGACCAAAACATTTTCTCAATATGATCAAATTTCAAGTGAAATAGTTTCAGAGGAGTTGAAGAAAGTAGTTTTGATTCCTAAGAAGTCAGTGCAAATGAACCAGTTTTCTTTTGAAAGTGAAAATAATGCAGAGTCCAGTTTAGTTTTTAAATCCAAAGCAGAGTTCATGACAATTTATGTTGAAAAGCAGATGCAGTCCTTGGAAGAGACTAAAAATCTACTTCTGCGAGTAAGAAGTCTAGGAAACCCAAAGGCGTCATTGATTTCCACTCGGGATTTAGAGAGGAACACCTTAAAATTAGCTATGGTAAGTGACAAAAAAGTGGCTGAGATGGAGGTAAGATTGGATAAAATCAGTGTACCTGACAAGATTCAGCTTCACAAACAGACAGGGGATATAATTTATTCAGATTTGTTACATGCCATGATGAAAATTAACAAATTGCAGGTTCTAGTGGATAATTTGGAGGTCCAGTTGAAACACGAAAAAATTGAGAATAAAGTGAATTCAATCCAAATAAAGAAGCTGCAATAAGATGTTATAAGCTCGGGAGATGAACCAGGAAACATACAAGCCATCGGGAGACTTTTGGAGGAAAAAGATAACACCATTCAATTATTAAAAAAGAAGTTGAAAATTCCAAGTTCTGAACATGCTCAGTCCTCAGAGTTGTTGGCATTGAAAGAGGAGCAAGATAAAATTCATCAAGAAATGATGGAATATAAAGGCAAAATGGTGAAGCTACAAGAGGAAAAGAATAAATGGGAAACATAGAGAACTGAGTTAATGACAGAAATTTCACAGTTAAAGAAAGATTAGAATGACGAGAAAGAAATTATGGAATAATTAATTAGCGAGACCCCTATTGATGCAGATTTGTCCATTGTAAATATTGAAAAGCCTTTAACTGATTTTTCTGCTGATGATTTGTTAGAACCAATGTCACAAGTAAGCTTGAAAGATGTAGAAATTAGGGAATTAAAAGAATAAAATGAGAGGATAAAATCTGAACTGACTAAATTGGTTGAAAACAAGAATAAAATATTACATGACAAAAGTCAGTTGTAGAAGAAGTTTAATGAATTAAAAGAAAGAAACACAGGAAAGGGCCCTCTACAAGGAGCCAAGCATATAATCTAGGATACATTGTCTATAGAAGTTACTAAGTTCAGATACTATCTAAATTTCATTGATGACCAAAATGCATTGGTTAATTTAGCCAATCAGAGATTAAAATTAGCAAATGAGGCCATGGACAGGAGGCCCCTAAATACAGATCAAAATGCAATGACTTTCTTGAATTCATTAACTTATCAAAAATTGCAGGATATAGGGATTAAAGATAGAGTCGCTATTGTACTATGGTCGAAAAAATTCATTTACAAACATTAGCTTATGAAGGTAGTACAAGATAAGGTAGATGAGAAGTCTTCGCAGATTAATGATTTTAGGAAAGCCTTTAAACAATTGTTTGAAGATGGCTTTCCCTCTTTCTGGGATGAAGAAGGAAGAATTTTTTCTCAATAACATTATCATAGCCTGCTAGTACAAAGCCATATGGACCATTCCAAGTTTGATGACTTGGTAAAAGGACTGATTGGGAAAGTCATCATGGACAAGTTGACAGAAGACTTCGAGATATTGCAAAAATTTCTGATCGTCAGGGGAGGACTACCCGCTGTATCTTATGAGGCTTATATGGATCTGGAGGTGTCTATCAGAGAAATGACCGAGTATGACATGCCAAGCACATAACAATGGAGGACCATGGAGAGATTTGGGAAGACAAAGTATATTCTTTATGCTTAAAAAACAGGTGTTGCGCGTTGTGGAGCTGTTTATTTGGGCCTTGCTGTCACCAAGTTGATTTTTAATTAAAAGATCTTTTATCAGGATCAAAGGATGTAGTTTATTCCTAGTTGTTAGGGATATGGTTACAAAGACTTTGATTAAATAGATTATTCAGTTATTAAATCTTCTTGGGAAGAAATCATTTATGTATATATTTGCATTTACTTGATGTATTAAGGGTTGGAACTCGTATGTTGGATCAATGTTTTTGAGGACAGATAATTTTTTAAATAAAAAAGTTGAATGCATGTGGATTATCAGAGATTCCTATGCCATCTACATTACAGTTTGTGCTTTCCTTTCCTATGTGATTGTTTTTTCTCCAGTGATTACATTCCATTTTGTTTTCCTCATATTTGAAACGTAGTGTTGAATAGTTAGAATTCATACTTGTTGTGCTCTGACTATTGTTTCAGATATTTCATAAATTTTTCTGCTAAAGTTAATATGGAATTTATCTTATGATGCCTTATATTGATGGATTGTTCATACTTCTTCCTTTTCCACCTGAAATCAATGAATGACTGTAACTAAGTGGTTATCTTGCCTTTAATGAAATCTTATGCATGCGACCTTTGTGCTATCTTTATAAATTTTGACTCCATTTCCCAATGGTTATGTGTATTGTTTCAACCATCTACATAATGTTTAAGTTTTGATTCTTATATCTGGCCTCGTTAAATTTATATTCAAGAGATCCCTCTCTGGAAAGGAAAGCCAGTTTCTTTCTGAAGTGGTTTTTGCCGTTACCTTTGGGATTTACCTTTTGCAACCTGGGTACATTATGAGTGATAATACCCCGAAGGGTGATGACTGGGTATAGGAGGAAGGGATAGCAAATATGTTAATTTCAACTTAAGAATTGAAACCTACAGTAATTTTTTGATTCAAGTTTTAAACAGATTCATTAACCAATTAACCATTTAATTTACTAGTGATTTACACATGCTGTAATAAAATAAACATATGCTGAAAGGAAATAGACACAGATTTGAGGGACAGAGGCAATTGAGCCGCATTGACAGTCCCTAAACTTTAAAAATCTGAATCTAAGAGACAGATCGCTCTTTTCAGGGAAAATGTGGTGAGGATGTCGCCAAATTTTCCCCAAAACAGGTGAGGTAGTCGCTCAGAAACTGTAGACAGAAGCGATATGGATTTTGGGATGAAGTCACACCTTTCAGGCCTAAATGAGCGACTTGGTCATACCTTTCAGCTTGATAAGAGCGACCTGCTCCGAAAGGTGGAAATTTCTTGATCCTGAGCTAGATCCAGCTGACAGTAACCTGTATTGTGGACAAATGGGCTCGTTTTGGCCTCGAGGAGGCTCGACAGTAACTAAAAATGCAGGAAAAGATAGATCTAATCTAAATTTGAAAGAAAACTAAAATAAAATTCAGAAATAAAACCAGGGATCTTGTGGGATCGAACTGGTATGGTCACTAAATCTGTAGTAGGGATTTCTCCCTTGCTACAGGCAAGAATGGTTCCCTTCCATCTATAGGATGGACGGCTAGGGTTCCTGTGAGAATGGGAGAAAATAAAGAAATAAACAAAAAAAGAAATGAAACCCCTCTGCACACAAGGTTAGGGATAAGCTCCACAACCTTGCATCAAACTGTTAGGAAACAATAGAACCTACAAGCAATCAATGGAAACCTGCAATAAAATGTTAAGCAAAAAAACTACAACCAAATAATTTTAGAAAAAATACAATGTAAATAAAGCAAAAGCATGCAAAAGACAAGTATACCTTCTCTGGTTGGAATGGGCCACCATGCCCTAGCTTGGGAGAGCACCTCTCAATGGATGGGGAGCTATGACTCAATGGAGGAATGGAAGAGAGGGAGGGTGAATGACTTGAGAGACAAAGGGTTTCAAGGCACTCACACGGGAAGCGTAACATTAGGGAGATGATAATTTATTTGAGAGTGACACCCACCCCTCTATTTATACTTTTTTCTCAATATTTTTAGGGTTTTAAGCCCCTGGTTGGGGTTTTAGCCCCTTTTTGTGATTTTAGCCCCTTTCGCTCAATATTTATCTATTTTGGGGGTTTTAAGCTCCTTTGAAGGGTTTTAGCCCCTTTTTGGAGGCTTTAGCCCCTATGAGAGCTCTTTTGTCTCTTTTTAGGGTTTTTAAGCCCTTTTTCATATTTTTAAGCCTTCTTGAGGGTGTGGGGGTCAAATGGGGTCAAATGAGGGTCGTACGTAGATGTCTTTAGGTGGTGTAGGTCATGTA
>LPNX010861518.1:288066-340182 GCA_001517045.1 Pseudotsuga menziesii
CTCTTTATTAACAATAATGAAATACTTCAGATTACAACCCAACGCCTGAGACAAGGACTCCTATGCAACCAAAGGATTCTGAGTTGCACTTCTCCAAAGACTTCTGTATAAACTCCACCAGCATAAATTTTCTCTCCAAGTGTATATGATTAACACCATCCCCAAGGCCTGTATTTATACTTGGTGAAATAAGGCAGTTTCGAAGGTTGAGGAGGTTGAGACAGTTAAGGTGATTAAGGTTAAGTTCTTAACTAATCTCAAGTAATCGCATATTTTTATTTTTAATGTCAAAGGGATATGTACGTGGGTATCAATATTGGAAACTCGCGTATGACACACGAGTTGCTCTAAGGGTAACTCGCGTACACATCTGTACGCGAGATGCAATAACTCATACTCGCATACAACACATGAGTTTCATATCTGAAGAGTATTGTACATGACTTGACATATCTAAAAGGTAAAAATAACCAGCTGGATGGATGATAAATGTAGTTCTTAATAAGCCCATCTATATTGTTTTGGGCAACCCTCAATCCATAAATTTCCTTTTGTGTGCCAACATGAGGGATGTCGGCACTCGGACGGAGAGGTTCCATTCAGGTGGATAACAGATGCCCCCTAATGTGTGAGGTCAGAGGGAAAGGATGGCCGAAATACATTATAATCTTTATCTTTGGAGAACTCAAAAATCCGATGGAGCAGAGAGAGTACCTGAAAAAAATACATAGTAATGTCATATACAAAGTTACATCTGAGGATGCTATGTTCAATTTACTGGAACACTAGCTCCTTTACAATATTTGACTACATCATATGATATGGGTATGAAACCACATATATTACAAAGGTGGATTGAAGCCACAATATACAATAATGACGAGTCTTCAAAGATCTGGAAGCTGTGTATATGAATAGAACATAATCTTGTGCAACTTAGTCCATAGGTGAGGAACTAAGGTCTTCATAAATAATCCCAAAGAACCAGTACAATCCAAGCCATGTGAATAAGGGTAAGATGAAGTCGAACATGGAAAGGATTCAACAGTTTGTCAATCAATAGGTGATAATCGACAACTGAAGCAAAGGAATTCACCAATGATGAAAGTGAATCCTGAGGTACAAACGTCAAAACTCTAAGTCTTCATCATCAGGAAGTACTGAAACGAAAACATGTTGTGATAAGGAAGGCAATAGATCCTCCAACAGATCACATGAGTGACTAGGAACTGGGCAAAAGAAGGGAGACACAATAGATAACAGATATAACAATGATGGGATAAGGCTATAGAACAGACATTGGGTATAGTCCTTGAACAATTAGCACAACACAGAGATGACCCAAGGCATCGTTTAACTTATAGATAGAACAACTAGACCTATCTGTCATGTAGGAGACATGATCAGATTCCCCAGGTATAACAGACAAGAGGAGGAGTAAGAAACTCAAAGTAATAGCTGAACGGGAAAGTAATCACTGAAACATGGATATCAGAAAAAAAAGAGTGCTATGTTCAAGGAGGACATGCTTCCATTACTGAAAATAAGAGAAAACTTCTTCCTTACCTTCCCTGTTAAATTTTAACGAGTCCAGGAAAGTAAACTCAGATCCCTCTTCATTTTTTAACAAGCTTGAAAGACGGGAAAATAATGCTTGATAGTGTCACTGATTCATGGATTTAATGAGCCCAAACTAGTACATGCTCAACTGGTGTTTTCACATTTAGAGAGTCTAAAAACTCCAAAGAAAACTCCATGGGGGTCCTTTTTCGTCCAATTTAGTCTCCTGAGGCCGAAAAAGTATAAAACATACCACATAAGAACTCTCTTAACTTCCGTAGAAGAAAAGGTGAACCTTTTTCATACTTAGTTAGAGAGGTTCGAAAAAGGCTAAATTACCACCTACCCAATGCTCCTTCCAAAACAACATAAAATAGATTAAGTTTTATGAGTGTGAAGGAAAACAAGATCACTCGGAAAGATCCATTTGGTTACGAGAAATGGGGCTTACAACAATAAACTCGTTGCTTTGTTCTTAAGTGTTTAACGAGCATGACAAAGACACAAAGTACACTCGGAATATTTTTCATGTTTAGGTCCAGAGCACGAAAAAGAGAAAACTAAGCTCAAACCGGGTGTTCCTTTTCCGTAAATTTAGTCCCTCAGGTCTGGAAAAGTGATAAACCTATACCTGAGAATACTCTTCTCAATTCAAAAAGAAAAGAGAGCAATCCTTTCTCATATTATTCTGCATGGTCTGAGAAAGAGATAACCTACCACCAATGCGGATTCCTGCTCACATATTCTTAACGAGCTTGAACGGACGAGTTAACTCGACAATCAAGTCTATTTTGAAGGAGTCAGACCCGGGCCTAAAGAAACTCCATAAGGGTGGGGAGTCCTATAAAGGGATAACTTGTAAAAAGAGATTCAAAAGAAGCTCTATTTGGCGTGTAAAATAGCTAAAAGGAGACCCCTATACCTGAAACAGTTACGGCATGAGCACCAAAGGACGACATAGGATTAGAAGAAGGATACTCATGAAAAAGGGTCCTATCCATGGAAGAACAATGGTAAAAAATAGGGAACTAATGGTTAATGATACTATAGTCCGTGGCAAAAGGTTGATTGCTAAGGTTAATGTGGTTTGAATAAAAGGTGCCAAAAATGTATTGGAAATGACAAAACCACCCAATTGGAGCAACAACACTTTGTAATAGTGAAAAGCCTGTTCCAAAGCATAAAGAAATATGGGATTAGTTGAATGAAATTTCAAACTATATAAAAAGACCCACTTAAAGAAATATAATTTCTATAAATAGTTGAAAAATCAAACAAAACTCACCATTTGAACTTTTGAGCCATAAAAAGCAAGTTTTACCTTCTACCTTTGTTCGATCATTGTGGACAATTGGACCGATGAAATCGAAATCCACAAGTTGCAGGTAAGCCTACACCCTGAGCTCTTTATTTTGATCCAAGCAATTATTAATTTTGAGTCCAAATTCCATTATTAAAAGCATCCTAAATGTAGCACGACGCGTACGCGGGTTGCTAGTGTGAAGACTCGAGTACACGTGTTCTGTATGCGAGTTGCCTAACTAGACATTCGCGTACAGTACGCGACTTGTCTAACTAGACAGTTGCATGTACTGCGTGGATGATATAAGGCTAAATATAGTCAAAAAATTTTGAATTTTGATATGGAATTACTAAATCAAATTACTTGTTTTGCTAGGTTAAAGATGGTTTTGGAATGGAGGGAAAGGGAGCACGAAATAATGGACCAAGCAACACTCCAAAGTGCACCCACTATATAGGCATTGCGAACCAGTGGGCTACTGAAATTCTTTTGCACATCACCCATGTGGGCCAATGTCTGCATACTTGAGTTCATGGTAAATTATTGGGATCATGACTTGGGGATGTTCAACCTACAAGGTGAAACCTTGGAGATTACCATTGAAGACATATATTTCATAACTGGTCTATCATGTCGAGGAGCACCGGTGAACTTAGAGGGCACTAGCAGGGGCGGTGACCCCTTAAGTTTCCAAAACTATATAGATGTATTTTGCACACCGGGTACTCAAAAGAGTGGGAGCTACGTCCCTATTGTACATATCAGTGAATTTACTCTACAGGTACTTACTAGCACGATCGTGATAATTTCAGGATCCTCATCTCTACATTTGGATACAAGGAGCCAAATGAGGCTGACAGTTGACTGTTTCAACGGTTCTCTCTATGATTGGTGCTCGGGAGTTGTCCCTATCATAAAGAGACAATTGTCCAATTGCAAGAGAGGAAGGAAAAAAAACTTTGGTTATGCAAGCACATTAGTGGCCTTCTTCTTCTTTGAGAGTACCAGCATTGAGCCTTTCCATACCTCTACCGGTCAGGTCTCCATGTCAGCCGAGGCTGAGCAGGTGGGGAGACATCTTCCTCCGTTAAGGAGGAGGAGACACAGTACACAGTGTATATGATGATGATTTCTATACCTGGTGGGAATGATAGCTACCAGCACTGGAGTAGTTTCCATATGCCGGAATGGACTTTCGAGGTGACCTAGACCTTGTCCTCCCTCCAAGAGGAGCATGGGGTGAGCTAGGTAAGTAATTTTTAAATTTAATCATTTTTCAAATTTTTATGAATTTTAAAATGATAGACATATACATATGTACGATTCTTAATCCTATAAATGTATCAAATGCAGATATTGGATTGGTCCGCCCTGAAGGGCACCCATGCATATTTGTTCATCCTATCATAGGCGAAGACCCAGGACTGATTAGGGTTCTAGAGGGGAAGCTGGCTAGGATGACCAAACGAGTACCTACCTTATGGATAGAGCATATCCCTACTACTATGCAGGAGTTCGTAGTTGGAGTTCCACCGGTTTGGCTACGTCTATTCAGGCGAGTGGTCAGAGCGGTAATTGTATATATAGAGGCTGTAGAGGCTACCGAAGCCGAGGAGGCTAAGGAAGCCAGGGTGCAGAGGGACCATGGGGACCAAGGTGGTCCTACGTAGATCTAGGAAATTTTGATGGACTACGATCCACATTTTCATATATTTTGTATTTGATAG
The DNA here is from genome assembly GCA_001517045.1 of Pseudotsuga menziesii. Taxonomy (NCBI): domain Eukaryota; kingdom Viridiplantae; phylum Streptophyta; class Pinopsida; order Pinales; family Pinaceae; genus Pseudotsuga; species Pseudotsuga menziesii. The sequence goes on from LPNX010861518.1 coordinate 292,657, forward strand.
GATCTGAGGATTAGAATTGACCTATCTATGAACATATATATATATATATATATATTGTTTGGTGACGGTTTATTTACAAATGTTTTTTATATGTTTGATGTATATCTTTATAAAATGTGTGTGAGATGCCAATCTAAAATTTAATTAGCATATGCATCAGTCAATGAATTCTGATTTTGTGGAATATGATTGAAAGTAATAACCTCAAAGTGTCTTTCCAATAAATGAATTTGCATGAACTGACATAATAAAATAGGATTTCGTACCTGATAAGCCCGATTGAGCTGGGAAACCACCAACTAAGAATCCAAACGGACCTCAAGCTGGGTAATACCACGTGACAAAGCATCCCATAGGAGCTCAAATACAACCCTATACTTAGCAACATTATTAGAAGCAGGACCTAGACAAGTGCCTCCCGCGGCAACAAGCTATCCTGAGGGAGAATAAATAACCCATGCTGTCGAAGCTAGGTTACAAGTGTGACGGCTGGTGCCATCAGCGAATCCTATATACCTTTTAGAAGAAATCTTCAACAACCAGTAGATAGTATAAAAAACAAAACCAACAACCTAATGTACATAAAAATACATACAATAAAAATACAAGAAAAAGTGCTAAGCCTAAGCATAGTACTTCTTCAGGTAGAGCCCATTTCTAGGATCAGACAGCTTGTTCCCATCAAAATAAACTAACTCATATGCACCCTTACTCAATACTTTCAACACAACATAAGTTCCTAACCACATGGCCTTGAATTTTCCTGCCCCCAGGGGTTCTTTGTCTTGGTCCCAAAGCAAGACAAATTCCCCCTCAGAGAAAACCCTAGGTTTGACCGATTTATCATACTGAGTTTTGACCCTATTTTTATGAGCTTGATTAGCAGTCAGTGCATCTCTACGCTGTTCATCAAGGTGTTCTAAATGTACCAGATGTTCCTCAAGCTCATTCGTATCAGGTAACACATGAATGTCTATCTTTAGAGATGGGATTTCACACTCAATCGAAGTAACTGCTTCCACTCCATGAACGAGTTGGAAAGGGGAGAAAACCGTAGCAGTTTTTACGTTGGTTCGATAGGCCCAAAGAGTAGGATATAGCATGATGTGCCAGTTAGAGCGGGCTGCATCAATTGTACATTTAAGAATAGTTTTTAAAGTTTTGTTGACAGCCTCAACCTGACCGTTTGCTTGCAGATAGTACAGAGAAGAATGTTCTTGTCTGAATCCGAGCATGATAGTTAGTTCCGTCATGATGTTATTTTGAAAATGACTGCCATGGTCAGTGACAATCACTTTGGGTATACCAAACCGTGCGATAATCTGATTGAATACAAAGAAAGCTGTTGTTTCCCCATCAGCTTTAAAAGTAGGCATTGCCTCTGCCCATTTCATAAAATAGTTAACATCGACAATGATGTATTTTTGCCCCCCAACCGAGGCTGGGTTGCATGTCACGTAATCAATCCCCCATTTCATGAAGGGGCCTATCGAGACAACGGGAAATAGCAGAGCAGGATGTGACCGCATTTTCCTGATGTAAAGCTGACACGGATGACAGCGCTTCACTGCTTTCACACAATCTTTGAAGATCATGGGCCAGAAATAACCGGCACGTAGTATCTTCTGGGCTGTTGCTAACCCAGATAAATGAACCCCACATGCTCTACTATGGGAATAATTCAGGACAATCTCCACTTCCTCATGGGTAAGGAAACGACGCAAAATGGAATCTACCCCTTGTTGATATAATGTATCTCCTATAATGAGGTAGTTCTTCACATGAAGGCGTAATTTACGTCATTCTTCTTTTGAGGAAGCTACAGGGTACTTCAAAGTTTGGAGATATATAAGAATATATCCATACCAAGGATCAGAGGTGGATATCAAGAAGATGTGCTCATCTGGGAATGAGTCATCTTCAATCACTACATCTTCTTTAGTAGAAAATTCTGCTATAAGTTCAGGAAAAACTAAGGACTTCTTAGACTTAGCGGACTGGAAATCTAAGTCAAACTCTTGGAGAATGACTATCCATTTGTTAAATTTTATCCCAACAATCCATCGGGATAAAACATATTGGAAAGGATTCACATCCACCACTACTGTGGTGGTCCTCAGTAAAATGTAGTGGCATAACCTCTACACAGCATAAACAGCTGCTAAGGCTAATTTTTCAACGTGGGAGTACCTAAGTTCAGGTCTAGCCAAAGCACAACCAAGATAATAAATGACATGCTCTATAAGATTATCGTCCTCTTGGACTAGTACTACCCCAATTGTCGACTCCGACACAGCCAGATATAATATAAAATCCCTAGAATAATCTGGTGGATGTAATAAGGGTGCCGACAACAAAGCTTTTTTCAATGCCTCAAAAGCAAGTTGTGCGGTTTCATCCCATACAAATGGGGTGTCCTATTTGAGAAAGCGCATGAAACCTTTAGTAATCTTAGCATAGTTAACAATAAAACATCGAAGAATATTATACTTTCCTTGTAGGCTTTGAAGTTGCCTGAGGGAACGAGGAGGAGGCAGATTTACAATGGCCTCAACTTTCAATGGATCCACCTGGATGCCTCTACTAGAGACAATGAACCCGAGTAATATTCCTAACTCGACATAGAATACACACTTGTGGGGATTCGAGTGAATTTTATACTATCTACATCTTTCAAATATCAACCGTAAATGATCTGGATGTTGGATCCTCTTACGAGAATGTGTGGGAAGATCATCAAGGTATGGTTTGACAATGGCTTTAATGTCATGGAAAGCAAATTTCATAGCCCGTTGAAAGGTTGCCCCAGCATTTTTCAATCCAAAGGGCATTTTCTTATATGCGAAGGTACCCCAAGGGAAAATGAAAGCATTTTTATGTTGGTCTTCCGGTTTTATTTGAATTTGATTGTATCTAGAGAAACCATCCATAAACGAAAACACCTCACTTCCCACATAGGCATCTATGATCTGGTCTATAAATAGTGTGGGATAGTTGTCCTTAGGAAAGGCTTTATTGAGGTCTCTAAATTCTGTATAGACACGAATAGTCCCTTGCTTCTTATCAACAGGAACAGGGTTGGATACCCATTCAGTCAAAGCTATGGAATAGATAAAACCAGCCTTCAATAGATTTTCAAATTCTGCCTTCACAGCCGTCGCTTTGCGCGGGTTAACAGGTCTTAACTTTTGTCGAACTGGCTTGGCATCAGGATATGTTTGGATTTCATGTTCAACAATCGATGGATCTATGCCTAGCATCTCCTCATATGACCAGGAAAAGATATCACGGAATTCCTTAAAAAGGGTAGTATAGATGGAAATCTCTTAAAGAGAATAGTTTGAACCTATATATTATATGTTTTCCATGACATCAGGGTTCACAGAGATGTTAATAGGTATAGTCGCGGAAATATTTTCCATATTCCCCTCGGCAAACATTCCTTCCCTAGGCAAGGGATTGATAGGTATATCAACATCTTCTGACAGTCTCAAATGAAACTCTTGATTTTCTATTCTGCTTAGTTCTGGAAGAAAATAGGATCGATGATGAAGATCCTCACAAATCTTACCATTTCCACTCATGGCTTCATCAGAAGGTAAAACCATGTGTAAACAATCTATAGAGTGCGAAGAGTTTTCCGCCCATGCGGGAAAATAGACTTCTTCCAGATCATCCGAGACTATTATAGGATCTGGAATGGGATCAATAGTGGCTTGAGTGATAGCTTGATAAGAGACCTCCACTGCCGATAAGGGCACTTCCGTTTCATGGGGGGTTGGGAGAACCCAAGGATCATTCCTATCGACAACCATAACTCCGGACTTCCCCACACTAGTAGAACCAATATAATTAACTGGGGCTGGAAGATCAAATGTGCCAATTAAGGATGTGTACATTCCAGCCCCCAAGCTCTGTGCAACAGGTTTGACCTGATCAACCAATGGCACAGCAGACTCATTAGACTCTAAACGACCTTTTCGGGTAAAATCAAGCTGGTCAATAGTAACCAACTTGCCCTCATGTGGAAAAACCACTACACGAAAGACAGCCAATGCAATAGCGGACATCGCATAAGTCTAGTTCCTTCCCAGAAGCAAATTGTAGTCCAAAGGAGCATCAATCACTTCTACTTCGACAGACAATGATTTTCCTGCCAACTTAATTTCAAAAGCCAGTAGGATACCATGTGGATGGAAGGATCTTCCATCAAAAGCAGTAAGCAAAGTGTTTGATGGGACCAGCTCTGGGGATCCGAGAGATTTCCAATAGGCCAAGGACATAACACATGTAGAAGCCCCCTCATCAACAACTACCCTTCCAATGGTCTTACCACCATGGATGACATCTATTGATAAGGCTACATGGTAAGGCAAGATAATTTTAACATCAGACAAATGAAAATTTTCCATGAGACTCGAAGAGTCCATGCTGCCTAAAGCTGCTAAGAGAGCATCCCACTGGGCATGACAACTCTGTAACACCTCTAAAGCTAATATTGCACACAGGTTTTGAGCTAAATATTCAACCACAAAGTAGTTTGTAGCAGCCCTATCATTAGGGTTATGCAAGGTCTTCTTGAAGACACCTTTCGGTATCTTCGACATAGTTTCAGCAGGCTTCTCTATTGTGAGAGGGTTAGAAGTTTCACCTACAGCTTTACCCTTCTCAAGAGTCTCTTTCTCATAATTTTTGTTCCTTGTCTACAACAAAGTCAAAGATCGAACCATGTTGATATAGTTTGGGTCAGGGGCAGTTTGAGTGCCCCCTGCTACGTTAGAAGTTGAAGTAGAGTTCTGTCCTTGGGGAAAAGGATCCTTTAGGACAGTCGGTTGTTGAGCTTTAAGCAGCTTCTGGGCTTGATCCATAAGGGGACAAAGGTGAGTAAGGTGGTCCTCATGGCACAAATTACATGGGAAATTGACCTTCTTCTTTTCTTTCTTGCCCCCATCAGCATTGTTCGCGGGCTTTTGCTTGTCTTGATTTCCCTCTCCCTTCTTGCCTTTCTTTTTCTTCCCGCCGGGCTGCTGATTGCCCTTCTGAAAGGTTTGTGCAAAAACATTTGCACTCTGGGGGGAGGGGGAAGCCTTTGTTGCCTCCATCGTAGACTGCTTGACAGACAACTGGTGAAGTTGCTTAGCCAAAGATTCTACAGTGGGAGAGTTAACGGACCCAACCACACCATCGGCATGGGGTCTAGGCTTAGGCTTCTCCACATCGTGCATAGGCCTCGGTGCCTCAGGGATGATCTCATGTAAGATCCTAGATTGTGAATAAATCAAATCCAGTTGCTAGGCCATGAGAATGGCTTCTTCTTCATTCGTCACTCCCGAGGTGGATACGTCCTTAGATATGTAGGGCAATAGGGATTTAAGGAACCACTTTAAAAGGAACTCAGGAGGGATAGTGGATTTTATAAGGCCCTTTAACCTCCTCCACTCTTGGATGTGATCCAAGATGTGGGTAGCCAGTTGTTCTGCCTAAAGGTAGATAACAAGTCCGTTCTGAAATCATATCGGACCGGAAGCTGAAAGTGGCTAAGAAATGCACTAGCCAAGTCCCAGAAACTACTAAAAGCAGCAGAAGGCAATTTGATATAACATTTTGCTGCAGTACCTGTTAAGGTTCTCTGGAACAGCCTCAACCTAACTAAATCTTCATTCAACGAATTCAAAGAACACCATAAACGGAATGTGGTGGCATGAGCCCCAGGATCTTCACCAACTTTGCCTTCGAACTTAGGGATGTCCAATGGAAATTTGGTGGGAATAGATGGCCACAAGGGGTCATGCCTCACTTGGTCATTCATCAATTTTGACAAATCTGGCAAGTTTAAAGTTTCCAGGAATGGAATTTTGGGTCGCACCGGGGAAGTAAATGTGCCGGACTGGGGATTAGAGGGACCTACCCCCGAATGCCCATGGGTAAAAGTGGGGTTGTCCCCTACCACTGGTTGCAAAGTGGGTAGATTAATCTGAAATGGATTCCATCCGTAAGCTATAGGATTGTGTGTGGGAGGTGCAATGTAAGAAGTTCAGGCCATCCCCATAGAAACAGGGGTCTGGAAGACAGGAGCCGATATCCCTCCACTGAACAACGAAAAGGGAGAGCTCATAAACGGAACTGAAATTGGAGTTTGGAAACTTTGCCCATAAGAGGTATTGTTCCCAAACTACACTTATACATAGGAAGGTGATGGACCTACGTATGGACTCGATGGGGGAATGTGCCCCCCATTCCAAGGAAATCCTTGGACAAATGCCGAGGATCCTACCGAACCGCTCTGGGTAGTATATGGAAAGGAAGAAGGAATGGTAGGTATACTAGGGATCCCAGTAACCATATCACCAGAAGTACCTGCTAGGTTTGAGTGAATCGACGGTTGCACCACCCGGCTCACTAGAGTCAAAGGTGTAGAAGGTATACTAGATCTAGGGGCACTTACCGGGGGAGGTAGTACCCCTTCAACCAAAACAACTGAGGTGAACACAAAAGGTCTTTCTTCTATAGAAGACATAATCCTACCCACAGGGACACCTAATACAAGTGAATCAAAAGGTCTAACCTGAACGATCACAGTATCGTTTAAATTAGTCAAGGGGGTATTAAATTTCCTTGCAAACTCATCAGTCTGCAATTCTTCTATCTCAACTGTATCAAGATCAAAATGGTTAGCTATCAGTTCTGGTTCACCAAGAAATTCGCTTATTCCTACTAGTTCAAATGAACCGTCTGTGTCTAATCTCCACCTTTGGGGTGGCAGTGGAGGCTCCAATGTGACAAGAGGAGGAAGGTGTCGCAACCTTCTAGACCTTCTAATAGGTTGGTCCTCCATGATTTAAAATTTGAAAAATCACACCCTAAGGCCAACTAAACACAGGCAAAACCATAGAGCACACACTATAAAAATCCTAAAGTCTCAAACAATCAAACAAGGGTAAAAGATATACTTTCCCGAAGAAAACTGATGAACGATTACTTGGCGTCCTTGAAGTGGTTCTTAGGCACAAGCGGAGGAATCACCCAACCACCCTCTTACACTTACAACAAGGGTTACCTTCCAAGCCCATTTAAGGTGAACCAGAAATAGCCTTCCGATTTACCTAGGTATGAACCCTAAATTTCAAGAGACTAAAGGCTACCTTAGCTATACCAACAGTCTGGGGGGACAGTCGCAAGCCTGACTCATACGCATGGGCAGGGTAGCTGAGCCCAAAACTCTATCTAGGAAAGAATCCCTAGATGCGTAAAAGTCCTGATTTACATTTTGACAAGGATTCAGAGGGTTATCTCCTCTGTCCAATGCCTCCACGTGGCCTTGTGCTTGACTCCCATTTGAGAGAAGCTTCCCAGATACAATTGATAAAGTCAAGGATTTACCTAAAGAAAAGTCCACTACATCTGAATTTTAAAACTTATGGGAAGTTTACACTTCCTATCCCACAAGTCTAGCCTAAGCTAGTATGTGAAAGGGCCGTAAAAAAAAAAAAATACTAGTAAATTTTAATTATTGCATTCATTTTAAAGGGTTGTTTCTTACTCAGAAGGAAACGGAGTGATGTACTTATGGTGTTATTGACTCGATAAGAAATAAATAAAAGTAAAGGTGTATTTTTCAAAGAAAATTACCACTAATAAAGCAAACTTCTTTTTTTTGTAAATATATATTGATGAACTAATGCAAATGATAAAAGAAACTAAACCTATATTTTTTGTAGTTTTTGAGATTATATTTTTAAAACTGAAATGAAAACTACTTATGAAAAATAAAATGCAAAAGCTTAACAATGTTTTTCTTTTCAATTTTAAACTTGCTCAAACTCTACCATGCACCTAAAATTCACTAAACTTGAGTAAACTTGGATTTAATCAACTGTATAAAAACAACAAACTAAAGTAAGACAGGCTAACAGAACCAAGAAACAACCAACAAAGGAAGACTAGAAACCCTAGGTTGGGTATACACAATGACAAAAAATCACTGCAAATGCATAAAGGTAAGTGACAACCAACCACTATCAAAAGACAGACTGGAAAAACAATGCCCAAGACCCTGATCACTGATCTAGACAGAGACACTTCACCCTATAACCCAACAGGCCAAGCTACTTCAACATGCAAACAGAAAACAGTCCAAGCAAAAGAAACCCAAGGGATTTCGAAAAAGCACAAAGTGTGGTCACCAAAGGCCTTCAGACAAACAACACAGTATTCATAAAGAAAGCCAACTAACAAACAAGAATTACACAAAGAGAGGGACAAGCAAACCCAATCCTAAAAAATCCCTATTTCCAGGTTTGTACGTGACTGTATATAAGGGCAACTCATGAACTATACGTGACTGTCTAAGAGAGCAACCCGTGTATGGGAACCTCTGTACACAACTGTGCAGAAGAGAAACCCGCGTACAGGTACAAAATTTTTCTCAAAAAATAAGAAAAATCCACAAGATTTTCAAACACTGTAATAAGTATGAACTAGGATAAAAGACCACACACAAACTTCAAAGCAAATACTGGTCAAGGGTGATAGAAACAACCTACAATAGTCTAGTCTCCCTAGTAAAGTCGCCAGTTCTGTTCTACAGGAATAAACACCTTATAACTGAAGGTCTAGGGTTACCAACATACTCAAGAAACTTGCAGGAAATCGACTCTAGAGTGCAGTAAAGGAAATAGGAGGATAGAAAAGACTCATCCAATACATGATGGTTGGTCCTAGCTTGTCCCCTTCCACTTTGTTTCTCCTCCAAAGCCTTCAGGGATGCTTCTCCTTCACCTGTCAAGAGTTAATATTCCAAATACAAGATGATACATATATATAAATGGGTTAGATAAATCATATATAGAATTTTGAAACATAAATATTTATCAAACCACAATATATGAGAGACATTCAAGACCCATATGGAAGAAGGATTCTCTTTATTAACAATAATGAAATAGTTCAGATTACAACCCAACGCCTGAGACAAGGAATCCTTTGCAACCAAAGGATTTTGAGTTCCATTGCTCCAAAGACTTCTGTATAAACTCCACTAGCATAAATTTGATCTCCAAGTGTATATGATTAGCACCCTCCCCAAGGCCTATTTATACTTGGTGAAATAAGGCAGTTTCGAAGGTTGAGGAGGTTGAGACAGTCAAGGTGATTAAGGGTAAGTGCTTAACTAATATCAAGTAATTGCGTGTTTTTATTTTTAATGTCAAAGGGACATGTACGTGGGTATCAATACTGGCAACTCGCGTATGACACACGAGTTTCTCTAAGGGTGACCCATGTACACACATGTACGTGAGATGCAACAACCAATACTCACGTACAACATGCGATTTGCATATCTAAAGAGTCGTGTACATGACTTGACATATCTAAAAGGTAAAAATAACCAGCTGGATGGATGATAAATGTAGTTCTTAATAAGCCCATCTATAGTGTTTTGGGCAACCCTCAATCCATAAATGTCCTTTTGTGTGCCAACATGAGGGATGTTGGCACTCGGACGGAGAGGTTCCATTCAGGTGGATAACACAAACTAGCCTATTTCATTATATTTTCCTAACTTAAGAGTCATTTAATTATTATTGGGTCAACTGTACCATTGGGTCCACTTGGCCTAATGGGGCCACATGTACCAGTCACTAGAGTTTGGGGAACACATATAGACACTAATTGCAACTAACTGCACCTTCATGCATTAGCTAATGTGCCTCCTATACCAATTCCTACAATTTAGGAGCCATTGGGAGTGCCGACACCAACCTCCTTCATTTGTTGGCAGTTGGTGACTAGTCAATCTTAGTTATGATTCACTTACATTCAATTAGATGTCCTCCAGTTCAGTTAGCTCCAGTATTGCATGAATTCCTGTGGGAAGGTTCCTATTCTCACCTACTTCTCACCTACCACATTAGTTATACTAGTTTAACTGATTATAACGGATTGAGAGACTGAATTAGAAAAATGGAGTTTTCTAGTTAGCTTCGATAGTGACTTAGACACTTCTAGTTAGCCATGTAATCAGATTGAGTGGGTGAATTAAAATCCTATCCACATGATTCGAATTCTCCTTTATGTAACACTATTGTATACTACTGGGATTAATGAAGTTTATACTATAATTATACCGAGGAATAATTATATGTTTCCTGTGAAATTTGTCTTTCTCAATATGTATTATTCTTTCCTTTACATTGCATTATAATACAATCTAATTGCACTCATTTCCTGAAGATAAATGGCACAATAATTCAAACATGGTATCAAATCCTCCTCAGGTAAGAAACAAGTCCTGTCCATTCTCCATTATACACTAGAAGCAGTTGGGTTTCTACAGAATTCCCACAAAGTGTGCATTTCTAACTCTGGATTCATTCAGAGTGGCAGCGAGGGCATGACGTACCTTGAGAAAGTGTACATGTCAATATGAGAGGCTTGATTATGACATACTACAGATTGATTTTTTGTTTGTAGTGTTTTCTTACAAGTGATACGTAGCTTGATTGAAGAAATTGACTGATCAGAAGGATAATTGACAGATTCTCAAGCTTTATTACCCTGCATCCTAACACTCTTCGACTATGTTGATTGGAGGGAAGATATGTAGGTCTCCTTGAGAAATCTTGGCATGTATAGGATAACCATGGGCCGAGAGATAGAGCCACATAATCCTACTGAGAAAAACAAGTTCTTGAACCAGTTGGATGAAGCATTTTGGCTTCCTTTGTGCTCACATATCCAGAGGCCTCCTCTTTCATCTTGAGGGATTGAAGACTCCCAAAGAATCTTGGCAGAAGATCAAATTATTTTTTGGTAAATAATATGAGATTCAGGGATACATTCTAGAGAATGAGCTAATATCATTGCAGCCCAAAAGTTTCGAGAGCATACAACAATTTTTTACTAAATTCAAGTCTCTTTCACTAAAATGTAAGTAGTGTGGAATAGAGAGGAAGGATGAGAAACTTGTGCTCTCCGTGCTCAGTAAACTTGGTTATGAGTATTTTGTCTTCATCTCTACCTTCCATTCTGGAAGAGCTTCCATCCCCAATTGGAATATGTCTTCAGTTGACATCTTTGTCGAGTCTTTAATACAGGAGCAAGACAAATTGGTCCAAATAGGAGTCCTCCAAACTTCCAAGAACCAAGCTCTTCTGATGTCAAAATTTACCAATGCGCAAGCTAAAGGGAAGCATAAGGGGAAGGAGCCTAAAAAATATAATATGAAACCAAAAGAGATTCAGAATTCTTCCGAATGAGATTCAGGCTCCAAGAAGAAGAAAAGTTTGAAAAGACTAAGTGTCCTTATTGTATGAGGGGTTTTCATCCTAAAAAATAGTGCATGAAGAAGCAGATAGACCAGCTGTTCACCCTCCTTAAACAAAACAACATTTCACTTCCACATGGAGCAAAGAATTCTAATGCTGGACCATAGACAGAAGGTCATGAGAGATGCCATGCCTTGAAGGAAAGCCTTACTTAGTCAAAAGCTTACTTGATTGATCTTGGAGCATCCAACCACATGGTTTCTTCCAAAGAATCCTTCTCCACTCTTACTCTATCAGAAGGCCCTAGCATTCACATGGGATATGAATCCCAAATTCTAGCAGTAGGAAGAGGTTCATTTAAAATGCAACATGGTGAGTTAAAAAATGTTCTCTATGTGCCCTCCCTTGTAGCTAATATGTTGTTTGTTTATCAGATGACCGATAAGGATCTCCCAAGAGAGTTGCATTCGACTCTGACTCAGTTAAAATCACATAAAAAGATACTAGAAATATCATAGAGAAAGGTATTTCTAATCATGCCACTAAGACTTATGAGTTCTCACATTTTTTTCATGTCTCACCTCCTACAACTCTATTGATTCATGCTAAAAACACGAGTAAGATATGGCATGAGATATTTGGGAATCTCAATTTCAAATATCTCCAGAAACTGCACAATGATAAAATGGTTGAAGGTTTTCCTCTCATCCAAACTTACCATGGAGTATGTCCTGGTTGCTTGGTAGGAAAGCATCCATAGAAGAGGTATGAATTTGGGAAGGCACATAGGGCTTCTTCTATACTTGATTTGATACATAGTGATGTGGAAGGACCAATTCCCACAACATCAGTTGATGGTTGAAAGTATTTACTTACTTTTATTGATGATTGTTCTAGGATCTGCTGGATATACTTCATGAAAAAGAAATCATAAGTTTTTGAAAATTTTAAAGTCTTTAAAGCTATGGTTGGGAATAGTTTCAAGAAAGAGATCAATTCCATAAGATCTGATAAAGGAGGAGAGTAAATTAAAATAGAGTTCCAACATTATTGTGAATTATAGGGGATTCAAATGTAACACTCAATTCCATATACACCACAACAGAATGGTGTGGCTGAGAAGAAAAATAGATCATCGAAGGAGATTGAAACATGTCTTCTCCATGCCAAGAATATTCCTCATTCTCTTTAGGCAGAAGCTGTAAAATATGCTTGATACTTACAGAATAGAGTGCCTCATAAATCAATTGTTGGGGCCACTCCATTCAAAGCACTACATGGGAATAAGCCCAATGTCTCTCACTTGAGAGTTTTTGGTTCCAAAGATTGGGCCAGAATACCCATTGATAAGAGAAATTCCTTCCAAGGTAGAATAGTGAATGCATTCTATTGGGATATGCAAAAGATGCAAAAGCATACAAGTTGATGGAGGTTTCAACTAGGAAATGATTCATTGAGTGGAGTGTTCAGTTTGAAGAAGATTGGTTTTGTGATCCACCACCATTCAAATCACAAGAAGGTATAACCACTCTTCCAATACCTTTTGATGATGATGATTTGTTACATGTTTTAGATTCAAATGAAGAGGATCAAGATCAGCATGATCTTGGTATTGAGGTTGAACCTTATGAGATTCTAGATCCAGGAACCCTTCTAGACCAAAGGCCTAATCCTAGATGGGCCCAAAATCTCATTGCTACAGCTGGGGATGGTGCTAGGAATCTAGAAGACAGAAGGATAACAAGGTCCCTATATAAGAATGAGCATGTTGCTCTCACACTCACAGATTCGCTCCCTACAGAGTGGTGCAACAAGGTTCCAGCAAAGTGATATCTGATGATAGCGAATGATCACTCATTTGTCCCATAGAAGAATAAATTTGATCATTCCTTTCCTCTTCTATCAAGAAGAAACACACAATACATCCATAAGTTCTGAAGGACATTGAGAGGTTCACATGCATAGCTTCAACATGTTGCTGCACAGAAGAACCATGCTGCTGTATAGTGCTGCAAATTGAGCAGAGTTTTTGCAAGTTATTTTCTAAGGAAGAAGCTTCTTTTCTTCTAAAGATAGCTTGTATTTTCCCATTCCTGCTTATTTTGAGGGTGGGGCTTCCCATGAGGTTTCCCCCTATTTCTTTGGTTTATTAAGCAACATTTTTTCTCTTTTAGATTGTATATGGGTGAGTTTTGGACTTGTTTCTGGGGCTTGCAGTTGTCTAAGTTAGGATTAAGGGGGGGGTGTTAGGATTTATAATCCTTCATTATCCAAACTGGTCTATTAGATTATATTTGCCTAACTTAGGAGTCATTTAGTTATTATTGGGTCCACTAGTATCATTGGGTCCAATTGGCCTAATGGGGCCACATGTACCAGTCACTAGAGTGTGGGAAACACATATAGAGAATAAATACAACTGACTGCACCTTCATGCATCAATTTATGCGCCTCCTATACCAATCCCTATAATTCAGGAGCTATCGAGAGTGTCGAAACCAACCTCCTTCATTTGTTGGTAGTTGGTGACTAGTCAAGCTTAGTTATTCTTCAGTTACATTCAGCTAGATGTCCTCCAGTTCAGTTAATGCCAGTATTGCATGGATTCATGTGGGAAGGCACATATTCTCACCTACTTCTCACCTACCACATCAGTTAGATTAGTTTAACTATTTATAACTGATTAGGAGACTGAATTAGACAACTGGAGTTAGATACTTAGCTCCGATAGTGACTTAGACACTTCTAGTTAGCCATGTAATGAGATTGAGGTTGTGGATTTGAATCCTATCCACATGATTCTAATTCTTCTTTATGTAACATTGTTGTATACTGCTGGGATTAATGAAGTTTATACTGTAATTATACTGAGCAATACTTATCTGTTTCCTATGAAATTTGTCTCATTCAGTGTGTATTATTCATTCCTTTACACTGCATAATAATACAATCTAATTTCACTCATTGCCTGAAGATCAATGGCACAATAATTCAAACACATCTCTGGCATCATCTATGGCATCATCTAGAGCATCATCCTCTCCAGCATCATCTCGAGCATCACCTACACTATCAGTATATGAATACTGAGCTAAATCACCCACATTATAATTAAATGTTGGAACATCATCATCTACAACTAAATGCGGTAAATTGTTCGCAAGTAAATGCAGGGCCAATTGTTGGGGCGTGCACCTTAACGGCCCTTAATTATGGTAACTCCGTGGGTTTTGTGGAAGCTTGTAAGCGGAGTTGCGACTCAAAATAGTCTTAGGGGTGTCGGGGTTGATTCAAAGCCCTATTTTTGTAATTAACCCATGGTTTAAGTCCAGGGTTTAGGGTTCAGGGTGCCCATGGTTTAAGCCCATGTTTTTGTAATAAGTGCACTTGTATAAATAAGCACTTTTGTAAAAGAGTTAGGTTAGGATTTTGATGTAAGATGATTTGATGTGAAGCTAAGGATAGTTTGGTAAGAAAGGTTAAGTCCCAGCTGTGTGCATGGACGACCTCTGTAGCTATGTGCGCAGAGGGTTTTGGGGTAATTAATAGGATCTGTAGTTGTGTCGACAGAGATCTACAGCTAAGTGCGCAGTCTGAGGAATTGAAGGGATCTGTAGCTGAGTGCGCAGATCAGAACTGTGGTTTTTTTAAAGAGTTGAATAAAACACAGTTATGTGGATGTAGCCCCTAAACTAGGGGTGAGCCATGTTATATCTTGTGTTGTGGTTCTTTTGTGTCATTTCTGTTATGTTCTTTATGCATTAATAAGTATAATAACGGATAATTAAGATCATTGCTAAATAATAACTTCGACGTGAATTCCCAGTTAAGGGTTAAGCAAGACACTGTTTGTTTATCTAACTGCGAAGCTATATAAGTGATTGTTGAAGATCTGTATTGTATGATAATTATTTGTTAAAGGCTAAAGGTACAGTAATATCCCTCTTCTGCTTGTAGAAACTTGATTCTGTGGCACCCCATAGTTGTTTCAGGTGAGACTGCAACCTGTTCGCAGGTTGTTGCCAAAAGGGCCAACACTATGGGTCTTTTGTTGGTGTGAAGACAAAAGTATAGAACCCGAGTCTGCCCTAAGCCCAACAAATTGGTTTCGTTGCCAGTTGAACTCAGTATCTGCTCAAGAGGGGTTTACGTTGTACCTAGAGGGCTATGTTTTGGATACCCTCAGTGAAACAAATTGATGATTGGATTGAAGAGACTTATATGAAATTTGCTGAACAAGAGAACAAAGATCCGCATCGTAGTTCAGACGAATTTTTACAAAGGTATGTTTTTTCTGATGTTTATGAAATTTTCTTTGGTAGTATCCACATAGAATTGCACCAGTGGTTATCCAGGTTGATAGAGAGAAAGACAAACTTCCAAGAAGGTCAGTTTCCTAATTGGACCCCTGCAAGAATTAATATATTAAAAAGGGTGAACAACGAGATATCCCAAGCTGTTGATTTCTGGACAACGCAAACCCTTGAAGCATTTGTGACGGAGTTCGCCATCGACATAAGTACTTCTTTCAGCGAAGCCGAATGGTATTTTTTCAAAGGACCAAGGGGTAAGTACTTAAATTCATTTAATTTGAAAATTAAAATGCTATTGGATGAAAAAGGTATATTGCTCATTGAATCAGACTGTTAGATTTAGTAGTACTAACTTATGTTTGGAAGTGAAAGTGACCTTGACGAGCAAAGTGGTTTGCTGCGAAGTGGTAAAAGATACAAGAGGAATTTTGGATCTTATACCCTAGGTCAGAATACCAAGTATACCCCTATAAGTTCAGTAGAACCGACGCCCGATGAAACCCCTTTTGTTGGAAACCCTCCGATAACCCCGCAACAAAGACCTGTTATCCCTGGGAACCCTTCGCAGTCTGAAAGTAACCCTATCCCAAGTATTCCTATTGCAGGTCAGTCTACCCCGGTAATTTCCCCCTCTCCTACTACCGGTGCCCCTCCCTCCCCCCCTAGATCCGTGATGGCCCATATGAATGATGACATTAAGCTCCTAGTATTTAAAGGAACTGGATCAAAGGATCTAGAACAGTTTTGGTTCTTATGTGAAGCCGTGTGGATTGCCAAGAACATTACGGATCAAGATACAAGAAGAGCGTAGCTGGTTACTTCTTTTAGAGACCACGCTTTGACCTGGTTCATGAAGTTTTCCAGTACTCAGAACCATGTCTTGGGTGATATAAAAGCGGCAATGATAAAGAAATTTAAGAAGCCTAAATCAAAGTCGCAGTGTATCACTGAACTAAAGGAAATTAAGCAAAGGCGAGGAGAATTAGTGTGGGACTTTGATCAGAGGTTCAAAGTTCTGCTAGATCAATTCAGTTTCACTATTGGCCCAGCGCAACATAAGGAATGGTTCATTGTAGCTTTGTTACCGCATATCAGGACTCCACTCATGCAAAAGAAGGTTGCTGATCAACAAGAGGCTTTGGAAATTACTATGAAGCTTGAAACATCTCCTGTCGAAGATAGTTCTGGTATAGCTCAAATACAAGTGCAGTTAGCAGCAATGGCCTTGGAGCTGCGCGACATGAAGAAAGGAAAAGATGTTCGAGAAGAGGTTTGGTGTACATGATATCGGATAGAAGGACATGACAAGGAACAATGTCCTGCAGTAAGAAATTACCTGAATTCTGGTGCACCAAACCCATTCAATCCTAGTGTTCTATATTGTGAGATATGTAGGACAACTAGCCAGCATCGACCTGAAGACTGCTATCTGCTACAGAGATATGTGCAAGTACCTAAGAACCCTTATTTCAAGTTCTGTAAGTCAATTGGACACAATGAAGATGAATGTCGTAGTTTTGACCTCATGAGAGAATGAACCTATGATGCTTATCGGGTACAAAATGATGGACAAGGAAATGATGGATATGGGTACCGTAGTAGTACCTCAGGTTGAGGTACTTTTGGAGGTCATGCTTGTGGTGGTATTCTTGGAAGAGGTCGAGGCTAGGTTGTGTGCTATAACTATAATCAGGCAGGAAATCTAGCTAGAGACTGTGGGAACCCAACTACGACATGTCGATATTGCAGAGTAGTCGACCATGTGATTGAGCAATGCCCGCAGCTGATCACCAAGATACAAGAAAGAAATAGTGCTTCTACTCAGAATATTTAGATGATTGCTGTAGAGCAAAGACCTGTCCCATCCATTAATGTTGTTACAAGGAGTGGTGCTACGATGCAAATACAGAATAAGAAGAAACAGCCTGATGAGGCTTGGGTTCAGAAGGCCCCAAAGAAAATTCCAACCTTCGATGTGGGAAGAGAAAAAGAGACATTTCTGGAAGCCAAAAAAGACTTTGCTGATCCGCACACACCAGTAGCACCTGTGCAGCAGCCTCAGTAGCAGTCACAGTCTCTAGAAGCTTCGACGGATAAAGTAAGTACACTGTCTTAATTTTTACAGAGTTGCATGAAGCTCTTAAGAAATCAGAATGCTTTAAATAAGTTATAGAAAGTTATTGCTTCTTACGAACCTCAGCGAAGCTCTGGTAAGGAAAAAACTATTAATAGAGTCAGAAGAACTAGAAGAGAAATGAGATTGCATGCTCAGATAGGAGAATATGACATGACTGATGTCATTCTAGACCTAGGATCTGAAGTAAATGTCTTATCTAAACAAACATGGAAACAAATGGGAAAACCTACCCTTGAGTGGTCTCCTATACAGCTGAGATTAGCCAATCGACAGAAGATTGTGCCCCTAGGAAGATTCCCTAGTGTCCCAGTAGATATTGATGGGGTCAGTACTTTAGCAAAATTTGAATTCATTGATATAATTGATGATAGAAACCCCTACCCAGCTTTGCTAGGAATTGAGTGGGCAATAGACAATGCTGCAGTCATTAACCTTAAGAAGAGACAGATGACTTTCGAAGGAAAAGGTTTGAGAGTCATAGTACCATTGGACCCTTCTCAAGGATAAAGGTACACAGAATCACTCAGAGATGAAGATCAGGATATTTTGGACCATATCTACAACATCACAGCTAAGGAAGAATATTATGTTGATCCTACTACCGAAGGTATCATGGATTGGCAGTGTGACAACTCCTGCATGATAGATTTAGATGACGGTCTATAGAATTGGCAGAATAGAATTTATGAACTACATGGATACCGATGTGTAAGAATTACCAAGTCTCTCAGATGGCTTGGTTCACAGACAAGAGACTTGCCTACCTTTGATGTCTTGACAGACCCAACAGATTTTAATATACAATTCTCAGAGTAGGTACCAAATTCACAGAAAATGGAGAGTCTCGATTCATCATTCAGAGCCACAGTAGCCAGATGGTGGAATGGTCATAAAAAGTACATTCATAGTTGGGAAGCGTGCTAGAAGTTCCTTTGCCTAAGATTCATGGATCAACCTCAGGAGGTGCAAAGTAGGTTTAATGGTAAGACTAGTCCTCAGGGACATTTGGAGCAATGCTATGAAGCATGGAAGCATGTACCTCATGAAGAATGGGTACATAGGTTTTTGCACACCCTGGAACCTATAGCAAAGAACTGGTATGCAGAGGTTGAGCTTTGCCATGGTACTGTAAGTTGGGATAGTCTTGTTGATAGTTTTGTGCAGACATTTTCTATTAATGAGGTTTGTCCTACTTTGGAGGCCACTGTTAGGTTGATCCATACTAAGTGTTTGATGATCAAGAAATAGTAGAATACCAACCTAATTGGAAGGAACAAGAAGCCAATGCAGTAGAATGTTATAACCTCGCAATTGATGAGGATGATGATCTACGCAAAACTAACATTCCTGAGTCAGAAGGACATTGTGAAGTACATGGACCAACAGTTGAGGAGCCTGAAGTGACTCAGACCTTGAAGATGCGGATAGTAAACATTGGATAAGAAGAAAAGCCTAAGTATGTTATCATTGGAGATTATTGGGATGAATAAATGGTGAGCAAAGTGACCCAACTTCTCCATGACTATGAGGACCTATTTCTGACGAAGTTCTCAGAAATAAAAGGCACCAGTGAGGTGGTGGAAGACATTCTATCATGGGTTTCATTTTGAAGCCATGTTGAAGAGGGTATTCAGAAGTTTTGAATGTCCACATTATGGCGCAGCCAGAGCTACTACTTGTGCCGAAGAAGGAAAGATTTGTCGAAGCTTAAAAATATGACCGTTGGAGGAAACCAAATATGGTGGTGTTGGTACGTTCCCTGTATTAACTACCTGTATTAATGAGATCTTGACAAGCCTACCACCGTTTGGACAAGATCTCTGTCAGATTTGGTATCTTCAATGCACAGTTATGACAAATTTCATTGATGGATTCTATAAGAAGACACCCACACCCGTGAAGTTTGCATTACGCAGTTTCTTGAGTTTTACAATTGAGCCCATGATAGTTGATCACGAGCTTCAGGAATTAATGAGAGAATTTGAACAGGGGGGTCTCCTGAAATTTTTTAGCCATCCACCTACGCCTACGCCCTGCGAAGAGACTCCCCCAGCACCACCTCAACCAATGCAGACACGATCTACCAGGAAGAAGTTTAAACCAGAAGTACACTCTAAGTGGAACAAAGACAGACACAAGCAATCAGGGAAAACACTGGAGGATCCCAAGATGAATCCATCTGGTTTAGCGAAGATCCCATCTAAAAGGGATGAGAACATTGCACCGCAGCGTCCACCTTATCTTCAACCCATTCTACCAGGAGTTCAACCACCATGGTGTAATGCTAAGTTCACTTTACGCACCCCTTTGCTGCCACAGAGTGTGTAGTTGGTCGGAACCATGACAGGGAAAATAGATCGACTTAAGTATGCGGACCATGATACGAAATGATCATGGGAAGTTTCCACAGTTCACCCCGGGGACATACTTGCACTTCATCAAATATCCGAAGACTAGAGTGACATTACTGGAAGTGAAACAATGGGCTGCTGGCTTAGATAAAGTTGGTTTGTTGAAGAGGCTCGATGTTCCCCACTTTGGTCACAGTACACAGGTGACCATAGTGGTCAAGCAGCTCTTGGCATTAGTACATGATGGGTACCTATGGATAGGTGACAAAATAATTCCTATCAATGGCGAGCTTATTCATAGGATCATAGGCTTACCAAGGGAAGGGCCTGATCCGGGGATAGAATTTCCTTCAAAACACGAAGATACAAAGTTGGCACAAATCATGAAGGACCGCTTCGACCTAACGAAAAGAAAGTGAGGGTATCAAAACTCGACAATTCAGCACCAAAACATTCTCTTCACAGCTGAACTCTTAGCCTGCAAATTGATGAGAAAGTGTAGACCATATGAAGTGCCTGCCTTGATTGTCAGTATTGCTGCAAACTATGCCGAAGGCTACAGTTACAACTGGGCAGCGTATATTGCGAAGGAATTCCTTGAAGATTCTTACGATGCGCAGGAGAAAGGTATACCTTTTCACTACTCTTGGTTGATAGTCCTTATCACACTATTAGGATGGAAAGAACCTACCGAGGCACAGTTTGTTGCTGTGCCTCCAAACATGCCTTGCGCAGTGAGGTACGCATCTCTCTGGGTGTCACAGGACAAAGTATCCCAGTAGATGATGAACTATGTGTTTGCCTTTTATATGATGAGTATCTCATATGAGATCGTAAAGACCCCGTGGCTCAGTGATGAGCTATTCTCTCAATATGATGGAGTGGCCAACTTCAGGGCCGACATGCATAATGTCTTCATCCAGGATCGTGTAGATAAGAAAAAGGCATGCTGGAAGTTTCCATACGTGGTGACCAAAGAAGACATCCTCACAGTAGTTCAGCAGTGGCCGGATGAATGGTTAAAGGACGCAGGGACAAATCCAAACATTCCAATCCCTCCAGTCACCAATGTGGGTGCTGGCCCTAGTCAGGCGCAGCAGAATGACCCACTCGAGGAAAGTGAAGAATAGAGTGAGTCGCAGCAGAGTGAAGGTGACCAGGGTGGAGATGATAGAGATGAAGAGGAAGAAGAGGATTCAGTCAAAACAGTCTCAGACGCTAACCTGCCAGATAAGCGCAAGTCGCCCGAAGCAGAGGAAGTGACCAAACCTCAGTCCTGAAAGAAAACAAAGAAATCCAAAGACAAGAATATCAACGAAGAACCCGCCCTAACAACTGAGGAGCTTGACCAGGCCCTGAAAAAATCCACAGAAGTTCTCACCAAGAAATGGTCAGAGTTTGCAGCTATGCACCTTGATGCACTCGTCGATGTAGCTCAGGGAATTTCAGAGCTGAAGGAGTTAGCAGAAAAATCAGCAACTGGTGCTGCAGTAAGAAACACCCCAATAAGTGTGCATCCCAACACAATACAATGGCTAGTTAGAGAAAATAGGGGACAAGTGTCAAGCGCAGCACTCATAATAACTGATGCAGCATCTCGCTCGAAGATGAGCATGATAGTTGGAATAAATTACACCAAGATGTCCGTGACGGAGTTGCATCTCTACCAATCAACAATCATGAAGGAGATCCAAGCACGGGACCACTACTCATAGATACAATTGGAAAATACCATGAAGCGAAGTGAGAGCCTCGAAGCATAGTTGAAGGAAGTAGAGCAGAGGAAGAGAGACACAGATCGTAATCAGGTCACATTGGCATGAGTATTGGATGAGGCATGTCGAAGTCTTCCTTACTTCGACATACAGGCTGAGGAAGAACTGGAGAAAAGAATTGCCAAGCTGAAAGACTACGCACAGTAGACTCGCAGTGAAATAGAGAAGCTCAAAGCAGAACATGAGGCCTAGATTGCAGAACTTCAACTACGCATCATCCTGGAGAGCCCACCAGAGGTCAGGGAGCAGCATTGCCGAGACATTCAAGCTTCAGCAATGAATATCTCTAATCTCATAGGAAGCACAGCCAAGCTGCTAGAGGAAAGTGTCGATGCCTGGACAACACTGTAAGAAAATATAGAAGCACAAAAGCTGCAGGAAACCATCAAGCAACGACAGGCAGAGTTGGATGTAGTAAAAGTGGAAATTAAGACCCTGCCTCCTATGTAGAAAATGCTCAAGGTAAATAAAAGCAAGGAACTCGAGCAGAAAATTGAGTCATACAGAGTGAAAGCAACATTGCTGGAAAATTTCATGTAGCCCCTTGTCAACGAGTCCTTGGAGTTGAGTACTGCTGTGGAGAGCCAGCTCAAAGTTCTGAAGGAGAATGATGCATTTGCACAGGAAAAGGCTAGTGAAGCGTTAGTAGCAGCATTGTAGGAGTTGGTGGAGAAGGAGCAAGTAGCCGACAATATCATGCGTGGCCTCAACAAATAGTTCACTATCTTCGCCAACAAATTTCTCCCACCAGATAGGCAGCTGAGTGTCCTGGGATGGGACACTAGTGAGTCTTAGGGCCCTGTTGGGGTGTGCACCTTAATGGCTCTTAATTATGGTAACTCCACGGGTTTTGTGGAATCTTGTAAGAGGATTTGCGACTCAAAATAGTCTTAGGGGTGTCGGGGTTGAGTCAAAGCCCTCTTTTTGTAATTAACCCATGGTTTAAGTCCAGGGTTTAGGGTTCGTGGTGCCCATGGTTTAAGCCCATGGTTTTGTAATAAGTGCACTTGTATAAATAAGCACTTTTGTAAAAGAGTCAGGTTAGGCTTTTGATGTAAGATGATTTGANTGGTAAGAAAGGTTAAGTCCCAACTGTGTGCGTGGATGACCTCTGCAGCTGTGTGTGTAGAGGGTTTCGGGGTAATTAAGAGGATCTGTAGCTGTGTGCACAGAGATCTGTAGCTAAGTGCACAGTCTAAGGAATTGAAATGATCTACAGCTGAGTGCGCAGATTAGAACTGTGGTTTTTTTAAAGAGTTGAATAAAACACAGTTCTATGGACATAGCCCCTAAACTGGGGGTGAAACGCATTATATATTGTGTTGTGGTTCTTTTGTGTCATTTCTGTTATGTTCTTTATGCATTGATAAGTAGAATAATTGATAATTAAGATCACTGCTAAATACTAACTTCGCCGTGAATTCTCAGTTAAGGGTTAAGCAAGACACTATTTGTTTATCTAACTGCGAAGCTATATAAGTGATTTTTGAAGATATGTATTGTATGATCATTATTTGTTAAAGGCTAAAGGTACAGTAATATCCCTCTTCTGCTTGCAAAAACCTGATTCTGCGGCACCCCATAGCTGTTTCGGGTGAGACTGCAACCTGTTCGTGGGTTGTTGCCGAAAGGGCCAACACTGTGGGTCTTTTGTTGGTACGAAGACAAAAGTATAGAACCTGGGTCTACCTTAATCCTAACACCAATCATCATCGACCATCCTCATCCTATCACTAGTACAAAATGAGAAATTAATGACTAAAAAAATGACTAAAATTTGCCTTTAAACGATTATTTTTGAGTCGGTGACTAATAATAGCTAATTTCCACTATCTTATAGCTTGAATAACTTAGTCATATTTCACTTAGTCATTGATATCTTTACTTATTAGTCATTGATAGTTAATGATTTAGTCATTGATTTAGTTACAGATTTAGTCACAGATTTATCCACTGATTGCAACAATTAATGACCAAATATACGACTAAATAAACTACTATATGATAACATATTAATGACTAGGCTATATACGACTAAACATTAGTCACACTATAATATATGGAAAATTGTCTACTAATAGTCGTATATATGTGAATTTATTCGTTTTTGTAGTCACAAATTTATGATAGGACGCGAAGGAATCGAAACACCAACCTCTTTCCTATAATTAGGAAGGTGCTCTACCATTGAGCTAGAACCATTTAAGAAGTTGTTATTAATTGATAATGATGATATTCAAACAAATTTTGCATCATTTAAGCATACAAAATAATCATGATCAAGTTACTATAGATTTGTTGGAGGAGCTAGTCGGTGAGTCGACTAGTCGAATAGCCGACTAATTGGAAATTAGGTTAGCTGTGTGAGGTCGTGTCAGTTGACCGAATCGACACATAGTTATATGTAACTATTTGTAAATCATATATATTAGGGTATTGAGCCAGATGAGAACTTGGTTCAGTTCTATGTATGTATGGACCCTCATGTTATAATATAATCTGTTATTCCCTTATCTATGTTCTTGTCTCTTGTGTCTTTTATGTCTATACGATTCCATGTGTATTATTGGTAAACCTCTGTGATCCATGAGATTACAACATTGGTTCCATTTTCAGTAGTACATATACGAACGTAATGACTATAAGCATATGATATAAGAACAAGATATTAATAACTGGTGGGAGCGTAAGATAGCAAATTATTTGCAGAACTACGCAAGGAGAAATAGATTAACCATTGCTCAGGAGAAGGAGAAATTCTTCACTGAAAAACATGAGAAGTTTATAGAATCGATACCCCATATTTTGAAAAAACTTCTAGATGAAAAAGCCAGAAGCAACTAAGGATCAAGAGCTACTGGAGAAACTGATTTGGGGGGGATGAACAAACTTGTCAGAGTGGTTTGAAAATATCACAGACGAATTCTGCAAGGAACAAGCTGTAGAAGAAAGAACTTCAGTCAAAAGCCTTCAAAAAATATTTTATACAGACCTTACTAAGAAGTTCCTTTTCTCCTTACCAACCCTGTTGTTCAAATTCCTAATAGAAAAGGGAGTGGGTCATATCGTAGAACCTTAGCCGTCACTACATGAACCACCACCAAATTTTAATTGGGCGGAGAAATAGAAAAAGTGGAAAAAATTCATTGTTGAAAGGGAGTGGGAGTACTTCCTAAGCAAATAAACAGAACTATCTAAGTTTTCTAAAGTGTTGGGTAGGCTATGGGGGGGTATCTAGGAATATTTCAGGGTAAAGTGAAGAGGATTCTAGTCGACTGAATTAGATACCATCACCAGCAATGAAAAGTCAACCTAAAAAGGAAATCAAACAAATAGTGATAGACAAAGGTACGACGGATTTACAAAAAGTAGAAAGAGAGAATAGGATGAAAAGAAGGGAAGAGAGAAGAGAACAGGCTATAGCACTGCAAAGAGGGATGACTACTAGGGTGACAGACTAAGAAAGAAATCCGCCAGAGTTGGGTCATGACTGATAGGAAGAAGGCATGGAGGAAGAAGCATCACCCATGGAAGAAGACTTGTGGATAGAGCAACGTGAAACTATCCAAATAGAAATTCCCTAGGAGATAATACCTTTGTATCCAACGCATCCGAGTACCATGATACAATCCATTGTCGAAGAAGACCTAAGACTAGGAGCTGGTGATTTTGGTATATGGAGTTGACTAGACGATGGGGTAAACGATGATAATCATCTAGTGATCTGTCGACTAGAGGAAGGAAATTGGGTAAAACTTCAGGTGTACCCTTCCAACTGAAGTATCCAATTGATTTACCATACACATGAAGGAGCACCCCCCTTGCCAAACAAAAATTTGTAAAATATAGAACAGTCGGACCAGTACACAAATCAATGCAGTTGGAAATTGACAAGAGAAGTCGTCCCAAACCGACTACTTGTCAGAAAAGAAACAACAAACAAAACAACCAAAGAGAATGAAAGTTTCGTCGACAACAGATATGCACAGCGAGACAAGCAAAACATCCCAATACCCCCACCACCTCCCCCACCATCGCCACCTCATGGAGGAGACAGCGAAAATGATACTGACATGGGTCACGGATCAACACATATCCCTCTATATGAGGGTGATGAATATACTAGATGACATTGGCTCATCTGTGACTCAATATGGGAGGAAAATCAAGTTACAGTCGAAGAACGATAGATGGCACAATTCACCAGTGCCTTGAGAAAAAGAGCACTAACGTGGTACATGACCTATATCGAGAGAAATCCCTAAGAATCTAAAGAAGAAATTAAAGCACAATTCTTGTCTTTCTTTAAAACTCCAAATGCAAAACGTCTGGTAGCCAAAAAGATGAAAACACCATCTCAGAAGCCAGCAGAGTCTGTCTGGGAATATGACAAATGATGGAAGGAACTCCTCAGCCAACTAGACTATGTAATTGATGATCAACTATTAATTCAGTGGTTTCTTATAGGTTTATCACAGAAAATACGGTGGCACATAAGCTTGGAGGCATTTAAAATGTATGAAGACGCACTTACCAAAGCTTTGTAAGTAGAGATGGATGAAGATTTACCACCATATCCCGTGGATATTAGACTGGAAGAACAACTAGAAATCATGCAGAAATAATTGAAAGAGTTGAACCTCAAGAATAAGACGTCTGGTGCACAAAATTCTCCATGACTGGACACACTAAAGATAACTGTCGGCAATACATAAGTCGACAGGACATTCGATTTGTTCAGAAAAAATGCTTCTGCGACATCTACCAAAAACATAGAGAACACACAATGAAATATTTCCCATATAACATGAAAAATGGCAAAGCATCTTGGTGTGCAATTTGTGAAGTAAAAAGTCACGCAACGGCCGACTACCACCTAAACTTAAAGAATCAACAAAACTACCAAGCAGTCTACTAGATGAACACAGTTGCACAGAATAACGATAACAACCAGTGAAGCAATGATCAAAATGAGAAAAATAATCAAAGATATAAAGGCCATTGATATGAGTTCCAGTTCGACAACTGTTGTGGAGGATATGGAGGTCGAGGATGATTTTTTTGAAATCGCGACAACTGTCCACGTCGGCCCATTCAGTGCTTTACATGCTACAAAGAAGGCCATTGATATGCAGACTATCCATACAAGGATATAACCAATTTAAATTTTTGTACTAGATGTGGTGTAGGCAATCAATCATTAGAGGATTGTCCCACCATGCTCAAAAAAATCAATAAAAAGAAAAATGTTAATGTCTTGTCATGTATTCAGAAACATGATGTAATCAATACAAAGAACCTGCACATAGTAACCCGACAAGGGACAAAAATTGGGAATGATAAACCATGTATAAGTAAAATCAAAGAAAAGAACGATTATCCTAACCTGACTAAACAAAAACAATTATATAATGACGCAACGAATATATTTAAAGAATTTGCTAGACAGGAAGAAGCTGATGATAGTCAACAAAACATACTTAAAGAATTAATACATTTAGTACAAGATGATAAAGCGGTATCTCAATTCATTGACTTATTGCATAATATGAAGCATAATAATAATACAGAAAAAAAAACCAAAAACATATGCAGTCTAAACCAAAAAGACAAGAGTGATGCTGACCCACTTGTCGACCTAGAAATCGAAGGATATCACATTCGAAAAGTTGTACTCAAATTTGGTTCACAAGTAAATATTATGACTCGCAAAACTTGGGAGCAATTGGGTAGACCTTGACTATATGAGTCAGGCATATACCTCAAGTTAGTTGACAAAGGTCTGATCAAACCCATCAGTGTTTGGAGAAATATTGATAGAACAATAAAAGGAATATCGACCAAAATTGAATTTGAAATTATTGACCCTAAGGAAGGATCCATTTCCTTCCCATCTTTAGTAGGTCGACGTTGGGGAAGAAAAATGAAAGCATCAATATCCCTAGACAAAGAAAGGATAAAACTAAAAGGGAATGGATAGAAAGTCACAGTACCTATCTATCCTTCTTAAGGGGAACCTTGGATAGAACCTATTAATGAAGAATTCGACATCAAACAACTATATCAAATACAAAAAACGAATACTACATAGAACCCAACGTCTATGACGAGCTTCACTTAGGAAATCAAGATTCAGTAGGATATAATTCAGATGCAGAATTATATGATTGGGATGTCAAAAACTACAAGACCCAAGCAAGGGGTTGCTAGACCATTCAGGAAGTACAGAAGAAACTAGTCCAACAATGTTTTTCAGTCTCCATCATCCCAAAAATATTCTAAAATAAAAGTAGGGAATATCCTACCTTAAACCCAACAAATGTAAGTATCAAATAGATCCCAAGGTATAAAGAAAGAGAATCCCTAGTTATGCATATAGAACAAGTGTCTAAAAACATAGGTGAACATGGCCAACTACAAAGCTTGGTAGAAACCTTTACAGGACAAGCTGCACGATGGTGAGATACCCATCAATCAAGATTGCAGACATGGACAACAGCTTTGACTTACTTTGTAGAAAGATTCATAGGAAAGAAGCTAACCAAATAGGAGAAAATACCTATGTTCATCCAAGGACAAGACCCAGAGGAACACATAAGAACATGTGAAAGAGAATGGAGAATACTTGGGTATAAAGAAGAACCTACATGGCCACACCTATTTCCCTCAACGCTGGCCGACTTACCAAAAAAATGGTATAAAATGGAGGAAGCATGAGGTGAAACATTTCAATGGCATGAAATTAGAGAGAACTTCATTAAAGACTTCATTTTTATACTGCAGAATGAAAAGTTAATCGAAACTACAAAACAAATAAAAGTATTTATACTGACTGGGAACAACACTCTGATACAAAGCTATGATCAACCGACAATACCATGTAATAAAATACAAACCAAGATAATCCACAGTCGACAATACTGCAAATGGAAAACAAAAATTACGAAGGGAAAATATTTCGATGGAAATCATATCACTCAGAAACAACAAAACCAATTTGCACAGTACTTAAAGTCGACACAACTGACAAAGAAGATATTGACCGAATGACTGCAGTAGACTTTCCTGCTACATTCTCACAATTCAAAGAAGGGGTTGACTGATTAATGAAGCTGAAGCACCAGAATGGTTAGATGCCAAATTTGAAACTAAAGAGTTTGACATATCAAATGATGATCGAGCAAAAATGGCAAAAATTGGCGATTATTGGAGTGAAGAACAAATGACTGAAATAGTAAACCTACTGAAAGAATTCTAGGATGTATTTGCTAGAGACTATAAACATCTCAAAGGACTATTCCATGAAATGGGCGAGATGAACATCGACATCAAATCGGATTCCCTACCTGTAAATAAGAGGCCATACAAATTAGCACATAAATACAAAGAGATAGTCAAGAAAGACATCGAAAAGATGCTTGCAGCAGAAATTATCTACCCTATTGACCAATCGAAATGGGAAAGCCCAATGGTCATGCAACCAAAGAAACACAACTCGATGAAACTAAGGATTTGTGTCAACTTCATGGAACTAAAAAAAGTCACCCTAACAGACCCATTTCCAACACCATATGTAGATGGAATCTTAAATGAAGTTGCAGGACATGAATGTTACTCGTTTCCAGATGGATTCTCAGGGTACAACCAAGTAACAATAGCCAAAGAAGGATAGAAAAAGATGACATTTATATGTGAATTTGGCTCATTCTCCTATAGAGTTATGCCTTTTGGTCTAAAAATGAACCTGCAGTATTTTCAAGAATTGTTGTCAAAACATTTCAAGAATATATCTACAAAACAATGGTAGTATATTTCAATGATTGGACGATATACTCTATGCTGAAAGATCACTATAAATGGCTAAGGCTCATGTTGGAACGATGCCAACAAATCCAATTATCTCTGAACAAAAGGAAATGCATATTCCTAACTCCTATAGGGATACTATTAGGGCACATTGTATGTAAAGAAGGCATCAAGGTTGACTTTACAAAGATAAAGATTATCCTCGACTTGAAACCACCAGTGAACCCAAAACAAGTCAGGGTACTACTTGGACACATAGAATATTACGGGAAATTTATGAGATACTACTCAGATATGGCCTATCCACTAGAAGAACTATTAAGAGAAGATCAGGAGTTCAACTGGACAAATGAATGTAACATATCATTTGAAACATTAAAAAGGAAACTAGTAGAGGCACCTATCCTTAGGTTCTTGAATGGGTCGATCAAATTTCATGTACATATCGATGCATCAGACCTAGAAATAGGAACGATCTTAACACAACCAACGGATGATGGAATGGATTACCCTATAGTTTATAGTAGCAGAAAAGTAAACAAACCAGAAAGAAACTATTTGACAATAGAGAGAGAAGCATTAGGAATGTTCTTTTCACTATAGAAGTACCGACATAACCTACTAGCCAACCCTTTCATCTTCTATACTGACCACCAAGCATTCAAATACCTTGTAAACAAACCTTTACACCATGGGAGGATTTACCGATGGCTACTACTATTCCAAGAATTTTAATTTGAAGTCGTTGCTAGAGTAGAAAAATTAAATGTCGGACCCGACCACTTGTCGAGAATTGACACGCGAGAGGAGCTGACAGGAGTCGAAGATGACCTACCAAATGCACACTTATTTCGAATAAAATTTGTCCCAACAGAATTGGAGGAAATAGCTCAATTCCTTGAAAATGGCCAAGCACCAGAGGGCATGAGTACGAAAAAGAAACAAATCTTAGCTATGAAGGCTGCACCATATAGCCTCATAAATGGATTTTTATATAAAATGGGCTTGGATGACATCCTCAGGCGATGCGTATTAGAACAAGAAAGAGATAATGTCATGTTTGAAGTGCACTATGGACCGACAGGAGGACATTTTCAAGTAGATACAACTGCCAAGAAAATCCAACAGTCAGGGATATGGTGGCCAACATTATACAAGGATTGCAAAAAGTTTGTCAGCCAGTGCGACTGATGCCAATGACTGGGTTGGCCTATGCCTAGTATAGAAATTCCCTTGATATCAGTAAACCCAAGTTTGACATTTGAAATTTGTGCCATCGACTTCATAGGACCATTCCCAATACCAGCAAAAAGAACAGGTGCAAGATATATAATAACCACAGTAGAATATGTAACCAAGTGGGCAGAAGCAGAACCTGTCGACACATGTTCCAGTGAGATTGCTGCTAAATTTATCTATGAAAACATAATTACTAGATTTGGATGCCCACTAACCTTAATTAGTGACCAAGGATCACACTTTATTAACAAAACCATCAAAGCACTAATAGACCAGTTCAAAACTGACCACCGATGTAGTACAACTTATCACCCTCAGTCAAATGTAGCAATAGAGGCATTCAACAAAACATTAAAAATGGGCTTAACAAAAATATGCAACATCAACAACAATGATTGTGATGAAAAAATTCTTGTAGTATTATGGGCTTATAGAACAACATGCAAACGTTCGACCAACCAAACACTGTTTCGACTAGTCTATGGCCAAGAATCAGTCGTTCCACTACATTTTTGACAACAAACACCTATCATAGCAGATATTTTACATGTGAATGTTGAAGAAGGTGGGAAGGACTGACTGGTGCAACTAAGCAAGCTAGAATAACATCGACTGCTTGCTTTACAACATCAAGAAATTCAAAAACAACAGTAGAAGGCTTGGCATGATCACAATATCAGAAACAAAAATATTTCGGTAGGGGACCTCGCCTTACTGTACAATAGTAAATTAAAAGGAAAACTCAAAAAGTTACACACAAAGTGGATTGGACCTTACATTGTCAAAGAAATTCATGCCAACGAATCAGTCCGACTAAGGACATTACAAGTCATAATATTTCAGAAACTTGTTAATGGTGCCTGACTAAAATGGTACAAAAATTAAGAAAGTTCAAAAAAATAATAATAAAATAAAATAAAAAGAGACATACATATAACGACCATAACTGTAAAAAAAAACCTATAAAAATATAAAAAAATCCCAAAAACAACAAATAAACCCATCAACCGTAAACCAAAATGACTGAAAACTTTGGAATATTTACCAAACTACACTTCAACAACCGACACAAACCCCATCGACACATCGCCATCGACCACTTGCATGATCGACATCAACTGATGATCCTGAAGGTCAAATCATGCCTTTATGACAATGGTCAGAAGGAGCGCCAAAATCAAATCACATTTAACGCAAACATGATAAACCATGTTGGACCATCACTTCTGCCATTAATGCATCCATCGACAGAATCGTCACTTGCTCCACCTATAAATAACACACCAGAAATAGATCAATTACTGTATTTCGAAGAGATAGAGCAACCAAGTATTCAGAAATTTGAGAGCCGAGACCCTATAAGAAAATCCGACCAAGAGACTAACAAGATGGCCCCGAAGCAAACTAGAGTCGCAGCTGTAAAAATAAAAGAACCACAATCCGCTGAAACCCCACTTATGAGAATATTAAGAAATATAAAAAATGCCAAAGTACAGGAAACCTTAGGGGTGAAAACCTGTGCAAAAATCAAAGAATGAGCTTATAAGGACAAGAAAATGACACTAGAAGTAGAGAAGATAAGCCATATTACCATCATGAGGTACATGAACACACCGTTCATGGTGAGCTTTAGAGGAATGAAATAAACAACAGTGAAATTTATCATTAGTCTGTATCACAATGGAAAATTTTACTTTGATAGACCAGTAGAAATTTATGGTGAAGTTATATACAAACTTACCGGTCTCTCAAATCAGGTTGACCCTATCCCTATTGGTATAAAAGAAGGACTAGTAGAATGAATAACTGGAACACCAATAGGGAATAAATCGAAAGGGATAATGATCGGTCAAATACAATCCCATACGCTGCAAATAGTGGCCAAATTCATAGCAATAGGACTCACTCCTATAGGTCGAGTGAGTGATATGAAGCTAGACATTCTGGAAGCAGTCGATACAATAGCATGCACAGGGAAAATTTATCGTTGGGCTTAGCATGTTGCCGACATGCTCAAGACTATATGTGAGAAATGTCAGCAGTTGACCAGGATTATAAGGTTCCCATCTCTGATACTCTGCATAGCGATGTACCACTTGTGCCCAGTCAGGGACAAGCATTTCCAAGAACCACACAAGTACCACATGTGGAGGTTCAAACCATTTTCACATAATGGAACATTGAAAGAATTGGAAAATGGTAAAGTAATGCTCGAAAACTAGTTCCAAAACCTAAAACTCTAGATAACTAGATGGAGGGTACCTTAGAACATCCGAAGAATTCTACCAAAAAAACACATATTCAACTGGAGCTCGACCACACAGTAGTTTGGTACATGTAGGGGGCAAAGGCAGCAGCGAAACCCCTCAACTATTACCCAACAGTCGAAGAGATTTTTTGAGAGTTAGCTCGACAATCCAATACAAAGCTATCAATACTAGCAAAAGGAAAAGAAATAAATCAACCAATCGAAGAACCCTTGACCGACTAAGAAAAAAAGGAGGACTACGAACTCCGCTTGCATATCAATACCTTCATGTCGGATGATATACTGACAGAGGACACCAGCAAAATTCAATTGACAATTATTTGACAACCTATCCAAACAGGAAGCACATCGATTGAACATCAGGTAGGCAAACCAACAGAAAAAAGTATCATTCTGGCTCACCGATAAGAAGGAGAAGAGTAGATAGAAGAAGACATCAAAGAAGATAGTCCAGAATATGCTATGGCAAAAGAAAACTTAAGGAAAATATCAAAGGAAGTAGCAGCCTTAAGGAAAAGGAAGAAAATGTAGGAAAAAGGGAAGGGGAAGTGCCAGCTTATCCTATCTAAGTCAGAAGATGAAGAATAACTGTTGGCTACTATTGTCGACATAATAGAATATGCAAAAACAAACGAAGTTTTGGTCGAAACACAATTCAAATGGTCCATCGACATAGGGGCAAAGCAAAGGAGACCAAAAAAGGTAAAAACTGCAACCACTTTAGTTGATGAGAACATTGTTGATCTAGTTTCTACACCTCCACCCCCATCCCCAACCCAGATCACACAAGAAGATACCCACCATAAGCCCAGTCAACATCTGTAAGAATGCTATGCTGAAGACACTGAAAGAATGGTTCGACCAGTACGGTGATTTCCAGGAATACATTAACACATTACCCGAACTACTCACCTCTGTTCAGAGAATTACCACCAAATGTCCACTAATTGAATCTAGTGCACCACGCCAAAATTGGCCAGATACCCCAGAAACCAAGATCTATGGGAATTATCAAGTCCACATTTTTAAGGAACCCCGATAAGACTTCCCAAATCACCGCAAGCCTCACCTCATCCATTATCCCTTTAGACATCTCACACCCTCCACTAGCCAATGAACCAGCAAGAGATGCGGAAGAAGATAACTAGGAAGATATAAACTAGGTGATTGAAAACCTATTCTTTGATGATCCAAACAATTCACCACCAGAATTCAAAGACCCACCGTCGACTGACAATATCCCCACTACACCAATTACACCAGACCATTCACCATCTCCACCACCACTTCCCTATCCAGAACCTTTACCAAACCCTGAACCATTTGTTTCAAATCTCCTAGATACACACCAAGCCACAAGTTCCACCCAAGAAACACGACCAGAAATTCCATCGACCAATGAATATCATCAGCCAAAAAACCAACCACAAGGAAATATCCCACTTGCAGAATCACAGGCACAACAACAGACATACCAACATAGACACAAGAAAAAGAAAAGAAAAAAAGAAGAAATAAAACCACAAAGATTCAAAGCTGACTGTGATCCACATTAGCCAGCTCGGATCGACTAGTGAATTCGACACAAAGAAATTAAAATATGGAGAGTTGGGTCAACTCCTAGAAACTCTCTCCACAGAAGCAGCAGTAAGAAACCAGACTAAACATGAGCATATTGACAACACTAAGAAAGAGGAAATCGAGTTTCTGACAAAATCCAGGAATTTGATCCAAACAGTAATACCAGGACCTCTAGAGGGAGACACTGACAAGCCGCTTGAAAAAGCATATCAGCTATTTGAAATCATGGTGTTGACTCTACAATCACATATACAAAATACAAAGGAAGATCAAATAGAGGAAACATCTAGACTACTCAAGAAGTAGTATAGAACATTATCACAGGCTCACAAAGTATTACAAGACCCCTTAGAGGAATCTATCATCACAAATGAAGTGCTCCATGATTGGCCTACCTATTACGGACAAGTATTTCAGCAGATCCATAAGAGTTGTGAGCAGATTCAAGTGTTAGAGAAGAGACAAGGAATGGAAGAAACCATGAGAAATACAATACAAGAACATATTGTATTGGAAACAACCAAACTACAGAAACTGGAGAGACAAGCACACTAGTGGGTATAGCAAGTACTACCTAGCCTCGACAAACTGGATACAATTTGCCCACAGATGAAAAGACTACTAGATGTAGCAGAGGAAAAAGCTCAATTCATGGGACCAGACATGGAAATCGTTGCATACCTCTCCATCCAAGAAAATATGTTGACTCTATCAATCATCACAACATTGAATATCGACATCCAGAAAGTACCACAGAGTTGGACATAATTTCAACATCAATTGGCTATTACTGTAGAAGCAATTGTGGAAATATGTGTGCAAATATGACCAACCATCCGAATACACAGTCCATGAATACAAACAATACTATAAGCAACTACCTCAGACAATACATTGTTGAATTACCTCCCCTGTTTCTTCAGGATGAAGAAAGATTTTGTTCTTGGGGGAGATGTTGGAGGAGCTAGTCGGTGAGCCAACTAGTCAAATAACCGACTAATTGGAGATTAGGTCGGCCACATGAGGTCATGTCAGTTGACTGAACTGATAGGTAGTTATATGTAATTGTTTGTAAATCATATATATTAGGCTATTGAGCCAGATGAGAACTTGGTTCAGTTTTGTGTATGTATGGACCCTCATGTTATAATATAATCTATTGTTTCATTATCTATGTTCTTGTCTCTTGTGTCTATTATGTCTATATGATCACATGTGTATTATTGGTAACCCTCTATGATCTGTGAGATTACAACAAGATCCATAATGGCTTACCTTTTACTAGTCCTTCAAGTCCTTCTTGCACTTAATAAATGCATTTGAAATACTTGAAGGACTATTACAAGATAAGCCATTATGTATCTATAGTAACTTGATAATCATGATTTTGTATGCTTAAATGATGCAAAATGAAAAAATCCCATAAATTTATAGGAATGACAAGCATGCATCCAATGTTAAACTATCTATTGAGTCATCTAGAGTCATGCCAATATATATGAATTTGACTGAAAATTCATAAGTAACTTGAAGATAGTGGTGGATGTTGTCATGGAAAGGAGAATTTCAGTCTATATATAAGCAAAGGATGAGAAAATGGAGCAAATCATCACCCAAAATGTATATAAAATAGTAAAATGAAATATACAACTAATTCCATTTCACATCAAGAAGAATGGGCATTAACTCTAAGTACTCTTAGCCACTAGATAAATGGAAATGAAATGAAATGAAATATTAGCAACAATACCTTCGAGTTTGATTGCTGACAATAAGTATGAATACTTATGTGATCATTTTGTTCAAAGGTGACATAAAAAACCACTGACCTACTATCAAGGCAAGAAACCATGTTTAGATTGATATATAAATAAAATAAAATAAAAGATAAAGAAAATCAAATAAGTGCTGTATAAACTGAAAATCATAAGCACAGTATAAACTATTTTGAGGGGTAACTACAGCCTCTATCCCCAAACTAGTGATAGAAAAAAAAAACATAAAACATTACAAGAAAATGATTTATATTGTAGTCAAATCTCGCTAGAATGGTTGGTTTTGATGGGCCTTGTTCTGCATGATGACCCAAGTTGGAAATACAAAAATATTTTGACCTATAGATCGTTGTGGTTAATAGTTTCTAGTAAACAATGGAATTCATCCCCTTTTGGTGTCTTCAAATTCCCACCATTATATCCAATATGTTGTAGCCGATTGTGGAAGGTGACTAGGGAAATTTGCATCTCCTTCTTAGGTGATACATTCACAAAGAAGCAATTTTATACTTTTAGTACAACATATGAAAATTAAGAGTCTGTTAGAAAATTTGTAGAGTTTAGGAGAAATATACAACACCTGCAACCAAGCTTCCTGTCAACCTTGTAGCTTGACCTGATTAAGTGTTAAATACCATATCCATACTTGGCTATGCAACTCTAGATGTTATGTTCATCTGGTTCTGTGCTGGTAGCTACAACCCATGAGAATATTAGGTTCCTCCAAATGGCTAAGGAATTCTAGGGATGAATGTAGAAAATATTCAGTTGAACTAAGAAGCAAATACAAAATCTATTCAAATATTCTCAAGTCATTTGTTTCACAAATCCTAAAGCTTTTATTTAAATTTTATGTTATTAATCACCTTCTTTCCCAAATGTTGAACTTGCACACAATGTTATGCACCTTCCTGTTAGTTTGTTTAACAATTGATCCTCCAGTTGTTAAACCAACTTATCTTGTTAGTATTGGATCATTATACATTGACATTGCAAATTTGCTTTCATGTCCTTATGAATTCTTAAATGTAACTTTAAAACATATTTTCCGTGCTCTCCCCACTACCATTTTGAGAAAATACCATGTCCCTCCAGTGCTGGACCTTGCTCAACATGAAACTTAATATAACCCTAAATTTACAAAGAATCATAGTTGATTTGAAGAAAAATTTCTTCTGTTGTGACATGCCATCCATAGTACGAGTTATGTAGATTACTTTACTTACTCTTTTGCATCCTTGAGGACATACCTTTTGTAGATATAAATTGGTAAAACTGAGCTAAAATTTACCTCCTAATATAGACTCAGATCTGCTATAAAAGTGTTGAAACAACCAAGAAAATATAAGAATTTCTCTAGAATTGTCATGCTTATCATCATGAAGACAAATTAGTGAATCCAACTAGAAGAACAAAATAACTACCATTGATATTAATATATGTACCATTGGAAAGGAACTCTCAAAAAGAATGATTTGGATTTATGCATGAACGAAATGAAAGAACATATACAGAATCATAATCACAGACATTTTTCAAAGATAACAGAGATACAGTAAAAACATATTCTATTAAATGGTGGAAATAGAACAGACTGTAATACAATTGCTAGAATGGTGGTAGCTATCTCGGAGAAGAGATGTGGCTTCTATGCTCATCCATGCCAAGATGAATACAAAATGAGGCCAAAGGGGCCTATTTATAATAATAATGAGGGTGAGAACCCCAAAAGTCCAAAATGTAACCCTAGAAGATGAAGCGTCATAGATTTTGCGACCCCAAGGTGGTAAGTTGAATAGTCAACTTCCCGGGGTCATAACGTTTGCATACGATCTTCGATTTGGGTGTTTCATAGCTCGTTGGAAAGGTATATCTAATATTTACAACTTTTGGCCCCTAAATTGCCAAAAAACATTATTTATGGCATCAAAACAACCCTAGAATTTTGAGACCTGAAAAATCATAGAAAAATAACTAGGAAACTGCCACAATGGACAATTGTTTTGAGCCAGTGGAATAGGTGGGTGGCCACTGATATCCATTTGGATCAATCCTCCCTCCTTAGGAAGAAATGGTCTCCATTGTTTCAAATCCTGTATCATATCTTGAGCTATGTGTTGAGTTTATCTCCTGGTGCGACATTTGCTGAAGTGAAGAGGCTTCCTTTCTTTGAAATCCCGAGAGGGATGTAATTGTTGTATGGATGATTTATTTATGGATGAGCACCTTGAATGTGTGGCCTTGCATCATATAGGTACTCAGATGGATTAGTAAACAATGGGTCTATCTTTTGGGTCTATCTTCTTCTTGTGTTTGATGAGCAGAGACACCCTGTGCAGAGGGTGTGGAGGTCTCTGTGAACTTATGTTCTCCTTTAGATGCAATTGTGAAGAGGGATATTTTTCTGATGTGGGATCTTATCTTTCTACCTTGAAAGACTTTGTTAGGTGCAAGGGTGTCTGTTATTTGATAAAATTTTCCTCCCAAAGTAACAATGACATTGTAAGGCTGTGACTTATATACAGCATGACGGTTCCACATATATGATTGTCTTAAAAGAACATCACAGACTTCAAGTGGGGCCACATCACACAGTACCTCATATTTGAAAGGATTGATTCCATATGGTAGGAGGCATTGTTGAGTAATGAAAATACCTCATCCTTGTCTTAGCCAACCGATGTTGTAGGGTTGCGGGTGTGGTGTTGTCGGAAGCTCCAATCTCTTGACGACTTGTGCTGAGATCAGGTTCTTTTGGCTGTCGTTGTCAACAACAAAATGTAGAGGCATTCCCTTCACCCACATCTATGAGTGGAATAGGCACTCCTCTACCTCTGACTCTTCAGGATCCTCTAGTTGAATCTATGTGGTAGCAACAGTGGAAGTGGGGTCTGCATCAATGATCTACCTCCCACTGTATGCAGTTATGGCATTGGGTTCAGAATCAGAATCAGGATTTGATTCTGAATATTTGATATCGGCCACTAATGACTACTTTGAGCTACATTCATCAGTGTCGTGCCAAGGGATTTTATGAAATTTGCACCACTTATCGGTGTCCTTCTTTGTATTTCCATCCCCCTTATTTTCTTGTGGTGATGACTAGTTGTCATTTCCTTTTGCTGTGTTCTATGGGCCAGGTTTTCCCTTTCCTTGATTCTGCGGTGGATTCACAGGTCAAGAGTCTCGCTTGTTTTTTTGTCAAAATTTCTCCTTGATTTTGACAGCATACGGATAGGTGAATCCAAGTGAAGAGATGTCGAGGAAGTCCATCTCAGTTCGGATGTACCAATGTAGACCACTGCGATATTTCAAAATTAGGTGCCACTTAGAGTCCTTGATACCGAGCTTTGTGCACAA
The DNA here is from genome assembly GCA_001517045.1 of Pseudotsuga menziesii. Lineage (NCBI taxonomy): Eukaryota > Viridiplantae > Streptophyta > Pinopsida > Pinales > Pinaceae > Pseudotsuga > Pseudotsuga menziesii. Next base: position 332,530 of record LPNX010861518.1, read on the forward strand.
GGTATGTGTGGAAATTAAGGCCAGCAATAGATTAATTTTACTTGCAACAATTATCAATTGATCATGCAAAATTGCTCACAAAAGAGACTGAATATGGAGCTGTAACACTTAATTGTATTAACTGAGTGTACAATAGCCAACCCTATAATAAAATAGGTTTCTAAATAAATATAATACATCAAGAAATCAAATGCATGAGGAGGAATCCAAAACTAGCATAAAGCAGGCTTACCAAAAATAAGCAAATCTCCCATAGGTGTAAAAAGCTGATCCCAAATCTGTTATGGAGCTCACGAATTGGAAAAAAGGCATAGGCAAGATAAAGAGTGGTGGAATGGCAGATCATACATGCTTTTGCATGGATAAAATAGAGGAGGATGTGTAGGAAAAAAAACAATTCAACCTCACCTAGTCTAGCTTTTCCTTTTGCCTTAAAACACTGAAAAAGCAGGCAATAAAGCAGAAAAAGTAGAAGGGCACCTAGGACGCCAGGAATAAAGCAGAATTCATTCCTTTAGCTCTCAAATGTGCTACATGAGTCAAATAAGGCAAGTTTGACCTCTATGGATTGGTAAATAGCAACTTGCACAAGGTGGGACACATGAACTAGGCAAATAAGACAAAAATAATGGAATTAATGTCTAAGTGGGTAAACTATGGGTTGATTATTCTAACACCCCCCCTTAAGCCTGACTTATGAGTAATATATCAGAAAATTATAGGGCCTATCAACAAGGCTTAGTCACCCTTTACATACTGCAAATCCATTTAAACAAGGAAAGAGGCAAAACCAACTTGGGAAAATCCTCCCTTAAACATGGACTGTAAAACAAAATTGTAGAATCTTGTCTTCACTCATGATTTCACAGCATGATCAGCAATCCCCAGCAGTGATTTGAGATTGGTGAAGGTCTTATCACAAAATTCTTTGGTGAAGATATCAACTACTTGTTCTAAAGACGAACAGAAGAGTAGGTGAATGGTGCCATCATGCACAAGTTCTCTGATGTAGTGCATATGGATCTCAATGTGTCTGGTTCTCTGCTTCTGAACTGGATCCTTGCAGATTAGAATGGTACTCTGGTTATCACAGTAGATGGTAGTGGAGTACTTAGTTTCGAAGCCACACTCTCCAAGTAAACTCTGCAACCATAAACATTGAGTTGCTGCATTAACAACTCCTTTGTACTCTGCTTCTGTAGATGAGAGTGCAATGGCACTCTATTTCTTGCTTGACCAGCTGATTGGCCCTTCTGCAAGCATGAACACATATCCTAATGTGGAATTTCTGTCTGTGCTATCACCTTCCCAATCACTGTCAGTAAATCCAATTAATTCAAGATCAGATTTTTCTTTATAGAAGATCCCATGTGTCCTTGTTCCCTGAACAAAGTTAAGGATCCTTTTGGATGCTTTCCAATGGATCTCTTGAGGCTGATCCATGAATATAGAAGCCACACTTACTACATAACAAATATCAGGTCTATTATGTGTCAGATACAACAAACATCCAATCAATTGCCTATACAGTGTATTGTTTACCATCGGTGAAGAATTAGCTTCTTCCAGCTTCACTCCTGAAAGGAAAGGAGTTTTGCTTGCTTTGCAATCCTTCATTTTGAATTTGTTCAGCAAGTCCAAGGCATATTTGGACTGGTGCACCTTGATTCCATCTTTGGTTTGAGAGATCTCAAGCCCCAAAAATTGACTTAAGAGCCCCAAATCTGTTATGGAGAAGGCTTGGTTCATAGCTCCTTTTAAGGAAGCAATCTCATCCTGTGAGCTTCCTGTAATGAGGATATCATCAACATATAACACAATGATCATTAATGAACCATTAAATATCTTCAAATAGACATTTGGATCTGATTTTCACCGAACAAAATTCAGTGATAGCAAGAAGCTATCGATCTTGGCATACCAAGCCCTGGGGGCTTGCTTTAGCCCATACAATGAATTTCTCAACCTGCACGCAAGAGAAGGGTTAGTAGAAAAACCTTGAGGCTTCTGCATATATATCTCCTCAATGAGATCTCCATTCAGGAAGGCACATTTTACATCCATGTGATGTACCTCCCATTTCCTTGAGGCTGCAATGGCTAGATCTAGCCTGATGGAATCCATTTTTTCCACTGGGGAAAAGGTCTCATTGTAATCTATGCCATGAACCTGTGAGTAGCCCTTGGCTACCAATATGGACTTGTACTTCAATGGTGAACCATCAGCAGCAAATTTTGTCTTATATACCCACTTACACTGTACTAGTTTTCTCCCTGGAGGAAGATCCACTAGCTCCCATGTGTTGCTCTTCTGGAGTGAGCTGAACTCCTCCTTCATGGCTGTTTGCCATATTGGATCTCCTAATGCTTCTTCATATGTTTGAGGATCAGACTCCACCATCAAATAGAATTTTTCAGCAAACATAGGATCCTTCATGCACAGACCACTCTCAAACTGAGATCTAGTCCTCCTTGGGTCATTGGGATCCCCAACTAGCTCACCTGCTGCATGTAGTGTCTTGGCCACCCATTTTTTCCTTGTGGGGATGTTAGGGTATGCAATAAACTCATATCCATCAGAAAAATCAGAATCAGCATGTTCAACAAACTCTTTACTTACTTCTTGAGGTTCAGGTGGTAAAGAGGCTTCACCAACTTCCACTTCTGCAAGGGGTTCTTCTTCAAACTGAACACACCTTTCAATGAAGGCTTTGTTTGTGCTCAAATTTATCAACTTGTACCCTTTTGAATATTTAGAGTATCCAACAAAAAGACACTCTTGGCTTTGGGGCTGCAAATCCTTCCTCTTCTCTGTCGGGATTCTAGCCCAAGCCTTTGAGCCAAAAATCCTGAAATGGGTCACATCTGGCTTGTGCCCGCTCCATGCTTTGAAGGGAGTCATACCATCAAGCTGTTTGTAAGGCACCCTATTCTGGATATAGGCTGCACAGTTGATAGCTTTGGCCCAGTACTTTGGTGGAAAATTTTTGGCCTCCATCATGCATGTTTCCATCTCCTTCAGTGATCTGTTCTTCCTCTTAGAAACACCATTTTGCTGTGGTGTGTAAGGGATAGAATGCTGCATCTGAATACCTGCATCTGCACAATAATTAATAAACTCAGACTTGACATACTCACCACCATTGTCAGATCTGAGGGCCTTGAGTTTTCTTCCAGACTAGTTTTCAACCAAAGCCTTAAAGACTTTGAATAGGCCAAAAACTTCAGACTTGTGTTTCAGGAAGTGAACCCAGCAATACCTGGAAAAGTCATCAATGAAGGTCAATTCATATTTGTCCTGACTCATAGACATATGAGGGAATGGACCAGCAACATCACTGTGGATCAGCTCGAGGGGTGCAGAGGTTCTCTCATGACTTGCTCTCTCAAATTTGTGCTCTGGGTGTTTTCCTAGGATACAACCTTGGCAGACTCCTTTGGAAAATTTTATCTTGGGCAACCCTATGACCATCTCTTTTTCACTAAGATCAAAAAGATATTTGTATTTAAGGTGGCCAAATCTCTCATGCCACAGCTTGCTGGCTTCATTAGCATGAATGAGAAGAGCAGAGGGGTTTGAGTAAGGTAGGAAGTGTGTGAACATGTATACCTTTTGAGCATGATTTGCAACTCCTTTTGCAATTACTCTACCAGTTGAAATCTATGTGATCTCAACTTCATCAGGGGAGAATATGACCTTCTTAGGAGACCCAGTGTGGGTCATCTGGTACACTGACAGGAGGTTGGAGGCGAGACCAGGCACATACAGTACATTGCTGAACTGACCATGATCAAGATCTATCCTTCCTTTTCCTTTACTTTCAGTGAGAGAGTCATCTCCCAGTACAATAGATGGTCCTTTCGACATATCCAGTGAGGAGAAGGCCTCCTTAGTCAAAACCATGTGTCTTGAAGCTCCAGAATCAATGATAAAACTAGATGAGCTTGATGTGCCAACAACTAGAGCATGAACTCTCTCTTTGTCATCTGAACTTGATCCTCCTTCTCTCTTCTTTGAGATTTCTGGAAGGGAGATTCCATTCTTCTCTAGGAGATTGGTCAGCATGTCTATCTCTTTTTCATACAAGAGATTTCAGTGTGATTTCCCTTATTGTAGTATGCACACTTGTTCATTTCACCTTTGTTCTTCTTCTTCTGGTTATTCTTCTTGGGACCTTGTAGATCCTTCGGAGACTATTTCTTGTCTCTCTTTTTCTCAGGTGGCTTTTTAGCTTTCTTTTTGCTTTTTGAATCCACCCTTGAATCTCCAGCAATCAAATCTTGATCTTTGGATGGTTTGATGGTGCCCATCATCACTAGCTTGTCCTGTTCTTGTGTGAGAGATTCCATGAAATCTGCAAGGCTAGGCATCTTCCAGGCTCGAGCTGTCAGTTTTGTGGCATAGAAGGTCGAAACAAACACTGAGTAATTAGGGCCCAACTTCGAGAGGATGGCCAGTACGAGCTGATCATCTTTCTTTTAAATACCACACTATTTCAGCTGCAAAACTGGTGCTTTGAACTTGGAGAAATATAGCTGCAGGGATTCAAAGCTCATTGGACTCAGAGAAATCAGCTCATTTTCGATTTGATGTCCCCTCATCTCATCTTTCTTTCTAAAAATATCCGTAAGATTCTCCCATACTTCATTCGGTGATGTCAATCCATCGAGATGGAAAAGGAGGTCTCTGGAAATACTCAGGCACAAGAGGCCATAAGCCTCATCCCTCCTGTTGTGCCATTTTATCTTCTTTGCAGCTGCATTAGGCTTTGCTTCTGTTTCCATAGTCACCCTATAGAGGCCTTTCTCTCTCAATAGTATCTCCATATCTGCTTTCCATTCAAAGAAATTGAAAAGAGTCAAGATAGTTTTCTGTGATTGATCCATAGCTCTAGAAAATCTGTCCCGGCTATCAGTAGAAGGCTCCCAGTCTTTGATGTTGAACCTGAAAAATAATTTTTGAAGGAGAGAAACAACTTACAATGGATCTGATACCATGTGGAAATTAAGGCCAGCAATAGATTAATTTTACTCACAACAATTATCAATTGATCATGCAAAATTGCTCACAAAAGAGACTGAATATGGAGCTGTAACACTAAATTGTATTAAATGAGTGTACAATAGCCAACCCTGTAATAACATAGGTTGCTGAATAAATAGAATACATCAAGAAATTGAATGCATGAGGAGGCATCCAAAACTAGCATAAAGCCGGCTTACCAAAAATAAGCAAATCCCCCATAGGTGTAAAAAGTTGATCCCAAATCTGTCATGGAGCTCACAAATTGGAAAAAAGGCATAGGCAAGCTAAAGAGTGGTGGAATGGCAGCTCATACATTCTTTTTCATGGAGAAAAGAGAGGAGTATGTGTAGGACAAAAAAGAAGTCAACCTCACCTAGTCTAGCTTTTCCTTTTGCCTTAAAACACTGAAAAAGCAGGCAATAAAGCAGAAAAAGTAGAAGGGCACCTAAGAGGCCAGGAATAAACCAGAATTGATTCCTTTAGCTCTCCCATGCACTACATGAGTCAAATAAGGCAAGTTTGACCTCTATGGATAGGTAAATAGCAACTTGCACAAGGTGGGACACATGAACTAGGCAAATAAGACAAAAATAATGGAATTAATGTCTAAGTGGGTAAACTATGGGTTGATTATTCTAACAATATGAAATTTGTTGGTGTACTCCGACACCATCTGGTCCCTTTATTGATGCAGAATGGTCCATTTTGTGTACTGGTCATCATAGTTTCCCACAGGGTAATACTGTTCCCTGACGACATCTATGAAAGAGTCCCAAGTGGGATTTGTTTCAAACATTCTAGACTCATTTGATGAGTTTTTCTCGTAATAAGTACCCCACCAATTTTGGACATGGGGGATTTCTTTATGGAGTGCAAAGGTGATCTTTTCCCCATCGAAAAAATTGTGGACAAAGAAATACCATTCTAGAAAATTCAACCAATTATCTAGGGCATCTGCATCGATTTTACCTTCAAATAAAGGAATATCAAATTTAACTTGTACCTTGAAGGGAGTTGCATCTTGAATCGGCTGCTTGTTGAAGATGCACTTGCCGCTGCCGACATTCATAGAAGGATTTGGGAAAAAATATCCATCATCTCATTCCTCTGTAGCTTGAGGGCTTCCTCAAGCAATGACTTGATAGGATCTCTTGCTTCGTCGTCTCTCTTTTCTTCCTCCATGGGAGGTCGTTTGGGACGACGAGAATGATCAAGTGAAACTAGTTTGAGACCAAACTCTTTATACTTGGACCTCGTCGTGGACATGTGTCAAGAAACAATCAAAGAATAGATTGCTCTGATACCACTGATACGGATATGCATGAACGAAATGAAAGAACATATACAGAATCATAATCACAAACATTTTGAAAATATAACAAAGATACAATAAACACATATTCTATTAAATGGCGGAAATAGAACATACTATAATACAATTGCTAGAATGGTGGTAGCTATCTCTGAGAAGATATGTGGCTGCTATGCTCATCTGTGCCAAGATAAATACAAAATGAGGCCAAAGGGGCCTATTTATAATAATAATGAGGGTGATAACCCCAAAATTCGAAAATTTAACCCTACAAGATGAACCGTCATAAAGTTTGCGACCCCAAGGTGGTAAGTTGAACAGTCAACTTCCCGTGGTCATAAATTTTGCATATGATCTCTGGTTTGGGTGTTCGATAGCTTGTTGGAAAGGTCTATCTAAGCTTTACAACTTTTGTTTGGCCAAATGCATGCCAATGGCAATCATTTGGCCCCCAAATCGCCAAAAAACGTTGTTTAGGGCCTTAAAACGGCCCCAAAAGTTTGGGACCTGAAAAACTATAGAAAAATAACTAGAAAACTGCCACAATGGGCAATTGTTTTGAGCCAGTGGAATAGGTGGGTGGTCACCGATCTCCTTTTGGATCAAAGCACATGTAATTTTAGGGGTATCATGCAACTTAAGCTTTCTACGTCATTTTAAATGTGGTTAGCCTATTTTACCAAAGATGGAGGTTGTTGACTTGATAAAAGATTAGGTGGTTGGGTTTATATCCACTAATAGCACCAAGCACTAGCATTGATTTCACTTGAGGATTCAAGTAGAGGCTAGATGAGGATGCACATGGGGCTACTAATGATGAGGATCCCATTATAGGGGAGGATTTTGTTGATGTGTAGTTATTTGTTGTAGATGTTATTTGGATATTGGAGACAATTTGGAAACTTGATTTTTACACATTTTGTTTTAAATATGTAACGAACTTGTGCGATTTTATTATATTCACCCTTATATGATCATGATATATACATGATCAAATTTTGTGTATTTGGTGTCTAATGGTTTGGATATATATATATATGGAGGAAGAACTTGAGTGGTTACATAAGGATCATGGGCATTATAGGATAACTTACATTTGTAAGGGGGTAGGAGGAATTATTCATACCTCCAAACAACAAGGATGAATCCTTCATACTGCCAAACAAGTTCATGTCTAGATACCAAAAGATCTTTGAAGGTTTGCATTGCATTTGCAGTGTTGCCGCCTTTTCACACACCTGGATCACGTGGCAGAAATCTTCAAGCCACTCAGTGTGTCCTTGGGGGCAAGTCTCGAGTCAAGGCTGTCACCTTGT
>LPNX010861518.1:343006-380244 GCA_001517045.1 Pseudotsuga menziesii
TGCAGAAAAGCCACTTACTTCAACTAGCTGAGAATATGAAAACACATGTTATCACTTATAAACCACTTTGAGTACACAAAATACCCATAATTATGCCATCCATAAAATAAATGGCATAAATCAATCTGAGATTAGTAATGCTTCCTTGAATTCAACATTTGATGCAACTATAACAAGATCATATAATGTCAACACAGTTAGTTTAATTTCTATTTGATGTTCCCTTGTATACAATAGAAACCATTATTTGCATATTGTTCTATTAGAAAGACTTAAGAAATGGTACCCTAACTGTAAGAAAATTCTCTTTCAAATGTCCACAAAAGTGACACATATGCACTCTGTTACCCCTCATTACATGTTTCAATTTCAAGGGATGCCCAGTAAAATAGGTATTAGGACGTCTACGTCATTTTCACTGGATCTATGAGTTTAAACTTTGAAGAGCTTACAAATTCCAAAAAAATTGTGGTCATCATCACATATCAAAGCAAAGATTCATTTCGTTATATGGATAAGAGATCAATACTTGAATTCTAAGAGTATGCACATGTTTTAATAGAAGCACCTAAAATAGATTATTGTAAAAGACCTCCATCTTAGGATGGAAAAAATTTGACCTAAAGGCATGGAAAAAGTCTCCTAATATCAACAATATGTGGGAATCTTTCATTGTCAAGAACTGATGTTGGATTGCACTTCTGCATATCACTCTGAACAAGGTGGTTGTGTTTCTTATATGGGATATAGGATCAAATCTCATAATTGAAATACCTTTCTGGTATAAAAGGTTTGATATGTAGTGATGAGATTTGTAGACTTTAAAGTAGCAAAAGAGTAAAAGATAGACCTATAAGATCAATTGTGAGACCTGTAAGCAAAGAAATCCTAGTTGAAGTATCTGTCATAACTTGGCTTGCACAATAGAAACCCAAAAACATAAGTTTACTTATGTTAAGGGAACTCAACTTATTATATAAACATTAATTATATGCATGTTATTTCTCACAACTAGTAGCCCCAGGGATTTTTATAACTTAGTCATATCTATCCACTTGATTCTTTTGTTGATAAGGATGATTATGGAGTAGCTTCAATGACTTTCTATCATTTGTCTTGTAAATGTGCACATGAATCCATCATTATATGGTGTTGCTTTGCTGCTAGAAATAAAAGGACTCTTGACCCAAATATTTGGTTGTTTACTTTTTTTCCTTATCACCACGACCACTGGGATCTAATTATTGTAGCTACAAATCCTCTTTATTAATCTAACAAGATTTGGATGTATCGTTTCAAACTATGGAGGTGGGGAGAAATATTTGGCCTTGAAAAGTGATGTTAGTCTTTGTTCTGGGTACATTCAATTTCTCTGATCTACATATTACAATGTTTGATCAAACTTAGATATTAACCACACAATGAATATTACAATTGTTGATCTAACTCTGACATTAACCATTCATTGACCATGTTGAAGGTTATTTAATATGCATCAAATATACACTAATTTTAATTTCTAGAACAAATTTGATGCAATAGATTGTAAACCTCAAATTTTGATTTTGGCGTGTTTTTTATTCTAAAACTTTATTGTTTGTATTATTTGTAAAACAATTTATTAATCCATGGTTACACTAGTTTATCAATCCACATGTGTAGGCTAAAACAATATATCAATCCAAAGGTGTAGGCTAAGATTACCTGTTTCCACAATTTATCAATCCACGAGGTGGAAATTCTAGATTGTCCTAGTTGAAAAGCTTGGGAAAGTAATCATATGGAAATAATAACTAATATAACAACAAATTATGTCAGAGAACAATGGTCAAGATGAGATTAAAATCACTCCATTTCAAGCTAAACTACTAACAATTGACCCACAAAATTGTTGAAAACATAAGAATCCCAGAAATATAGTGTGTCTAATTGGTACTCAATGAATACTCATACAAGAATTCCATTTTGAACTTAAAGTGGAATTATAAAGACATATTTTTCAATTACCTTACTTGATTTTACTATACTTTCATTGATTCTTTCTGAATATTTCCCTGTTGAACCTTTTCAAAATTTTGGATGCTTTGTTGATTTTTCCTCGGATCTTTTCAAACCATTGATAGTGGTATGAGAACCTTCAAGCTGCACTATAAATGATGATTATCCTTCTATGTTGTTAGCATGTTCACCTGAAATGGGGTGGATATAAACCCTTTCTCTGTGTGGAGAATAATGTGTAACATTAGTTCCAGAAGTTTACTTCCTCGTACTGTTGGACCGAGAAACCCTTGGATCCTGAATTTCAGCTCCCAAAATTGTAGCATTATGTTCATTTGGCTCATGGTTTTTAAATTCGATGGTACTAAGTGAGGAAATACAACAAGAATCATTGATTATCAACGAACCAGTGGAGCTTAACTTAAAGGGAACCAAATCTAGGAAAGGAGAACTTATCCCAGCAATTCTAGAACTAGAGATAGTGATATCACAACTTCTAGAACAACCATTGATGACAGGATGATAAGCTTCATCCTACCCTGCAACTTATGAGTCCCCTTGATTCTAGTTTGTTTTCCCAAAATGGGGCAAACAGAAACCTGTTCTCTGTGTGGAGAGCAATGTAGACTATCAGTTCCATAAGTTCTCTTCCCTTTGCTGTTGGAAAAAGAAATACTTGAGCCCTGAATTTTAGATGCCAAAATTGTAGCATTAGATTCATTTGGCTCATGGATTTTAAATTTTATGGTTGAGCTTGATTTAAGGGAGTTTTAATGCTTTAGACAGGGAGAACTAGTCCCAAAAATTTTAGAACTAGAGTCATTGCTAGCAACAAAACTTGTGGAAATTGGAATATCTAGACAATAAATATCACTCAAAGAGTCCAACATAGAAGTTTTAGGACTAGATCATTGAATATAAGATATATTATGATGTCTAGTTTGATGTTCTTGATCAATGGCACTAAGCATATTTTTTATTGTAGTTTTATTGTATCTATTACTTCATAAAGGAAAACTTTGGTTGTGTATTCAATGTAATTATTCTCCTTTTTCACGCTTGCTTTCAGGATCCATGGATCTCCATTACACATTCAAATCTAGACAAGAAAAGGATCCATATCTAGATCTGGAAAAGATCTACCCCAAAGACAGATTTGACACTGTATCTTGCATAAAAGGTTAAATTTAGAAGAAAAAGTTCAAGAAACAAGAAAACCCTCATAAATATAAAAAACAAATGACAGGATTCATAGTACATATTCAGAAATACCAATGCAAGGAATCATCTTACACTGCAGTTAGAGGGATCTAATGTTTTCTGTGTTGAAGGGACAAAGTCTCCTATGTTCATTAATTTAATTTTGAAACCTTTAGTGTTCAAACATGATTCATATTTCCTATGGTTAGCAATCATCTTAATAGTATGAACTGTGTTTTTCATGCCAGTAATCAGTTCTAATACCTAACCTGCAAATTCATACCCAGCTATATGACATGCAGATCTGATCTTTATTTTACATGCCTAGAATCTAATTCAGAGGTATAATCTATCTTTTTATTGTCCTAGCAAATTTCATCCTTTGGATCTTTTCTAGTGTTCTTGTGCCTAGCCAGTTGATATAGATGCATGCTTTGCATTTATAAACTCCAATTATTAGATTCTAAACCCTGTTTTGTTTTCAACAGCTCTTACAGAGGTTTAATTTGTGCTGAAGAGGCTATTACAACGGTGTAATTTGTGTTTTTTGATTCCCGAGACACTGTTACATAGGTTTTACTTGTGTTTTAAGGACATTTAATATAGAATCATGTTCTGAATTTATACATGCATGTTTAGAATTCATCAGGAACATGTTGGGTACAACCATGACATCCACGTCCCCAATGAAGTCCCCAGCTAATTGGAACATTCCCTAAGCATCCCCACTCCATACATCCATGAAACAATAGAACAATGGGTACAAGAGGTTTTTAGGGGGGGATGCATCACCATGCATCATGGATTGAAACAAATACAAATATGTCCTAACTCAGTATGATTACTGCAATTGAAATTGCTATAATGAACTTATTCTTGATGGAGAAATTTCAACATTCAACAAGACACAAATTAAACTTTAAGGTCTAAGATATCTATGCAATTAAATGCTATTTATGACTTTAAATATTCAGAGATAACAACAATTTTTCAAGGCATAGTTGAAAGTAAACAATAAGTGGATCAAGAGTTGAATCCTCCATTGATGTTCTTGAAATACCTTAATACGTTTGAGGCCAGCAACCATTATTACTTGATCAGGGTCTTCTCTAAGCTCTAAATGGATTGATGATTTTTCAAGTAAGTCATATATAACCTGCAGAAAAAATAACAAATCCATTTCAAATATAAATAGTAACTTGTAGCAGTATAAATTACAAGAACCAACACTAGATTGGTAGCTATATATTGATATTAATTGTTCTTTCATCTACCTCATTATATACTTCAATGTAGGAGCAACTGACTTTGAAGTCATGAACACTTTCTTCGCTTACAATGCAATCAAGAATTGTTTGTAGACTCAAGACAATGAGTCTAGGATCTTCTGGTGTCCCAACCATTGTGTATGTTTTACCACTGTCAAAGAAAGGTTAAGGAATGCATAATCTAGGATGCATGAAAAAGGAAGCAAACGCAAATATACAGTCAGCATCGAATAATTCAATACTTGAAATGGAATTTTAAGGATTGATGTTGAAATGTTGATCTTCTATGTTACCTGCTTCAGGAATAATTGATGCAAGGGTAACAGTGTAAGTATATAATGATGTTAATAGTGGAAATAACAAAAAGTTTATAAAGTAACAAACCTTTTATGCCTCTACCACTACTAATTATATGTCTCTATGCAATGAAATATACTTCTCTGCCTTTCTCAAATGGTTTCAACTAATGATTAGCATAGATCTCAACAAGGGAATAAAACTTTTGTATAATTTTATTGTCACAATCTGTAGCAAAGTATAGATATTTAGTACTCAATAATTCAAGATTTCAAATATAGATGTTGTCACCTAAAAAGATGCCCCCAACCCAAAGATGTTGGCACCTTGATACTATTTATTCATTTACAATACAATATTTAATAAATTTCCTCTCAAATGAAAAGTTTCAAGGACCTCTAGATGGAAGGAAATTAGCTTGTAGTTCCAACTAAGAAGCAAGTTTTCACAATTAAGGACAAGAGAACATCAACTAGTTTCTGAAGAAAATGAAATTAAACTATCTAAGTAAATCAATAGTACCTATGAAACCTTAAGAATTCATTCCAAATAGAAGTAATTTGATTCCCCACTGCTTGGAATCCTTGCACCATTTATACATTGGATACCATTGAATAGTTCTAGTTTCTGGCCTCAAAGGATCTACTATCTTGCTGAAAAAAAAATGCAAAGTACAAAATAAATGTCCAATTACCAACTCAAGAGGAATAAAAACAATAGTACTGAATGTCACATCTTAATAATTGTTCATAGAGAAGACATCAAACCATGTCCTAAATATTTTTCAGAATACACACACAAAGGGAACCATGCTAGATGAGGAAAATTGGTGCCTTTACCTCTGAGGCATTCATTGATACATATACTGATCCATCCGACATTGAATTCTCCTTTTAACTAATTTACCATTTCCAAATATCCTTGCTTGTGTTCTTAGTCCACCAAGTTTGCTTATAACTGACTATATAATCATATGTTCTGTTTCATCCAGATCATCAATTTTTTGATAAATTTCCCTGCTAAGATTATGCAATTCATTCAGAAGAGTATCTCGTGCAGTGCAGAGTGCTTTCCATAAGGAAATATCTTTGGAATCAACTCTAGGTTTTTCAGTGCTTACAACCTGCAATCTCAAAAAACTGGTTCTAAAATGCCATTGGAGGAACAATAATTGTTTATCATTTAAAATAATTAAACAAGAAAAGAGTGAATCATAACTTATTTAAACAAAGACATGATAACCATACTGAGATTAAACAGAAAAATTACAGTTGGCCTCACATTATGTCAAAATCCATTATACTGTTCTTTTTCCCAATTAGAATAAAAAGAGAGAATTTATCTGGTGAAAATATAATAAGATCTATGATAGAAGCATATAGAATATTTTGACATAGAAATTGAATAGATATAGACATAGATTAAATAAATTTATAAGCATGGTTTCTTTTATCCTAGACAAATTTTTAAACAGTCAGAAAAAACTGAAATAAGGAACTCATGGAATGTGATATTCTCTGTCAAAAATCAAACAATGGTAAGCAGATTCTGAATTATGGAATCTAACCTAAAACTATAGATAATTAAAATTGAAACACCAACCAAAATTTCTCCAATATAGTACATAAAATTTCAAGCACATACTGTTGGTAATTAAAACAACAAGCATGTGAATATGAACACTCAAAATAACCTCACTGATTTTATATTAAATATGAAAACAAAAAGATGAATGCTAGAGCTCAAAACTCGACTCTCAAACCATAAAGCAATGCACTATGCTTCTCCTTTATAGACTAGGAAGAAGAACACGTACAATAAATCTGAACGTATGTGCAATAATTCCTCCCATGGAAGTATTAACTCCTAACCCTAATGCAATTTCGTTGCATGGATAACCGAGACAAATAAGCTGTGCCTCTACTTGGAGATAATGAGTAGGAAGGAATGTACATCTCCAAATAGAGTTCATTATAAAGTTTAGATTGTTGGCCCATTGTAAAATTCATTGAGTAAATTATCCTGTTCTTTAATAAAAGAGAGTTTCAGATTTCAACCAAACATAGCTTGGTGGATTCTTCAATATTTGAATTTTAATTAACAAAATTCTTAAAATGAGCAGCATTAGGATAAAAAACTAGCTGAATTTCTGAAGTTAAATTGAAGGTAACAATTGTTCCTGGAACATTTTAATTAGTAGTGATAGTAGTCTCTTTTTAACACTTCGGTTCAATATGAAAACCAAAATTCACGGTACACCATTCTTAGATATCATTGTTGACCAATCAACAACTTCAAGGCCATGAGACAACTAATTTTTTAGTAGACAAATCCACAAACCATTTTCTACATTATATATAAATTGCAATATCATAATTACAATTTGGAAATTTATTTACAGAGTAAAGAGTTATATTCTCTTTTCCTGTAGTATTTACAATTTATAATAAAACCAAAGCTTAATTTCGAAGCCAAAAACATTATTTACAACATTAAGTTCCCTCAGAAAAATACCAAAGGTCAAAGAATAATTTATAGAATGAGAGATTTTTTCTCAATATCTTGTTTTCTTATTACATTAATGATTGTCAAACACATAATGAATAAATTTTTTGTGTGCTGGAAAACAAAAGGGAAAGTGATACAAACAGAAAAGTGATAGATGCCCTCTCACTTTCATAGGGCTGCAAGAAGAATGATGACCAAATATGGCAAAGTTACACTAGAGACCAAACTAGAGATATGAAAATAGATGTTTATGACAAAGGAGGATTTCCATTGCAACTGCTGCTTGACCCCTCACATCATCTTCTTTATGTTCTTTCAAAGAAATTGAAATATTGATGACTCAATCAGTGGGAGATGCATGCCTGTAGCCATCTCCTTCGGATTGAGTATCCAAATTCATGAACCAATTTGAAATAGCATAATGGTACATTCACCCAACACTTTCTTGACAGACATTATCGAATCACACAACAGATCCTCAAAATCAGTTTGGAGGGAAAAACTTGTTGAGATTGAATGGTAAAGTGTAGAACTCCTCATTCCGACTGTCCCCTCTAAATGTTCTGAATTTTACCCACCACTGCATCCCTCTATCCCTCTTGGATTATTCAACTTCTAGAGTGTTGTCTATAAATACTGCAATAATTAGTGCAACTATCAGTGGAGAGGAGAATATGGTATTTAAGAAGTCATTAAACTGCAACCAAAATATGACAAATTAAATAGGCACAAGACATCATATCAAGTTATTAGCTGCTACTTTGAAAATAAAAACAATAGATGCTTCAGAATTCTTTTAAAATTACCCATCTTGCATTTATATGGACGGGGCCCACTCTATAAGTAGCATAAAACTCATTGAAATATTGTGGAATAGACAGGCCCAGAACTAAGGAAACTCCCAAGATGAACATGTTTCGCATTGAGTTCATGTTAGTGAATTAGATGAAGGAAACACCAACATCGACTGAAAAAATTAGTAGCAAGTAGGAACACTCAGAAACCCACAAGCCTAAACTTCCACATAGGTTTTATTTTATTTAGATTGATTGAAACCACTTACCAACAAGTGAAAAGAGCACATAGTATAATGAAACAAATATGGGAAATTATATTGATGCAAAAAGAGCTCCAAATTTTCCTAAATGTTAGTAAATGCAAAAATACTTTAATATGAAGGATTGTGAATAAGACTATAAACATTTATTTCAAACAAGTAAATATGTCTTCTCACAAGGAAAAAGGAGTCCCCAACCTAATATTGAAATAAGATCATAAAACCAGTTGATAGTTGCACAACACGTTGGCTACCTACTCTAGTAATACCAAGAAGTCCGACATTCTCTCTGAAATAACAACACATCTTCAGTTAAAGTGAGAAAAAAAAACATAATTTCCAAAAATGAAATTTTTAGTGGTAATATTTTGATGACTACAGTGAGCATAGAATACTCACACTGAAACAATGGAGCCAGTTCCTATCCCAAAAAGGCCATCTAGTAGTATGCCAATACCCTAGAGCATAACACTAGTAAGTCCCATATGGGAACTATTGGAACACTGGAGCCAGTTCCTATCCCAAAAAGGCCATATAGTAGTATGCCAATACCCTGAAGCATAACACTAGTAAGTACCATATGGGAACTGCTGGAGCTATTGGAGCCAGTTCCTGTCCCAAAAAGGCCATCTAATAGTATGCCAATACCCTGGAGCATAACACTAGTAAGTCCCATAAGGTGTTCCTCTATATGGGAACTGCTACTCTTTAGGATTTATTGGGTTTAAACGGTGTCAGGATTGTCAGTGCTTTGGGGTGTGGTATTCCCCACACTCCCTCTTGGCAGTTCATGGGGGATGGGTATTTCTTCTTCTTGTCCAGGCAAATACTATTAGGCTTGCATGTTAACTGAGAAATTGTAAAGGGATGGTTTGTTTGGGTTTCTTTTCTAGGCTCATGCTGCCTCCTTACATGAAGGCCTATGGTTTTGTATAGGGATACATTTTTGGTTCTTTGTCTGTGTGGTCCTATTCTAATTATCACAACGATGTTTCAAATTTTAGGTTTCTAGCTATTGTTCTTGGGATTTGGGATTTCTACCTTTGATCAGTGTCTATGGTAACATAAAATTACTTTCCCTTACCTACGACAACCCCTTCTTTTCCTAATTAATAAGTTGGTCGAAACCCATGGAGATGGTCTTCCATTTCCATTTCAGCATAGGAAATGGATGTAGCAGCCCTGCTAGATGTTGTGTAGATTCTCTTGATCTGTCTGGAACATGATGGCAATGCTTTGACTGCGGAGAAAAGGCATTGTTCTTGGGATGGATGGAAATAGTGGTATGGGTTTCTAGGATGAGGCCACTCCTTTCCACATAATCAATATCATCACCTCCTTGGCACATGGGAAAGAGCCCAACTAGGCCCAACATTTCATGTATCCTTTGGCAAATCGATTCAGAAGGGGTTCTACTAGAATTGAGACCAAAGTCTCAAAGATATCCATGTCAGTTAAATATTTATATTTTTTGCATGATAGAAGCAGAGCTTCGGGAAAGCAACTTAGATTCTTTTCCACCCCCTACAATATTGGCTTGATGAATGGAGAAAGAAATCTTATTGGAGATGCGCCTAAACATTGGCTTTTCTTCATTGAAGAGAATATAAAATGAATTATAATTGGAGAGGATACATTACTTACCTCGGTGGCCATAAAAATTACAGTATAGATCCCTAAAACCTTGTTTATGCAGCGTCTCCCCCATGTTGGATTTTGAATCAATGTGGCTTGAGTTGATATGCACGAGTTAGATGCTAAGTATGCATTTGATAACTTCCCTAGTTTGATTGCTTGAATGGATGTTTCTATTGCATATAGTTTGAAGGTGGGATCAAAACCCTGTTTATGCCAAAACTCTTTTTCTAATCCAAGATGAAAACCCTGTTTATGATGCCAAAACTCTTTTTCTAATACAGGATCAAAACTTTGTTTATGATGCCAAAATTCTTTTTTCAATGTGAAAAAAGTATTCTTCACACATTTCTAAAATTTATGGTGCCAAAACCTTTACCTTAGAATTAGAATTGAAAGTAATTAGCTATATTATATTTGTTTTCAATTTTGATTATTTGATTTATATATATAATTTATGTTAATATTTACCAAATAACTATCATATTATTTTTTTAGGCTTTAATATTAATATAAATTAATTATATTCTATAGGTTATGTTATAATCATAACTACACGACATATTAATATTTATGTTAATATATATTAAAACAATGTTTTTAGAGTTTAATATTAATATAAATTACTTATATTATATAGGTTATATTATAACTATAACTATATGACATATTAATATTTATGTTAATATATATTAAAACAAGAGTTATGAAGTAGATTTTTTGCTAAAAGGTTTCTTTGAAATTTGGAAACTTGTACATTTTTTAAAGTTCTTTCTAAATTTGGAAACTTGATACAATGCAGAAATTATGGAATCACTATTTCAACACCTTGCATTAATTATTTATAAGAAATAAATAATACATTTTTCTTTATGGAAACTCGAAGAGATTGCTAATTTTTTCTCCCGTGATGTTTGTCAAGTTTTTATGGAGATTGGAGATTCCATAAACAGAACAACTAAAAGTAGCACTTAGGAGAATACAACTTGGAAAGCATTTAAATTATGGGCAATAAAAATAACTAAGTGATTTCCTGCATCAATAAACAAAAATAGGCATGTCTCAATGAGCAAAAGTTAAAAAATGGATTCTTTGGACAGGACCATGACCTCTGTGGGATGTTTGGATAGAATCATGACCTCTGTGGGCTGTTTGGAAAGAGAATTGACCTTTTTGAGTTGTCTGGAATAAGTTGTAACCTTTTTACACATAATTTTTGGACTGCTAAGCTGGGGGTTGTGACCTTTTCTGAGCCTACTAGACTAAATCATGATTGTTTCTTGGGTTTCCTTGAATCGATCTATGGTCTGCTAACTTTTCTGAGGTTAATCCTTATAAAACTAGGCCTTCAAATATTGCTTGGTTATTTGTTAATACTTCCTTCCATATATATGTAAGGAACTATGGAAGAGTTTTTAGGGATATGAGATTGGTTCTGGGTCAGCAACCCAGTTTATAATTGAGTCTTCGATTGGTTAAAATATTGTTCTTGGTGCTTCCACCGGTTCAATTAATGGATCAACTGCTATGACATTTAAATCAAGATATGAGCCTGGTGAATCTATGTCGACTAATGTAGCTATTTCAACGGTCATAGATCATGATAGGTATATTGAAGTTAGAAAAGCACTTGATCAGTATGGGACTGGGGACTCTCACATTGTGCAGATCATGAATCAAGTGGGTGGTGATGTCATATGAAAAATTTACCTGGCCACTAATGTATAAAGGATGTTTAACTTGATAGTGATAAGGAGAGGTCATCACTTCATTATACATATCATATTCTACGAGGTCAGGCCTGTAAGAGGTCGAGGAATTGAAATATTTACCTGAAACTCTGAGATGGGGTCAGGCCTCTACCTTTAATGTATATGGATCTGATACTGGTTCTGGTTCAGCACCCCAGTTTAATTATAAATGAGTCTTTGATTGGTCAAAATATTATTCTTTGTGCTTCCACCAGTTCAATTAGTAATGGATTGAATGCTATGATGTTTAAAGGAACTGAACTCGGTGAAGCTACGTTGACTGGTGCAATTAGTTTGATGGTCATAGATCATGATAGCTATATTGAATTTAGAAAAGCACCTCAGTATGGGAATTGGGACTCTTACATTGAAGGATCAACAACTAGCTATGATGCTTCTAGGTATCGATATGGTACTGGTTCTACCTAATAATTGTAGGAAGCTAATTTTACTTTGGCACATGCTTAATGGTTTGCTATAATGGTGCAATAGGGATAAATATGGTCAAGATAAAAATTGTGCAATTTATTTGTTGGATCTCTGAAGATTGAGGTGCATGGCACCAATATTACATATAGAAGGTGGACAATTTACAAAATTTACACTTCATTGTCAAAATTGCAATTTTCCATGACACAATTAAAAATGACTAACATAAATGACTAATTCATATTGGTCTACTTAGTCATTTTTTATGTCGTGACTAAATTGGTCATTTATGTTAGTCATTTTTAACTTTGTCACTTATTATCTCATCATATTTGTTAACTGGTGACTAAATTAGTCATTAGTTTTAGTCGTTTATAGTTGGGTCAATCAAAATTGCTCATATTTAGTAGTAAATCACTTGAAAAACCTATGGTGACTAGAATGTTTAGTCATCTAGTAGCTAATTCCTCATTTTGTACTACTGTATTAGTGCTAGGACCACTCTGAAGAGAGTGTTGTTTTCCATAGAACCATCCTCAGAGAGGAACACTCAATCAACGTGGACCATCCTTAGCCTATTAGTGCTAGGATCACTCTTAATAGAGTTCTCTTTTCCATGGAACCATCCTCAGAGAGGACCATTCAATCAATGTAGGCCATCCTCATCCTATCAGTGCTAGGACCACTCTCAATAGAGTGTTCTTTTCCATGGAGATGTCCTCAGAGAAGACCACTCAATCAACACGAACCGTCCTCAGCCTATCAATGCTAGGACCACTCTCAATAGAGTTTTCTTGTCCATGAAATCATACTATGATAGGACCACTCAATCAACATGGATTGTCCTTAGCCTATCAGTGTTAGGACCACTCTCAATAGAGTGTTCTTTTCCATGGAACCGTCCTCATAGAGGATCACTCATTCAACACGGATCGTCCTCATCCTATCAGTGTTAGGACCACTCTCAATAGAGTGTTCTCGTCCATAGAACCGTCCTCCAATAGGACCACTCAATCAACACAGACCATCCTGAGCCTATCAATGCTAGGACCACTCTCAATAGAGTGTGCTAGTCCACAGAGTCATCCTCAAAGAGGATACTATCTTCCACAAGTGAAAGTTGGATCTCATCAACATCTGTAGGCACACTGGCCTTACACTAGCACATTACTGTCATCTCATCCTCAATAATAGTAGCATCATCACTCCCTCTTTCCAGGGAGGTCCTTTTGTACTACACCAAGCTTGTATTGAAAATGTTCAAACTTTACATGAGACAGACTCTTAGTCAACACATTAGCAACTTGTTCCTCTGTAGGAACATACTCGAGCTTCACAGCTTCTGTCTACACCATGTCCCAGATGTAGTGATAATTTATCTCTATATATTTTGACTTATCATGAAACACTGGGTTCTCTATCAACTTGATGTAACTTTGGTTGTCACAATAGATCTTAGTTGCATCCATATCGGTATTGAAAAATCCTGCCAATAGTTTGTGAAGCCATAATTCTTCACTACAAGTTGAACATGATGCAATGCACTCAGCCTTGGCTGTACTAAGGGAAACACTTGTTTTATTTTTTCTAATCCATGAGATCACTCCTGATCCCAAACTAAAATAACATCATGAAGTTCTCTTTCTATCTTCAACACTTCCTATCCAATCTGAATCGGTATAGCCATATAATATGAACTCACTGTCGAATGTATATCTGAGTCCACAGTTTAATGTGTTAAGATTCTATATGCTAACCTAGATTATTAGAATTTAATTCAATTTCACAATAATAGCATATACAGGATTGCTGAAAGAAATAGTATCACAAGATCAACACAAATTTAGCTTGGGAAAACCCTAAAGGGAAAAACCCAGCAAGAAAGGATTCCTCAATATAGATGATCAAAAAGATAAAAGATAAAACTTCAGAATGGTCCTTCTACTCCTTGTAGATAAGACTCTCTCTCTCTCATGCACTACACAAGTGTGTTTCTATGTGTTTCAAATGAGGAGTACCTCTCTCTATTTATATTCTTCCGCTCACTTAACTTTTCACTCAACTAATTCAGCCCTACTAAACTTGACTGGGCCAATTTCTCTAGGAGGAATCGAAACAACTTAATATTATATTTAGGAGGGTGCTAATGATCCGACTTACAACAAAGAGTTTTCCTCATGACTCTCTGCTGACCTAATACAATAATATCATCTTGACGTAGGAATAATAACATCTCTGAAAGGTTACATCAATAAAATACATTTAGAATATTCTTCAAAGTTATAATAATTTAACACTCCCCCTTAATGAGAAGGGTATTATACAACAAAAAAAACAACAGTAGGAGAAGGAGAGAGAGCATCTTCAACATCATCAGGGTGATACATCTATAAATCATTGGAATCTTTTCATCATCTTTGACATATAGTCTTCATCTTCAATTTCAGAAGTAGCAACACTTTGATCGTTCAGTTGACAACATCATCATTAGCATTTTAGTCTTTTCAATCAGCAACATAATCATCAACAATAATTTTACCTTTCGATCATCATAATCATCATCAGTAATACTTTGAGAAACATCATTAGAAATACTTTTATCCTTCGATCATCATTATCATCATCAGCAATACTTTGATATTTCTATCAGCAATATCATCATCACCAGCAACAACCTGCAATCCACAATATGAATACAAAATTCTACAGATCACTTTAGGACTTAAGTCCAGGGATGATACAATCCTACCACATTCTCGAAGACCGAAGTCTTCGGATGCTATTACGGGATAATCACTCCCTGACACTTTAGGACTTAAGTCCAAGGATGATGCAATCCTACCACATTCTCTAAGATTGAAGTCTCTGGATATTATTACAAGATAATCACTACCTATCACTTTAGGACTTAGGTCCAAGGATGATGCAATCCTACCACATTCTCGAAGACCGAAGTCTCCAGATACTATTATGGGATAATCACTCCTTATCAATTTAGGACTTAGACCCAAGGATGATGCAATCCTACTTATTTATCGGAGACATAAGTCTATGGATCACTTTAGGACAAGTGTCCAAGGATGATACAATTCCACTTATTTCTCGGAGATAGAATTCTATGGATCAATTTAGGACAAGTGTTCAGGGATGATACAATCCCCTTGCAACATCACTACTCCTCATTTTGGGGAAGGTATTTTATAACAACACCAAGCTTGTCTTGAAAGTATTAAAACTTTATTCGAGACAGAGTCTTTTTCAACACATCAACAACTTGTTCATTGATACTCACATACTGGAGCTTTATGGCTCCCTTCTGTATCATATCTCTAATGTAGAAATACCAGATTTCTATCTGCTTCGATTTATCATGGAACACTAGGTTCTCTGTCATCTTTATACAACTCTAGTTATCACATAGAATCACTGTGGTATCCAAATCTAGGTTAAATAGACCTAACATCATCATCCAAATCCATATGGCTTCACAACTAGCAGAGAAAGCTTCTATGTATTCTGCTTCAGCCATACTAACAGAAACACTGGATTGTTTCCTGCTAAGCCATGAAATCATAGCTGACCCCAGACAATAACTTCCACCTGATGTGATTTTTCTGTCTAAGACACTTCCAACCCAATCTGCATCTGTATAGCCATACAATATGTAGTCATGGTTTCCATCATAGTATATACCAAAGTCTATAGTTCCTTTCAGATATCTCATCACATGTTTTTCAACTACTAGGTGAACACATCTAGGTTGAACTAGATACTGACTTAAGGTGTTCATAGCAAAACAAATGTCTGGTATGGTATTTTCTAGATACATCAACAACCCAATAATCTATTTGTATTGAGTCAAATCCACTAATTTTGATGATTCATTAGCCAACAACTTCGGATTGGTATCCATGGGTGTGGCCATGGATTTACATTCCAACATATCAAATATTTTGAAAATTTCTACTGCATACTTTCCTTAATTGAAAAATATTCCTTCTGAGTTTTGCCATACCTCCAGACCTAGAAAATAAAGCATTAACCCAAGGTATTTCATCTCAAATTCCTCAGCAAGCTTCTTCTTGCATTCTACAATTTGTTTCTCATTCCCTGTCAGAAATAGGTCATCAACATATAGTAATAGTATGACAGGTTCATCTTCTATAACCATCAAGTAAAGGTTAGGGTCATCTTTACTCTTGGTAAAGTCCAAGCTTGTCAGGAAACTATCTATCCTTCCATACCAAGCTCTAGGATCTTGCTTCAGGCCATACAAGGCCTTCTTCAACTTGCATATGTCAGTCTGTCTGTCTCCAACTTCAAATCCTTGTGGCTATTCTATGTATACTTCTTCCTTAATTAGACCAATCAAGAAGGCTGTATTTACATTCATCTGGTATAAGTTACACTTCATCATGGATGCAAGTGCCATGATGGCTCTAATCGAAGTATACCTTGCTACTGGTGCAAATGTTTCTTCATAATAAATTCCCTCTTTCTGAGAGAAACCTCTAGCCACAAATATTACCTTGTATTTCTCTATACTTCCATCAGCTACATGTTTTATCTTGTAGATCCACTTGGAAGATACCACACTCTTTCCTTCTGGTTTGGGAACTATATCCCAAACATCATTCTTCATTATTGATTGGTATTCTTCCGTCATTTCTTCTACCCATTCTTTCTTCTGTACAGCTTCTTCATAGTTTGTATGTTCTTGATCTACAAGATAACACATTAAAGATACATAGTTGGAAAATGGCTTGGCCTTCTTGCATATCCTTGTGGATTCTTCTGGAGCTCCATATCTTTCTGCTTCTTGTATAATTTCTCTTTCCCAAGCAATATTTCTGATCCATGATATCTCCATTGTGGCAGGATCTTGTGGTTCTATCATATCATGATCTTCAGGTGTTTCATCTTCAAGGAGGAATGTAGCCTCTACATTTCTGGGAGGTGCATCTTCCTCATATACTTCTTCATGTTGACATTTTATGGATCTCTTAAGAGCTTATTCTTCATTGAATGTTACATCTCTATTGATTTCCATGTGATGGAATCCATGAATGTAAATTTTGAATGCCTTAGATACTTCACAGTATCCAACACATATTCCCTTCTTTCTGGAAGGGTCCAAATTGGTTCTTTTCTCTTTTGGTATGTGAACATATACTAGAAAATTGAATATCTTGAGGTGATTTAATTTAGGTTTCTTTCCCATGAACATTTCCTCTAGAGCCTTAAATCCAAGGGAACTATGAGATATTCTATTTTGTACATAGACAACAGTTCTTGTTGCTTCTTCCCATAGATGCATTGGAAGATCTTGATCATATATCATTTTCTTCATAGCCTCCATGATGGCTCTATTCTTTCTTTCTGCAACACCATTTTGTTGAGGATTGTAGGGAGTAGTTAGTTCCCTCTTGATTCTGACATATTTACAAAAGGATTCAAATTCTTTTGAAGTATATTCTTTTCCATTGTGTGATCGGAGTGTCTTGATTCTTTTGTCTGAAAGGTTTTCTATCATGGCTTTGAATTCTTTGGATTTTTCAAACACTTTGTTATTTGCTTTCAAGAAGTATATCCATGTTTTTCTTGAATAGTCATCAATAAATGTAATATAGTATTCAATACCACTCAAGGATGCAGAGGACATTAGACCACATACATCTGAATGAATTAATTCCAATGTACCTTTAGTTTTTGTTTCGCTCTTTAGAAATGGATTCTTGATATTCTTTCTTTTTGCACATCCTTTGCAAATGCCTTCATGGTTGATCTTCAAGTCTGGTAATCTCGTCACTACGTTGTTCACATGAGGTAGTCCTTTGTAATTTATGTGGAAAATATTCCTATTCCATAGTTCAATAGGGTTAGTGGTCTCATGAAAAAGGGTTGTTCTAAATGTCCCTTGAGTTTATACATACCTCCTTCTTCTTCATTGATGACAACTGCATCTTGAATTGACTTTTCTTTGGGACACATGAGTACTTGTCCGTCCATGAATGAAACTCTATATCCTTTCATATCTAATGCTGAGATAGAAAGTAATTTATTCTTTAGACCTAGTGTATATAAAACTTCTTTCATCTTTAGGGGGTTTCCTGAATCAAGCTTGTATCTTGCTTCACCAATTCCTTTGATTGGATATTGATATTAATATCCTAGAGATAATTTCTGAGGAGAGTTATTTACTTCAAGTTTTGATAGAATTTTCTTTTGTCCCTTCACGTGCTTTGAAGCACCACTATCAATAATCCATGTTTCTTCTCTAGGGTGTTATAGACCTAGATAGTGTAGAGAATAGTACATACTCTTCTGCATATTATTCTCTTTCTTGCTTTCTCTGACGTCCTTCTTCTTATTCTTATTCATCCTCATCTTCGGCTAGATGTGCATTATCTATTTTGTTGTTGTTCCTCTTCTTGTATTCTTATTTCTTCAAAGGACAATTTCTGGCAATGTGTCATATCTTATCACAATTGAAACATTGAAAGTTGGAGTGGTCCCTCTTTGGGAAACTTTCTCTTGTTCTTTGGAACCTTCTGGGAGGTTGATACTCCTTGTGGTTTCCCTTCTTGAAGTTGTGTTGAATTATTGTTCTCTTGGTATGGGTGGATAAGGATTGACCATATTCCTTTAGTAGAGCTTCTATATTGGCCACTTTAGCCTCCTCTTCAATTCAATCTTCCCATACAATATCAAACTTCATGCTTTCCTTTCTGGCACACATAGTTTGGATGAATGAATCCCAGGGTCTAGTGAGAGCATTGAGAGAAGTCATAACCAACTCGTATTCATCAAGGGTGTCTCCAATGGATTCTAGTTATTCCTTTAACTAGGAGACCCTTATGAAATAGTCCTGGATGGATTCTCCATGAATCATCTTGGTGTTCTTCAATTGAGCTCTTAGATTCATCTTTCTATTGATGTTTCTTTCTTTGAACATTCTTGCTAGGGAATCATACATTTATTTTAGAGTATTCTTGGATGACACTTGAGGGATCAAGTGATCCTTGATAGAGTCATCAATAATCCTTTGTGCCCTAATCAGATCCTTTTTGTGATTCTCCCTAGCTTTAGCCTCATCAGGTTCTGCAACTTCTTCATTAATATATTTGTCAAGATCATTATCCTTGAGAACGAGGCCAATTATGTATTTCCATGCTCGGTAATTCTCTATGCCTTCTAGTTTCTCCTCAAGCTTGGTGTTTGGGGCCATCTTGTCACAAGATTACAAAAAAATGAAATTCTTGAAAATGAGAAACTAATATTACCAGGAGATGCACTTGAATAAGGCAAGTTGAATGGTGTGCTTGGTTTCTAGAGATCTCAAGTCTTCACTTTTCAAAACTGACTTGCGAGATTTTGTAGTGCAGTTTTCTGGTTTTCTGGATTTCTACAGTTTTTTGGTCAAGAGTCAAACTAGGGTTTAACTTTATCAAATATCTACCCACTCAAAAATTTTGATCTCAGGCTCAGTGAATGTGCTCTAGGAGGGAAAAAATTTCTATGCAGTCAAATATTCAAAAATCCAATTTTCTCTGAAACCCTAATTTCTTGTCGGAGTGGGAGAGAGGGATTTTTCACCTTGTTAAAGCTGTCCTATTCAGGTTAGCTATGATACCATGTTAAGATTCTATATGCTAAGATATATTATCACCATTCAATTAAATTTCACAATAATAGCATATAAAATATAACTGAAAGAAATAGTATCACAAGATCAACATAGATTTACCCTGGGAAAAACCTAAAGGGAAAAACCCAGCAAGAAAATATTCCTCAATATAGATGATAAAAAATATAAAATATAAAACTTCACACTGGTCCTTCTCCTCCTTGTATATAAGACTCTCTCTCTCTCTCTCTCATGTGCTACACAAGTGTGTGTCTCAAATGAGGAGTTCCTCTCTCTATTTATATTCTTTCGCTCACTTAACTTTTCACTCAACTAAGTCAGCCCTACTGAACTTGAATGGGACGACATCTCTAAGGGGAATCAAAAAAACTTAATATTATATTTAGTAGGGTGCTAATGACCTGAATTACAACAGAGGGTATTCCTCATGAATCTCTGCTAACCTAATACAATAATATCATCCTGACGGAGGAATAATAACATCTCCGAAAGGTTACATCAATAAAATACATTTAGAATATTCTTCAAAGTTACAATAATTCAACATAATGTACCTTCAAGGTACCTCATCACATGTTTTTATGTAACTAGATGAACATTTATGGGCTCCACCATAAACTGACTCAAGGTGTTCACAGCAAAACATATATCTGGTCTTGTATTTGTCAAATACATTAGTGAGCCAATAATTTGTTTGTATAATGTGACATCTACTCTTTCTGAAGAATCATCATTCAATAGCTTCAGGTTTTCCACCATTGAAGTGTTAATTGATTTTCAATATAACATCCTAAGTCTCTTCAAAATATCTATTGTGTACTTACCTTGGTTCAGGAAAATCTCATCAGAAAACTGCCATACTTCAAGAGCTAGGAAATAATGCATTGTTCCAAGGTCTTTCATTTCAAATTTTGTTGCAAGTCACTTCTTACATTCACTGATGAGCATCTCCTTTCCTATTAAGATTAAATCATCCACATACAATAGTAATATCATAATTACATCATCTTTAACCTTATAATAAAGGTTGGAATCAACTTTACTCTTGGTAAATCCCAAATTCATTAGGAATCCATCAATCCTTCCATACCATGTTGTGGGTGCTTGTTTTAACCCATATAGAGCTTTATTTAGTGTGCATACATATGTTTCCTTGTCATGTGTTCCAAATCCTGGTGGTTGTTCAATGTATACTTCTTATTCTATGACTCCATTTAGGCAAGATATTTTCACAACTATCTGATATAGCTTCCATTTCATCTTGGATTCCAAGGAAAGGGTAGTTCTAATAGAAGTATACTTGCTACTAGTGCAAAATTTTCTTCACAATCAATTCCTTCCTTCTGTGAAAAACCTCGTGCCATAAATCTTGCTTTAAACTTTTTGATACTGTCATATGTTGAATGATTTGTTTTGAAAATCCATTTTGAAGAAACTATTGATTTGTCCTTTGGCCTTGACACCACATCCCAAACATCATTCTTTATTATTGTTTGGTATTATTTGATCATGGCCTGCATCCATTCCTTGTTCTTCGAGTCTTCTTCAAAACATGTGGGTTATTCATCAACAAGATTGCTCATTAGCTTGTCCATAGAATAAGGAAGAGTTCAATGATAACAACAGGAAATAAAAACAACAAGATAATAATATTTTTTATACTTTCATGATATATAATGAAAACCAAGACAAGACAAAAGATACATTTTCTAAAATGTTGGGCCACCATAGCCGTTCGAGAAAATGGTTTCTCAGCTCCATGATTTTGGTCTCCAATCTACTCCACTTGTGGTTGTCGGATGGGGAATGTGGATCCAAATGGGTATGGAACATGCTCAACATACACCATGGGAAATGGCATGGAAAAATAATGACAAATAATCATGTTGTGTGGCTGAGAGAAAACAACAAAAAATGTTTTGGGGGATTCCTTCACAATGTATTTATAGGATAGTCCATGGATTTTTGACCCATGGTATTTTATTGTCCATGGTATTTATCTATGGTATTTTGACCCTGTTACCACCTAAGTTGTACTTAGTGGTTTTTATCAAATGATCCTGGTGAACCGGGCAGGGTTAACTTGTTTGGACTGCAAAAGACCTTTGGAAGTACTTCTAGGAAGTGCTTGTTGTACTATATCACATGTTCATACCCCATGGGGGAATTGTAATAAATGTTCTAGCATGATAGTGTCTGTAAAAGACTCGGTCTCTTAGACTTCATTTGTCAATCTGATCAGCCCAAGGTGTTTTTTCCCTTGGTTATTTTTGGTTGTTGAACAAACGACTGATAATTTCTGAGTTTTTCACTCCATACCTCCAAAGTTGGGGTGGTCGGCTTGGCATTTAGGCCTATTGAGGTTATTAGAGTCTATGTGTCAATGTATAAACATGCTAGACATTATTTTTGCATCATATGAACATGTCTAAGTCCCCCTAGGTGTTTTTCAATTTTTCAATTTTTTAGTTTTTTCAGTGTTTTTTATTAAAATTAAATTTTTCCATAACTTAGGCTATTTTTTAATAGTTTAATTGGAAAAATTGATTGTGTAATAAAAGTGGGCCAAATAATCGGTTTCAGTCATGTAGGTGCTCATTTTCAAGCTAAGAGCACCATGTAAACCCATGGACCCACTATTTCCTAAGTTTTGAGTGATTTTCCATAACTCAGGTCAGAAAGCCCCAAAAATCAATTATTGATTATTTTAATTAATAAATTGATGAATAATGGAGCAAATCCAAAATCATAAATCAGTGGATTCTCAATCAATTTGATTGAAATCAGTCAGATCTGAAGCAGATTGACTGGATCTGACAAATCCTTGACTGAAGGAGGTGATCAAATCAGATCTAGAGTTGATCTTCAGCTGTCTTCATGGGGAATTGTGCCCTCTCTCTCTCCTCCACACATGTGGACTCTCCTGGATGCTCTATGGACTGATGTGTCGGTGTATGGGTTGATGTGTCAGCTCAATCAAGCCCCCAATTGACAAGTAGGCTCAGTTTAGGTTCATTTATGCATTGATGAACTCTCCATAAGTTGATTTCACCTAATTCCATGAGGAATTGCGCCCCCCCTAGGCTGGATGGCCTGTGTTTTATATATATCCTGCTTGAGGTTCCCTCTTCCAAGCTAGTTAGATCTGGACTGAAGGGGTTGCCATTGTAACTCTGTACTTGATCATCATTTGTGAATAAAGAATCTTTGGAGGCTATACTGTGTAGTGCATGTGAATGTGTGGATTCTCAGTGTTATGCTACTGATGTGGTAGCTGCAATTTCTTGCCAAATTCTGTGCTGCTTCTGTGCTCTAGCTTCAAGGATTCGGTTGAATCAAGTAAGGGTGTAAACTAGGAAATTTAGATTACTTGATCTTGTTTATACCTATTATGTATGCTCAAAAATTTCAGTTATATGCTTAAATAAGATTATTTTTGCATAATCTTTCATTTTTGTTGCTTTATACATCTATATCCAGATCTCACGAGGTGTGTCCAGGCTTGTGTTATTTAGTTGCAGGTTCTTGATTGGATGAAGGTGTGGATATATATTGACACCATTCCTCTCCAATAAGGTCAATAATATGTCCCTCAACACTCCACAAAAGGGCCTCCTTTCAGCTTGCTCCATTCAAGCAACGAGCCGACCTTCTCTCCTCTTCTTCTCATTTCTATAAAAAATCAATTTTTTTACATAATTATGGTGTGTAAAAGCTTTGTTATCATTTGGATCTATTTCATCAAAGTAAAATATACATAGATATGATATTTCAGAGCTCATAGTCTAGATCTCAATTCTGAAAAATATCATTAAGTCTTCTAGATCTAGCATAAGGAAATCGTCCATTTTGAATGACAAGTTAAAGAGAATTAGTAGGTTGCATGCACCAATTTTCCTTTCTATTTTAAAAGAGATTAAATCCAGAAATCAGTGCATACTTCATTTGCTGCACAAACAGCAAGCCAATATCCCAAGGAAAGCTTTCTTTCCTTGGTTCCTTTTTCGCCTGTTTAGCTAGTTTTAACTTCATTTTTTTGTGAGATAAGGTAGGCTGATCCAAAGGTACTATTAAAGTGATTTTGGGCATATGTTATTCTAACATGATATTTGTATTTTATCAATTTTGACAGAAAATAAAGGAAGCTGCTATCCGGAAGTGGCCTCAGGAGCATTCAAATCCCCCCAGGGGTCTCCCTTTTCACTAAAATCTTAAATTTTTTGCAAAGTTGTAAGATATTGATTTCAGCCTGTATCAGGACCAAGAAGTTTATGATATTTCATTTCACTGATATTCTAACCAATAATAAATAAAATTATTTTTGGAATAGGTTCTTTCGATCCCATTCGCCATCCCCCTTGGGGGGATTTACGTCGGTGTCCTTTTCGTCGCTTTCTGCTCATTTCTTTTCAAACTAGCATTGATCTAATTTGTAGGGTAGTATAATTGATTTTATTATTAATTTCATATTCCACTTTTTGTTTTTCAAAGTAATCATAATACTTACCCCACGATTTCCCGATTGACCCGAAAGGGGAAAGAGATTCGTGGTAGGACTAATTAGAAAACTAGAATTGTGTATTTGTTTCTTTTCGATCATTTTTTTCAGCTAGTATAAAATTAACCCATCCTTGATTCCCCGATTGATATCCACTTGGATCGAAAGAGGTTCCTGGAGGGTTTTTCTTTAAACAAGAACACCCAGTTTAAAACTTACTAAAATTGACAAGACTCCAGTGTGTATGCTCTGCACTTGGCTATGGTTCATTCATTCAGTCAAGCTATATCAAAAGAACTTGGGTGACTAGTATAATTAGGAATATCTCTCCCCAACTGATAAACCATCAGGTGAAAATCCAACACCTAGATCAAACCTTTTACGGTGGCAAAATACCCAAAGGAAGCGGGAACTTCTGAAAAGTGACCTCGGGGCGCCGATCTCTTTCACACCCTAACAGGTGCATTACGAAAAAAAGCCCCAGAGACTCCATTTCATCCCACATATTCCTTGCAAGTAGCCGTGAAGGTTTAGTTTTGGACATACTCCAAGTACTTTCGAGTATATCTGGAGTCCCCCCTTGGCCTAATTTTAATCAACTCACACTTCATTTTTAACTTAAAACATACCAAGAGGCAGTCACAACACACTCACTCCAAGCACGCGCAAGTACATTGTTTCTATTTTTTGACTCCATTCTAAGGCACTAGTTATTTTCTTGTTATATATATATATATATATATTGTGTCTCAGCATTGTGCTTTCGTGTGTTCATATTTTGTATCTTTCCATATTTCATAATCTATTTGTTAAATTGCAAACTCCTAAGTAACTCAATCAGTTTAACATCACAACACTAAGTAATTATCCTTAGTAACTTAATAGGGTCTACTGCCCTTGGCTCCATTAGGAATTGAGCCTAAACGGAGGATTCAAGAACAAGGTGACAGCCTTGACTCGAGACTTGCCCCCAAGGACAGATCGAGTGGCTTGAATATTTCTGCCACGTGACCTAGGTGTGTGAAAGGAGGCAACACTTTTTGGCGTCGTTGCCGGGGATAAATATTTTTATTCTCGAGTACGACTTAGCTTAACTTTTTTCTAAACAACTAAAAAGATAAAAAAATTTGATTGATCTAGTCTTTAAAAAACATAAAAATTAAAACTCGATCCATCTGGCGACTCCACTATCTAACATCCCTTCAAGAATTTCTACCCAAAGAAACCGCCAACAATTATTCAATCCTCTCCCTGATCCCGAAAGGTTTATTAGGGGAAGATTGAATAGGCAGACTTCTCGTAGAAACCTTGAAGATTTAGGAGATCAATCCCTCTCAGATATCCATCACATATTTGTAGAGAGTCATACCTTCCAATCTCAAGAAATGACGGAATTTTACAAACCCCTTGACTTTTCTCACATAGCAGGTGCTCCTCATGACATTCCGAATGATGCTATCAAGAAGATCCCCATATTTGAGGGAAATAATGCTACCACTGCCAAGACTCATCTCCGAAAGTTTGAAAAGCACCTAGTTAGTTATTACAATAGTGCTTCCTCTAACCATGAAGATGTCAAAATGAATCTCTTTGCTTTATCCTTAGAGGATGATGCTGTGGAGTTTTATGGAGACCTTGGTGATGATTCATATAAAACCCTTAATGAATTCCTAGAAGGTTTTAAGAAGAAATGGGGGGAAAAGAAAGAACCAAGACATTTGCTTGCTACCCTTCATAATATAAAGAAGATGGAAAATGAAACCATTGATAAATTTAATACTAAGTCCAGACATGTGGTTGTGGACCTCCCTAGAGAAATTAAGCCAAGGGATGCCTCCATCCTCATATCTTACATTGAAGCTTTCACTGGGGATTTGAGGTACCAGTTAAGGGACAAAGATCCGACCGATCTAAAAACTGCTCAGGATCTGGCCGAGAAAATAGAAAAGAATATGCAATCTTCAGGAAAATCCAACATTCTAGGTTACACTAGGGGAAACACTTCGTACAACAAAGAGAAGGGAAATTCCATTGAATTAGAGGAAAAGGTAACTAGCCTGTTTGAAAAAATGATGACAAGTCAAAACCAACTCATGAAAAATCAATCTGTGCAATTGAATAATATTCATAATAGAATAATCACATTGGAAAGAAATAATGGACCTAGGAACTTTCAGCGAAAACAGAATCAGGTGTATCAAAATAAGGCTCCTCAACATGAACCTAGGATTCCAAACCAGTTAGACTCAACTAACCTAGTATATGAAGTCATTCCATGGTGTAGACCTTGTGATCAATTCCACCCAGAAAGCACTTGCTATATAGCAAACCAAGTTATAGAACATGGAATGGCGGATGTCAGTAATCAGGAAACAACATCAAGTGAGTCTGCTCATGTGTACATGGTAGGCCGAACCTATCCTCTATCAAACCAGCATTGGCAGCAGGCCATGGATTACGGTTTCGAGAAGGATCTCCTTTCTAACTTTTATGGTGTAATGCCTTCTACAGAAGCAATTAAGGAAATGAAGGAGGCCAGGTTCAAGGGAGTTGTGTATCAAAGAAGAGAAAATCAATCATCATCTAAACAGTACAAGCAAAAGGTAACCACTCCTCCCCTCCCAGATCCTCCTATTGTCCCTGAGTCAAATATTGATATGGGAGAATGGATAAGTAGTGATAAGATTCATGTTTATGCAACTGATGTCCTTAAAATTCCCTGTCAAAAAGAAAAGTTGTTGAAAGCCTTAGAGGATAGTCAAAATAAAGCTCATAATATTATCGAAGACGATCCTCTTCCTAATAACAATGCTATATTTGAAGATGAACATATTGAACCTATAGATATGCCCATAGTCCTCAACAGTGTTGATCCGAGAAGAGAAGACCACCCACCTTTTTATGTCTCCCTCTTAGTTGATAAACTTCTTGTTCATAACTGTATGTTAGATTCAGGTGCTTCATCAAATGTCATGAAAAGAAAACTAATGGAGCAGCTAAATCTAAGGGTCACCCGACCCTACCACAATGTTTGTGCCATGGATGCAAGAGAAGTTGAAGTGGTAGGGATAATCTTAATTTTACAGGTTAAGTTGGCTAATTATCCTGATATCGACATGTCAATGGATGTGGTGGTGATAGATGTTCCAAATAATTGAGGTATGCTGCTATCCAGAAAATGGGCCGCAACTCTTGGTGGGCACATTCAAATGGATTGGACATATGCTACTATACCTACATCAGAGAACACTAGGGTGATTCTCCACAGAGAAAAGTTGAGGAAATGACATGTAGAAAACCCTAAGAAGACCGAAAATGAATTTGTTCATTTCAATGATAATTTTGGAAAATATGCTATTTTGTCAAATTTCATAGCCCCCATTAAGGAAAACATTAAAAATGAAAAGATCGATGAAGTTTGGAAAATGTACTTTGACGGGGCTTATTCCAAAACCGAAAAGGGTGCAGGCATCGTGATCATCTCTCCTTCAGATAAAATCTACAATTTTGCATTCAGGTTAGAGTTTGAAGCATCAAACAATGTAGCTGAGTATGAGGCATTGCTCCTAGGGTTAGAAACCGCTAAAGATATGGGGATAAAGATTTTGAACATAAAAGGTGATTCAGATTTAGTTGTCCTCCAGATTAAGAATCATTATCAATGCAAAAATGACAGACTAAGAAAGTAAAGGAATGCCACATGGGACACTATGGAATGGTTTGATGCACTTAACATTCAAAAGCTCCATAGGGAAATGAATGGGTTAGCAGATAAATTAGCAGTAGTAGCATCCACCCTCCAACCATCGGATGAAATGATTAATGGGAATGGAAAGATGGAAATAAATTTCAGACCTTCAATTCCAGATAATATAGACCACTGGCAAGTGTTCTAATATGATGAGAAACTCTTGAGATTCATCCACAATATACAAGAGTTTGAGGGTTGCAAGATCAGTTACCAACAGGAAGGTAAAGAGTATCAGGAGTGTGAGGATAATGAAAGGAATCACATCTCGAGTAGCCTTATAGCTTTCAAGAATATTTTCGATCATCAGGATCATCATAAAAAACAAAAACAAGAAATAAAAACTGGGAATTATATGGAAAGAAACATAGGAACTAACAAGGATCCCAAGTTAATAAAAATTGGAAAAGGTACTTCAGAAAAGGAAAGGAACAACTTGATCAACCTAATCAAAGAGTATAGAGATGTGTTGGCCTTTAGTTATGATGAGCTTAAAGCCTATAGGGAGGATGTGTTTCAACACACTATTCCCCTCATAGAAGAAGCTAAGGATGTCAAACCTTTTCGACAAAAACTTAGGCGAATAAATCCTAAGTTGGCCCCCATTGTGTAGAAGGAACTTCAGAAGATGCTAGAAGCAGGGATCATAGCACCTACAAGGAATTCATCTTGGTGCTCCAACTTAGTTGTTGTTAGAAAGAAGAATGGGTCAATTAGAATATGTATAGATTTTAGAAATCTGAATACATCATGCCTCAAAGATAATTACCCATTACCTGACATGGAAACTTTGCTTCAAAGAGTAACAGGATCAAGAATGATGTCCATGTTGGATGGCTTTTTCAGTTATAACCAGGTGTTGGTAAATAAAGAATATCAACATAAGACTACATTCACCACACCTTGGGGTACCTATAAATTTCTAAGAATGCCTTTTGGCTTATTGAATGCTGGTGCCACCTTCCAAAGAGCCATGGATTTTTCCTTCAAAGAAATTATAGGCAAAATAATCGAAATATATCAGGATGACGTAAATATTTTTTCAAAAGAAAGATCTGACCACATAAGTCATCTTAGGCAGGTTTTTATAAGATGTCGGAAATATGGTATTTCCTTGAATCTCGCCAAGTCAATCTTTGGAGTTGATGAAGGAAAGTTGTTGGGGCACATCATTTCTAAAGATGGTTTCAAGGTTGATACTGAGAGAGTTGAAGCTATTAAGAAAGTCCCCTTGCCTCACAATCTAAAAGCTCTCCAGTCCTTTAATGGTCAAATCAATTTCATAAGAAGATTCATCCCAAACTTAGCAGAATTAATGAAAACTCTACAAAAGCTATTAAATAAAGATGCTAAGTTTGAGTGGACGGATGAAGGGAAAGTTGCATTCAAGTCCATCAAAAATGCCATATCCATGTCCCCGGTTTTGACTAGTCCAGATTATTCCAAAGAATTCTAGATATTCTCCTTTTCCTCAGAAGACACCATTGCCAACATTTTACTTCAAAAGAATAAGGAGGGACAAGAGCAACACATAGCCTTTATGAGTAGAGCCTTAAAAAATT
Source organism: Pseudotsuga menziesii (assembly GCA_001517045.1). Lineage (NCBI taxonomy): Eukaryota > Viridiplantae > Streptophyta > Pinopsida > Pinales > Pinaceae > Pseudotsuga > Pseudotsuga menziesii. The sequence continues at coordinate 372,606 of LPNX010861518.1, forward strand.
CAGAATTGAAGTATACCACGATGGAGAAACAAGCCTATTCTCTTGTCAAGTCCCTTAAACATTTCAGAACTTATATAGGTTACTCCAAAATCATTGGATATGTACCCCATGCAGCTGTTAAAGATATCATGTCCCAGCAGGATTGTCTAGGAATCAAGGGTAAGTGGGTCTCAAAGATTCAAGAACATGATTTGGAGATAAAACATACTAAATTAATTAAGGGACAGGGTCTTACAAAGATGTTGACCCAAAGAAATGAAAAGGATTTAGGAATAATCTACCAGAGCAACAATTTAGAGCAAAGTGTATCAGACAAGCTTCAGAGATTAGAACAACACCCCTAGTACACCGACACCATATTTTTTGTCCGCAACCTTACATGCCTCGATCACTTACTTGGCCATAAAAGAAGGGAATTAAGGTTAAAGGCAACTATGTATTTTTTGACCAAAGACGGTTTGGGTTGGAGAAACCCCAATGGTTTAATACTTAGATGTGTCGATGAACCTAAGTCCAAGAAACTCATGGTTGAGTTCCATTTAGGATTTTGTGGTGGACATTTTGCAGCAAAAACAACCACCCACAAAATCCTTAGAGCATGCTACTATTGGCCAAACCTATTTTCAGATGTGCACAAGCCTATCAAAGTTTACCCCTAGTGTTAGTTATTCACTGGAAAGCAACAAATGAGAGCCTTGCCTCTAAATCCAATAATAGTCCAAGCCCCTTTTCAGCAATGGGGGCTTGACTTCATCGGTAAGTTCAAAGATAAATCGAGTAATGGTTACTCTTGGATTCTTACTGCCACTGATTATTTTACCAAGTGGGTAGAGGCGATACCCACCAAGAAGGCAACCGATGCTATAGTCATGGATTTATTATAAGATAAGATTATCACAAGATTCGGTGTTCTAGCTAGAATAATCACGGATAATGGCCCATGCTTTGTTTCTTCCGAGATGTCATCTTTCTGTTTCAAGTACGACATTATCTTGTCTCACTCATCCAATTACTATCCCCAAGGAAATGGTCTAGCAGAATCAAGTAACAAGAACATAATGACCATAATAAAAAAAATTGTGGGTGACAATAAGAAGGCTTGGGATAGAAAAATCAAATTAGCATTATGGGCTGACAGGATCACTAAGAAAAGTTCAACCAGGAGGAGCCCTTTCAAACTAGTCTATGGCCTTGATGTCACCTTACCAGTCCATCTAAAGCTTCCAGTTTATCAACTCCTCCAGACTTTCAGCTCAGATCAAGAAGCCATCTAGAATAGAATAAACCAATTGATTGAACTAGATGAGAGCATAAGAGACTCTCTTGACCATAGTATCAAAAATTCAGACAAGGTCAAGAGAGCCTTTGATAAGTCTACCTGGCCAGGGTCCTTCCAAATAGGTGACACAGTTTTACGTTGGGACAAACAACAGGAAAAACCTGGGAAACATGGAAAGATCGATAGCTTATGGTTGGGACCATACATCATCGATGAAATAGCAGGAAAGAACTCCTTCTATCTAAATGACCTAGAAAGAGAAAGGTTGAGCCTGCTAGTGAATGGTTTCCTCCTCAAGTTGTTTTTCACCGACACAGTTTGATGCCTTTATTGGCATCGGTGGTTTCAGGGCCAATTTCTAAACCTTGCCCTGCATGTATTTCTAAATTGTATATATCATGTTTTTGTCCCATAGACATTGTTGTATTATAGTTATTTTGTACCATGTTGAAAATTTTCCTTTGTATATTAGTCTTTGTAAAATATTCCCCTTTGCGCATTATAGATTAATTATGTATATTAGTTTTCTTTTATAGTTAATTTTTTCTTATGTATACATGTTACTGACAAACTCTAATTTCCTTGCAGGACCCAGAGATTCCAGAGTTCTCACATCCTCTCCTTTGAACAGAAGATCAGTCAAAGAATGTGTCCCTAGATGGAGCCAGAATGTTACCACCTTAAGTTGTACTTAGTGGTTTTTATCAAGTGAGCCTGGTGAACCAGACATGGTTAACTTGTTCGGACTGCAAAATACCTTTGGAAGTACTTCTGGGAAGTGCTTGTTGTACTATATCACATGTTCATACCCCATGGGGGAATTTTGATAAATGTTCTAGCATGATAGTGTCTGTAAAAGACTCGATCTCTTAGACTTCATTTGTCAATCCGATCAGCCCAGGGTGTTTTTTCCCTTGGTTATTATTGGTTGTTGAACAAACGACTAATAATTTCTGAGTTTTTCACTCCATACCTCCAAAGTTGGGGTGGTTGGCTTGGAATTTAGGCCTATTGAGGTTATTAGAGTCTATGTGTCAATGTATAAACATGCTAGACATGTCTAAGTCCCCCTAGGTGTTTTTCAATTTTTCAATTTTTTAGTTTTTTCAGTGTCTTTATTAAAATTAAAATTTTCCAAAACTTAGGCTATTTTTTAATAGTTTAATTGGAAATTTGATTTTGTAATAAAAGTGGTCCAAATAATCGGTTTCAGTCATGTAGGTGCTCATTTTCAAGCTAAGAGCACCAAGTAAACCCATGGACCCACTATTTCCTAAGTTTTGAGTGATTTTCCATCACTCAGGTCAGAAAGCCCCAAAAATCAATTATTGATTATTTTAATTAATAAATTGATGAATAATGGAGCAAATCCAAAATCATAAATCAGTGGATTCTCAACCGATTTGATTGAAATCAGTCAGATATGAAGCAGATTGATTGGATCTGACAAATCCTTAACTGAAGGAGATGATCAAATCAGATCTAGAGTTGATCTTCAGCTGTCTTCATGGGGAATTGTGCCCTCTCTCTCTCCTTCACACATGTGGACTCTCCTGGATGCTCTGTGGACTAATTTGTTGATGTATGGGTTGATGTGTTAGCTCAATCAAGCCCTTGGTTGACAAGTAGGCTCATTTCAGCTTCATTTCTACATTGATGAACTCTCCATCAGTTGATTTCACCTGATTCCATGAGGAATTGCGCCCCCCCTGGGCTGGATGGCCTGTGTTTTGTATATATCCTGCTTGAGGCTCCCTCTTCCAAGGTAGTTAGAGCTGGAATGAAGGGCTTGCCATTGTAAATGTGTACTTGATCATCATTTGTGAATAAAGAATCTTTGGAGGCTATACTGTGTAGTGCATGTGTATGTGTGGATTCTCAGTGTTATGCTGCTGATGTGGTAGCTGCAATTTCTTGCCAAATTTTGTGCTGCTTCTGTGCTCTGGCTTCAAGGATTCGGTTGAATCAATTAAGGGTGTAAAGTAGGAAAGTTAGATTACTTGATCTTGTTTATCCATATGATGTATGCTCAAAAATGTCATTTATATGCTTAAATAAGATTATTTTTTCATAATCTTTCATTTTTCGTTGCTTTATACATTTATATCCAAATCTCACGAGGTGTGTGCAGGCTTGTGTTATGTAGTTGCAGGTTCCTGATTGGATGAAGGTTTGGATATATATTGATGTCATTCCTATCCAATAATCTCAAGAATCTATCCCTTAGCACTCCACAAAAGGGCCTCCTTTCAGCTTGTTCCATTCAAGCAACGATCCGACCTTCTCTCCTCTTCTTCTCATTTCTATAAAAAATCAGTTTTCTTACCTAGTTACAGTGTGTAAAAGATTTTTTATCATTTGGATCCATTTAATCAAAGTAAAATATACATATATCTGATATTTCAAAGCTCATAGTCTAGATCTCAATTCTGAAAAATATCATTAAGTCTTGTAGATCTAGCATAAGGAAATCGTCCATTTTGCATGACAAGTTAAAGAGAATCAGTAGGTTGCAAGCACCACTTTCCCTTTCTATTTTAGAAGAGATTAAATCTAGAAATCAGTGCATACTTAATTGTATACACAAACAGCAAGCCAATATCCCAAGGAAAGCTTGCTTTCCTTGGTTCCTTTTTCGCCTGTTTAGCTAGTTTTAACTTCATTTTTTTTATAGATAAGGTAGGATGATCCAAAGGTACTATTAAATTTATTTTGGGTGTATGTTATTCTAACATGATCACTTTATTTTATCAGGTCTGACAGAAAATAAAGGAAGCTTCTGTCCGTAAGTGGCCTCAGGAGCGTTCAAATCCCCCCAGGCGTCTCCCTTTCCACTAAAATTTTAAAATTTTTGCAAAGTTGTAAGATCTTGGTTTCATCCTGTATAAGGAACAAGAAGTTTTTGATATTTTAGTTTGCTGATATTGTAACTAATAATAAATAAAACTATTTTTGGAATAGGCTCTTTCGATCCCATTCCCCATCCCCCCTGGGGGGATTTGCGTCGGTGTCATTTTTGTCGCTTTTTGCTCATTTATTTTCAAACTAGAATTGATCTAATTTGCAGGTTAGTATACTTGATTTTATTATTAATTTCATATTCCATTTTTTTTTTCAAATTAATCATAATACTTACGCCATGATTTCCCGATTGACTCGAAAGGGGAAAGAAATCCGTGGTAGGACTAGTTAGAAAACTAGAATTGTGTATCTGTTTCTTTTTTATCATTTGTTTTTCAGCTAGTATAAAATTAACCCCTCCTTGATTCCATGATTGAGATCCATTTGGATTGAAAGAGGTTCCTGGAGGGTTTTTCTTTAAACAAGAACACCCAGTTTAAAACTTACTAAAATTGACAAGACTCCAGTGAGTATGCTCTGCACTTGGCTGTGGTTCATCTGATCAGTCAAGCTGTATCAAAAGCACTTGGGTGAATATTATAATTAGGAATCACTCTCCCCAACTGACAAACCATCAGGTGAAAATCCAACACCTAGATCAAACCTTTTATGGTGGCAAAATACCCAAAGGAAGCGGGAACTTCTGAAAAGTGACCTCGGGGCACCGATATCTGTCACACCCTAATGGGTGCATTACGAAAAAAACCCCAGAGACTCCATTTTAGCCCACATATTCCTTGTGGGTAGCTGTGAAGGTTTAGTTTTGGACATACTCCAAGTACTCTCGGGTATATCTGGAGTCTCCCCTTCGCCTAATTTTAATCAACTCACACTTCATTTTTAACTTAAAACATACCAAGAGGCAGTCGCAACACACTCACTCCAAGCACGCACAAGTACATTGTTTCTATTTTTTGACTCCATTCTAAGGAACTGGTTATTTTGTTGTTATATATATATATTGTGTCTCACCATTGTGCTTTCGTGTGTTCATATTTTGTATCTTGCCATATTTGATCATCTATAGTTAAATTGCAAACTCCTAAGTAACTCAATCAGTTTAACATCACAACACTAAGTAATTATCCTTAGTAACTTAATAGGTCTTCCCCCCTTGGCTCCATTAGGAGTTGAGCCTAAACGGAGGAGTCAAGAACAAGGTGATAGCCTTGACTCGAGACTTTCTGCCAAGGACACACCAAGTGGTTTGAATATTTCTACCACATGACCCAGGTGTATGAAAGGAGGCAACAGACCCATTCTCATTTTTAGGGTTTTTGACCCTTTTTTGGAAATAGTGGGGATAAATCACAATAAATTCTCATCATCCTTTCATTTATGGGGAAGGAATAGTGATGTTTTGGACCATATTTAGTGGAAATACATTTGTGAATGTAAAAATGGAGGAAGTAATGGTGGGAATATGATTGAGTATGGTTTAGACCATAGAGAGCTAGGTGAACTTTTTTTGTGTTAACAGATGTGGTATTAGTAGGGACTATATGAGAGGGGTTATGGGAATATTGAGGTGTTTGGGGTAGTGAGAGTGAGAGAGAGAGATACAGGGGTGTCAGGGGGTTGGTGGAGAGAGTGAGTAGTGGGTATTAGGTGTAGGTGGAGGAATAGGGGAGAGGGACAATGAGAGAGGGGGTAAGTAATTGTCAGGGTGAAGAGGTTAGAGAGAGAGAGAGAGAGGAAGGTGAGTTAAAGGTTGGGGGATACGTATGATCTAAGAGAGTAATAAATTATTTAGTATGGATTAGGGAGAGTGAGAGAAACATAGAGAGAGAGGTATGGATTTAGTAGTAAGTTGAGGAGTAGGGGTTTTTGTGTGTATCTGTGAGAGTGAGTGAATAGGGTTTGTTATGGGGTTGGAGGAGAAAGAGATATTTGATTTGTTAGTTGTAGTGGGAGAGAATTTAGGAGAGGAATAAAAACAGGGTGTTTGAGTGAGTGGGAGTAGTAGATATAGAGAGAGAGTGAGAGAGAGAGGCTTAGAGAGAGTATGAGTGGGGTTATTGAGAGATAAGGGGGTTAGCAAAAATGAGAATGTGTGTTGTAGAATGGGGTGATGTTAGGAGATTTGGGGAGAGAGAGGGGTGGTGGTTAGGTGTAGGTGGATGAGTAGGGAAGAGAGAGAAAGAGAGTGTGTTATTGAGGGTTAAGGGTAATATATGAGAGAGAGAGAGAGATTACAAGGGGGTGTTCCAGGTATGGAAATGAGTAGGGGTTGAGAGAGTGAGGTAGTAGGTTAGTAAGGGTTAAGGAGAGAAGGGGTTTAGTTGTATGGTGGTAGTTTAGGTTGTGTGTGTGAGAGAGACATATAGATAGATAGAGTGGGGTTGGGGGGGGTATGTGTTATCAAGTTAGGAGAAATAGAGGGAGGTGAGGGTTATGGATGTGTGGAGGAGTACATGGGTGTTTTTTTTATGTGTGTGTGTGAGAGAGAGAGAGAGAGGTTATAGAGGAAAGTGGCATAGGGTTTGGTTGATTAGGGATATTTGGGAAGAGGAGGATTAGTGGTGAGAATGAGATAAATATCTCAATAGGAGGGAGTAATGGTTTTGTGGATATTAGAGAAGTTGGAGAGAAGGGGGGTATCACGTGGAAGAAAAGGTACAGAGAGATAGAGACATAGATAGATAGATAGATAGATAGATAGATAGAGAGAGAGAGATGAGGGTGTCATAGAGGATATGTAGAGGGGGATTAAGGGAGAGAGTTAGAGAGAATAGGGTAGTAGGAAATAGAGAGAGAGAGAGAGAGAGAGAGAGATATTTGGGGGTAGTAGGAGAGGTAGAGTGTGTGATAAAGGTAGAGGAGTAGGGTGATTACAGGAGGGGAGAGTAGGAGGGGGGTTAGGAAGTGATAGAGGGGGCTTGATATACTAATAGTGTGAGATATTAAAGGGGGAATGTATGGGATTAGGTGTAGGAGGAGGTATACAGGAGAATGAGAGTGAGAGAGAGGGTTAGTAATAGTCAAGGGGGAAGGTGGGAGAGAGAGAGGGCGAGGAGGGATTGAAGGTAGGGGGAGGAGTTAGGTGGTGAGAGAGTGATAGATAGGGTTTCTAAGGGTTAAAGAGATAGATAGATAGATGGAGGAAGAGACAGAGAGCGAGAGAGAATGTGAAGTGTTAGGGAGTTGGGGGAGAGAGAAACGGGTAGGTGGTAAGTAGTATTGGGAAGGGAATTATGAAATATAAAGAGAGAGGTGGTTTGGGAAGTGGGAGTAGGAAAGAGAGATAGGGGGCTTGGGGAGATTATTAATGGGGTTAGGAAGAGAGAGGGTTTGTTATGAGTGTTTTTAGTGTGAGTGATATTGTGGGGTGTTATGGAGTTGAGGTAAAGAGAGGTGGTTGGTGGTTGGGTTTAGTGGAGGATTAGGGTCAAGATTAAGTGATAAAGGGGGCTACTAAGGTTTGGGGAGAATAGTGGATAGAGAGAGAGAGGAGGAGGA
>LPNX010861518.1:380397-396767 GCA_001517045.1 Pseudotsuga menziesii
GTGAGGGAGAGACAGAGAGGGAGATGGGGAGGAGGGCTGGAGGGTGTGGGTGATCTCAAGAATGGGGTACATGGTAGTTGGACGAGAGAAATATAAAGATATTATGGTGGATGAAGGGGGTGTAGAGGCTTAGGGAAGCTTAGATATGATAGATAGGAGGCATATATAGGGTTTGGAAAGAGAGAGAGAGATAGAGAGAGAGAGATGGGGTAACATTAAGTGGTGGTGGGAGGGGGATTAGGAGTGGGAATGAGAGAGAGTGGGTAGGAGGTGGATTTAAGGTTTTGGCAAGTAAGAGAGAGCGGTAGAGAGGGATAGAGGGGGCAGTAATGGGTTGGGAGACTAGTAGGGAGGTTAGGGAGATAGAATGGGGGGATAGCCATATTGAAAGTGAGAGAGGGTGAGGGGGGTTTTATGGGTTTCAGGAAGATATATGGATGTTGGTGTTAGGTTTAGGTGGATAAATAGGGGAGAAAAAGAGAAATATAGGGGGTTAATAATGGTTAGAGGGAAGAGGCATGGGAGAGAAAGATGAGGGGGTTTAAAGGTAGGTAAAGGAGTAGGGTTATGAGAGAGTGAGACAGGGGGTGAGTAAGTGTTAGGGAGAGAGAGAGAGAGACTCAAAAGGAGGAGGGATAGTTATAATATGAAGAGTAAGGGTGAGAGGGAGAGAGAGTTGGCAGTGTTAGTGGGCTAACTAAAAGAGAGACTATTGGGTGGTAAATGGTAGGGGAAGAGGAATTAGGATAGATCAAGAGAGAGAGATAACTAGTGGGTGATGAGGTAGGTGAGAGAGACACATGGGCTTATGGAAGGTATGAGTAAGGTTATGGAGCCAAGGGCAAGTTAGGGATAGTGATAATGTGATAGAGAGGAGGTGTTATGGGGTTGGAGTGGAGAGAGATGGCTAGGGGTTTGGTGTGGTTGGAGTGGTAGGTTAAAGAAAGAGTGAAATAGGGGGTTAGTAGGTGTTAGCAGTAAGAGAGAGAGAGAGAGAGAGAGAGAGAGAGAGAGGGAGAGGGGTTAATGGTAGGGGTAGGAGGAGGATGTGGGAGAGAGAGGGAGAGTGATAATTGGGGGGTATATGTTAGGGGGATGGGAGAGAGAGATAGAGAGAGACATAAATAAGGGGTGGGGGTTGTTAACCCAAAAATCCCCCACTTATCTCTCAATGGCCTACACCACCCAATGACACCATCTCACAACCCCCATATCACTCCATCAGACCTTCCATTGGACCCCCACAACTCCAAAATAGCCTAAGGATGAAGAAAAAATGCTAAAAACCCCCAAAAGGGGCCCAAAATAGCCCCCTAGGAGCTAAAGCCCTCAAAAAGGGGATAAAACCCTAAAAGGGGTTAAAGTTAGGGTGGAAGGGAATAAAGGCCCAAAAAAGGGGCTAAACCCTGACCAAGGGCTTAAAACCCTAAAACCCCTTGGAAAAGCTAAAAAAGGAGGGTGGGGGGTCACTCTCAAAACACTTCTCCCTTGCATATTGTTATGCTGCCCATGGATGCCTTGAGACACATTTGCCTCTCAAGCCACCCACACTCCCTCCATCTCTATTTCCATTTGAGCCATTTCTCCCCAACCAGGAGAGGTGCTCCCATGAGCTAGGGAATGGTGGCCCATTTACACCAAAGAGAAGGTATAATCAATGGTTTATTTGTATTTTGCTTAATGTTATTTTCTTTCTAACTCTCATTTTTATTTGCAGGTTTTGTTATTGACATTGTTTTTGCAGGTTCTCCATTAGAGTTTACTTTTGTTTGTAGGTTTTAAGGAGGATGACTTCTAACCCATTTTCTACAAAGGGGTTCACCGAAGCTTCATTTTCTTCTTTCTGCCATTATATTTAGTTTACTATTATTTCCATTTACTTCATCTTTTTTAGATTAGCTTAGCTTTAGTTTAATATTTTGTTCTATCATTTCCGTTTCTTTTTTATTTTTTGCATTTACCATTAGCAGGAACCTACCCTTGTGCCCTATAGGAATAAGGGAGTCATTAATGCCCCTATAGTAGGGAGAAATACTTGCTACAGAACTGGCAACCATACCAGGTCGATCCCACAGGATCCCTCAGCCAAACTTTTTATTCTCAAGTTTTTAAAATGTTTGCCCTAGTTTTTCAAAAATTTCATGTTAAATCTATCTTAGATTCTTGTTTATGTACATTTATAGTTATTGCTAAGACTCCTCAAGGCCAATCCAATCCCATTTGGCCACAGTACCAGTTACTGTTGGCCATTCTGTGGTTTGCAAATCACTCAACTATGCAAAAATAGCTGAATCGAATTTCTGAAAAATTCACCTTTGTTCGGGCTCATTTTTTTCCCAAATAGTTGATCCATTTGTGAATATACCTACTATTATGAGTAAAAGGGCCTGTTTGCGAAGCGGTTTTTCAACCGTTTGAGGTAATCCCTCACGGTTTGATCATAATCCAATTCGCAAAAATGGGACTTTTACAAGTGCGCGACCCATTTTTGGGCTTTTTAATTTTAGTTTCTGTTTGCATTTTCTGCATTTTATTTCATGAACAATGCGTAAATGTTAGGTAAATCATTATGGATTAATAAAATGAACCTAGTCTAACTAAAATCAACTTAAAATCAACCATGTTTCTTCCCCCTTCCTCCTCTACCCAGTCATCACCCTCCAGAGTATTCTGGTATACGACAAAGGGAAAGCTTGTATAGATCTAGGCACTCCATGATATTGTTCCAAACCACTAAAACCATGTGACTTGGAAGGTAGAGGGGGTAGAGAAGGAGGGCTTCTCATGGCGCTAAGTGTCCTCCCTGTTGACCAACCTAGCATCCAGGAGGTGACCTGAGGACCTACGGATGGGCTTAGTCCCATTGTGTTTAGAGCCCACCACATTCTCTTGGTGAAGAGGAATATCATTGTGAGGCAGGAATCTAGTTAGGCTAGCAAACATTCAGGGTTAATCACTGTACTTGTTTACAATTTCTGTTTATTTATGCTTGCATACACAACCAAAATGACATAAACTCAACCATGATGAATTCATAAACCATATTGCAGCAACCAAATACCAAAAAAAACAACCAAACAAATACACCATACCAATTAATTAACCCAACTCAGTTCATGACGCTGAGTGAGTCTTAAAATCTACTAATTTACACTAAGTCAAAACAACTCTACAGTATTTGAGGACATAAGTTCCTGACTACTTCAACTATGGAAAGTACTTGGGCTCTGCCTAGAAACTCATTGTGAGGAGTACCACAGGAACCCCAAAGTAGCTGGTTGTTGAGAGGAATTGCCAAGTGAAACGGGAAACGACTCCTTCCGATTGAGTAGAAACACCTATGAGGAACAAGCCAAGCACTATCTTCTGGCAATCTTGGTGGCTAAGAGACCACCTTCAGCCAATAGGAAGCCATTGAAATTGGGGTCCAAATCTCATTACCACCAGTTTCACACATAAAATCAAACACAATTGATCCTCCATGTTCCTCCTCACACCTAAGAGGTGAACCACCACCATTCAGAACACTCGATCGTCATCGTTGTAGTCGTTCTCAGTGATCTCCCACACCGTCATAGGGCCACACAGCCTATGATTCTGATTTAGACCCATATCAGTCTGAACCAGACCTTCACACTGCACCATATAGCCCCATGGCTAATACAAATCCGGATCCATTTTTCGGCCTAACCTTAGCAAGTGGACCCATGTCCACATCACAACTTGTTACCCGCAACTTGGCAAGTGGCCTAAGCATAGTCATGCAGACTATCATTAGCCAGCTACCACCACCTATAGTGACCAACCAAGCTGGCCCACTTACAACACATGGGGGTGGTGGCCCTTCCACACATAATGGCCCCCCCTGCCACATAGGGGGGCAGTGGACCGTCCACCTACATTGCCCCTACCATTCATACCATCCCATCCACAACATTTGGGGGCATTGGCCCATCAACCATAGTGCCACCGCAAGCACCCCCAGGTATGCCGATGCACTATGCACTTGCAAACCCCACCACCATCGTAGCCCAATCCCACATTAACTTAAGGTCAAATTTTCCCTTCATGGCTTGTCTGAACTTGCTTGATTTGGCTCGATTAACAAATGACCCCATCTGCCACCAAGCATTTTGGCCACCTATGCAAACTAAGCTGCCATCAAAAATCCCTAATTTTTAAGGCAAAGCCGAGGAATGTCCCCAAAACCACATAATGACATTCCATCTATGGTGCTCATCTAACAGCATTGTAGATAACTCCATTAGGCTGAGGCTGTTCCAACGCACCCTTACAGGTGCCACGACCAAATGGTACATTGAGCTACCACAAGCCAAGTACCCCGACTTCAACTCCCTAGCTTTCATGTTCCTACAGTATTTCCAACTCCCTATTAGATATGACAAGGGGGTGGAGATCCTACTATCCTACTGTCAAAGCACTGCCACTCACATAACTTACCATATCCATGAGTGGTAGAGATGTCATAGCTTATGCAAAATCCAACTGGATGACAGGATATTCTTGGATTGGTTCCTTAAGACTTTGCTCCCTCCCATCACAAAGGATGTCGCATCTGAATGTCCCCAATTTGAAGAAGAGGCCATACTGAAGGCCCAACAATTTGACCTCATCTATGCTCAGTCTGGATACCTATATACTGTCATTCGAGACGCTCCCCGTTTGAATACCTCCTACCACAATGCACCGGGGGAATCCCATGCTGAGGACAACATCATAGGATCGGTATCCCAACAACCATAGCCTCGACCGACACCACCTGCTGTTACACAACAACCAAGCAACACTACTAATTTTGCTTACCAAAACCAAGCTCCAAACTATGCTAGAATGATGTCTCAGTCTAGAGAAACAATTTCCTATGCACAACCTGTGCCACCGCAACAGGCTCAGGCCATGGCTTGGCCAACACAACATTATGTGGGGAAAATTCCCACATTTTTTGCACCACCACCCCCAAAAATATATTATGCACCACCGGTGCAACAAGTTCAAGCCCCCACCCTCACTCCAACCTGCCCTCAATAATCAACAAGGGAAAGCTAGGAACAACTGGCCTCGCATTCAAGGAAATAACCAACTGCAGGGAGGCAGTCAACAACTGAACCCTCCTAACAATGTCGTGGAAAATCAACCAACCTAGAATCCCCCATGACCAAATGCACCAAGATGCAATGTCCTGTTGTGGACAAACCAACCATGCACACTCTGTGAGGTCTGTGGGCACTACACATTCGAGTGTCCCCTCATGGGTCGCGCCAAGCAAGCCATTTGAAACAAGGTCCAATAGGCTACCAATGCTACAAACCAAGCACAACCCAACTCGACACCACAAGGAACTCCCCCCATGGTGCTTCAAAACCCACTGCCAGTCCAAGGATTGGTGGCAACCGCACCCCCTCCCCAACCCAACCTCAATGCTTCAGGGGCACCGTCCATGGCTGAAACAGTTGTTCACCATCTGCTAACCATGACCACTGAAGAGGTCAACTTATAGACTAGATGAAATCATTATGGTACCACCAGCGAACCTGCTGACTCATCAGCAGCAACAATGTCTAAGACAACCAACCTACCTCTCCAATTACCCTCATTCCCATGCCCCCCAATACGTAGAATTGCCAATAATTCCATAGCTAGAGCTGTAGTCAGCTAAGCATTGTGGATGATTTGTCCCAAACGCCAACCACCATGTCCGTTCTTGAGGTACTTAAAACATGCCCAATGCAGCAAAAATCCTTACTAGCCACTCTAGGGGCAGTAGACCCCTCCAAATCCAGGCTGATCACCTTTGACATGGAGAATGGGGAACCACGCATGCCCTCCACTATTGCCTTCCAAATCCCAATGTCCATCCAGAATTTGGTTTTGCACTGATGCATAGTGGATGAGGGGGCATCCACGTGCATCATGACTACCTTGGTTTGGAAGAAGCTTGGATCACCAATTTTGCAACCATCCTCCATGACTCTGCAGGCTTATGATGGACATCCCACTAAATCCCAAGGAATCCTTCCCCATGTCCCCATCACGTTAGCCGGGAAGACAGTCTTGATTGACATCAACATCGTCAATGCTCAATTGGACTACAACCTCCTCCTTGGAAGGAGTTACATGTACACCATGCGAGCCATTGCGTCAATTGTCTTCCACCTCATGATGTTACCCCACGAAGGGAAGATTGTGATGGTTGACTAGTTCACCTACCATGATCTGCAAGGGTTAACAACACCTAGCAACATTATCCCTACATCACCACCATTGAGCCGCAAGGGGAAACCACACACTCTAACGTCATCCCTGCAACCAACACTGTGGTTGAAAACACACCAGCTTCCCCATCGTTGAATGTGGGCCCTAGGTTGTTTACCGTTCCCACCATGATGGATCCTTTCCTATTGGTGTCACCACCACCAACACGAAAGAAAACTGTGGACTTGTGCATGGTCTCAACGATCACCGCTGCAACCAAACAACAACTGTAGCCACAGCCCCAACCAAAACCACAACATCATCTGCAACCGCAATGCCAATAGCAGCTACAACCATAACCTCACCCCCACATGCAACCAGCTAGGAGTTATGTGGGCTCATCTCTAGTCCATACAATTACCTTCCTCTTTCCCCCACTTGGTGTCATGAGCAAGCCGGTCATGGCCACCTTAAGCCTACCCAACTTTACGTTGGGGATCCTAGTGTGGTATCTTGATCCACCAGCTCAACTAGTAATGCCCCAGGTTGTGTTAACCCCAGTGCAACCTATTGCAATTGAGTCTCACCCTCCACTCAGTCCACACAAGCCAACCACCGCACCTGCACCTGCACCGCCCCAACCCAAAAGGGATAGGGGTAAAAACACCAAGGCACCGCAGAACCATGACAAGTTCCACCTTGTGCCATTTGCGAACAACACGGCCATCCAACTCAGAATTTCCCTGAAATCCTAGTGATCTATGCGCATCTGGATGCCATGGATACGAATGAAAACATCCTCGTGGTTGAACTCCCAACCGTGCCAGTAGTCAGGAACAAGGCATTGAGGACAAACCATGCTTGTGCCCTTTGCAACTTGTATGGACATTACTCCCACCATTTCCAAGACCTACCTAAATTCTAAATGGCTTTCACTGACCTCTGTCACCATTCCCTTGAGTCTAAGATCACCTTGATTGAAGAATTTCACCCACCACCGCCTTCTTTAGATATCATGTCCATTTACATGATGTCCAGTTCAACTGACCTGCTTGTCTCCACCATCACTGATGGTCCATCAGACCTGTCTCTTCCATTGTTTCCGTAGCCATAGCCGCAACCTTAGTTGCAACCTCAACCTCAGTTACCAGGGAAACAATGGGGTTCCTTCCTGATCAACATGATCCTTTTTCTTTTTCTTTTCCTTTTCTTTTTCCTACCATCCAAGATCATGAGTAAGTCTACCTTGGCAACCCTCCATCTACAGGATTTCACACTAGGAGATCTTGTGTGGTACCTTGAACCACCTACCCTATCTCCAAGGCCCTAGGATGTGTTGACTCATGTCCAGCCAATTAAGATGATGTTTCACCTACCTCTAGGTCCATCAAAGAATCCTCCCATCTCTAGGCCTACCCCTCTTCCTCCAACAGAGACTGGGGGCAAGGACACAAAAACCATAACCAATACCATTTACATGATCACTAGCACTATTTTCCCTTCTGTCTCATTGGCTGTGGAAGATCCACTTGGTCTATCTCGGCACCACTTACGTGATGATGGAGAGATTTGTAAGACCACCTTTGGTTTTACCCCATTCCCTTTAAACCATAGTGTGGAATTGGTTCTTCCCATAAAAGACCAGATTCCATCACCCCACCATGCCAATGACCTTCGTCTCGGCAAGGGGTCATACACCCTTATTGACTCTGATGGAAAACTCTTACAGAACCCCCACAATGGGCTCTACATTAAGAGATTTTATGCTTAACATCACCAATGAGTCACTTCATTTTCTTTTGTTATTTTTCAACATTTTTAACCACAAATCATGAGTAGCACCATTAGTTTCTACTCCAAAGTCACCCAGAATCAGTTTGAGACACCCCTCACACCTCTAGGCTCAAATTTATATCTCTTTATGAGACCATTGTCTCATGTTTAATAAATCAATTTTGGGACCATTTCCCACAAGTCACCTCGATTTACGAGACACAACATGATGATGCAAGTGTCTATGGACCTGTACCTGTATCACACTTCCTGATCACTACTCATGCAAGTTATCGGGCCACCGCTCATTAAAGACTATAATTTTAGCTTTTATTTTGTAGTTTTAACACATAGTTGTCTTTCCAATTCACCGCACCTTATGCAGACCTCTGGACCATTGGTCCACAAAAAAATTTCTTTTTCTTGCATGCATTTGGCATATATATGCCCCTGGACTTGCACTCACATCGCATGTGGTCACGTTCGTCCACATTAACACACACACATGCTCTCCTGAGCTCTGTTCAAGAGCCACCTTGGTTTGCATGCCTCTGTCGCATCGACTCGCAGGCCTCTGCCGTGATATATCCCACGCATTTATTGGTATGTTTGAGAACTTGCTGCTCCATCCATACTGCATGGATGAACTTTGGACCTCTGTCCACCATATCGACATGGGGCACCGCCTATGCCACCTCAATCAGTTGACCATACTGGAGTTTCGTTTAAGCTCTTTTTTGACTCCTTAAAACAATTAAAAGATTGTCGAGTGCAGCTGCTTCCTTTCCTACTCGCTGAAGCATAGGAAAGTACATATACATCGTATCGTTTATATCCTTTTGTGAACCATGTAGACCATTTCATGAAAAGGACCTCCTTGGCACACTCAAGCCAAGACCATTCTCCTCTGCATACTTTTATGCTTTCTCGGGCAGAGGGGCCGCACTTTATGAAAAAGCTCACCACCGGTTGTCGTTAAGCTCTTTTCCAGCTGTCTCATCAAGAAAAGATTACCGAGAAAACTTGGTTTCATTCATGCTTGTAAAAGTATCTGAATAACCATCCAGTTAGTACAGGTTTAACCTTTTTCGGCCTGATTGGACTACCAATGGTAAAGAAGTCTCTCATCCCCTACAAGATGGGTGAGCTCTCCTATGTATAATTTTATCCTTTTTCAAGAATAGGAGACTACCAATGAAAAAGATCCCCCACTGGAGTCTTCTTTGTGCTTTCAGACTCTCTAAAAATGAAAGCACCATCGAGCATTTACCTTCTCATGCTCGCCAAAAATCCACGAGATCGTATCACAATGGTGTCCCTAGACACCTCCCCATAGCCAATAGTTTGGCAACATTCCCACATTAGGTCACCTTTGTTCAGAGTACTTTGCAATGTGTCTTCCTTGGATCCCATCACTATCAAAAAGTGTCCACCTCCTCCAAATATTTCCCATCTGTAGTGACATTCCCAGTATTACAGCTATGATCCCATTCCCTTGAATTAAGTTTCATTTTCTACTTGGTTCACCCTTCCGTCATACTCAGAACAAAGGAAGTTTGAGTCTTCCACTCCCCCCCTTCCCCTGTTTAGTTCTTTCCCTTCCCTCCCCTCTCCCCAATTCAGTGAGTAAGTCCTTAGATTGCTTCACACCTTTCGGTTATCCCTCGCGCTCCTGGTCAAGGAAACATCATTGCCTTGACTAGGGGTAGGTCTCCCTCTATCGACGCCAACAGAAATATTCCAAAGGATATACCCAGAGGTCTTTGTACCTTGGTTTCATTTACATCATTGATGAGTTCCTTGGACCACTTGAGAGGAGTCCTTAGTGCCTCTTGGGATGGTTGTTTCTTATGTGCTTGACTTCAACTCCATCATTGCACCATTGATATTCGTATAGGGTTTGTTCTACACAGTACTTGGTCGAAGACCTCATATGTCACCTAACTCTAGAACATTGGTGAGTCTACTCGAGGGACCTAAATAGGTTATGTCCCTTGTGATTTATGGGTTGCGTTGGAGACCGTGTTCAGAAGTCCCAGCAGTGCTTTGATATACCTTTATGATTGATGCAAGCATACTTGTACCATAGAGACTCTGACTCTCAATCATCAAGTCCATATAGCTATGTACCATTCCAGATCTAGCAGACTGTTAGTCATGAAGATATAGAATTCCATGAGAATGCCATGGGTCCAATATACCAGATTAGTATTGTATTAAGCCTCACATGGAGGAAACCATTATTGTAACATCAGTTGTATATGATCATCTCTTGTATTTTAGAGCAGAGATAAAATTATTCTTTTGACATTGTCATGAGCATGGTGGTTCCTGCCTCGTCCATATACATGTCACACATTTTTTGTATCTCACCCATTGATGGAAACCCAATTAATACAAAAACCAAAAGCAACCATGCCCCAGCCCTGGAAGCACCACCTCTACACAACAAATCCTATGATGTTCGTTGGCCCTACATTGAACTCCTGCCCTCACACATTAGGGGGCAATCTGTTAACCCAAAAATCCCCCACTTAGCTCTCAATGGCCTACACCACCCAAGGACACCATCTTACAACCCCCATATCACTCCATCAGACCTTCCATTGGACCCCAACAACTCCAAAATAGCTTAAGGATGAAGAAAAAGGGCTAAAAACCCCAAAAAAGAGCCCAAAATATCCCCCTAGGAGCTAAAGCCCTCAAAAAGGGACTAAAACCCTAAAAGGGGCTAAAGTTAGGGTGGAAGGGGCTAAAACCCTAAAACCTCTTGGAAAAACTATAAAAGGAGGATGGGGGGTCACTCTCAAAACACTTCTTGCTTGCATATTGTTATGCTACCCATGGATGCCTTGAGACACATTTGCCTCTCAAGCCACCCACACTCCCTCCATCTCCATTTCCATTTGAGCCATTGCTCCCTAACCAAGAGAGGTCCTCCCATGAGCTAGGGCATGGTGGCCCATTTCCACCTAAGAGAAGGTATACCCAATGGTTTATTTTTGTTTTGCTTAATGTTATTTGCTTTCTAACTCTCATTTTTATTTGCAGGTTTTGTTATTGACATTGTTTTTGCAGGTTCTCCATTAGAGCTTAGGTTTGTTTGCAGGTTTTAAGGAGGCAGAACCCTAACCCATTTTCTGTAGAGGGGTTCACCAAAGCTTCATTTTCTTCTTTCTGCCATTAGATTTAGTTTACTGCTCTTGCCATTTACTTCATATTGTTTAGATTAGCTTAACTTTAGTTTAATATTCTGTAGTGTCATTTTCGTTTCTATTTTATTTTCTGCATATACCATTCGCAGGAGCCTACCCTTGTGCCCTATAGGCATAAGGGATTCATTCCTGCCCTTGTAGCAGGGAGAAATCCTTGCTACAGGGGTTATTAAGATTTATAATCCTCCCTTTCCTGAACTAACTATTAGATTATAGTATCCTAACTTAGGAGTCTTTTATTAATTATTGGGTCCACTAGTACCATTGTGTCCACTTTGCCTAATGGGGCCACATGTACCAGACAATAGAGTGTTAGGAACACTGATAGAGGCTAACTGAGACTAACTAAACTCACATGCATTAGTTTAGGAACCTCATAGACCAATCCCTACATTTTAGGATCCACTGGGAGTGTCGACACCAACCTTCTTCAGTTGTTGGGAGTTGGTAACTAGTTAAGCTTAGTTACTCTCTAGTTACATTCAGTTAGTTCTACTCCAGTTTAGTTAGTGCTAGTTATACATGGCTCCATGTGGGAAGGTTCTTGTTCTCACCTACTTCTCACCTACCACTATAGTTAGACTGGTTTAAACTAATTATAAATGATGGATTGAATGAATTAGGAATATGGAGTTAATCACTTGGACTTCGATTGTGATTTAGACATATTTAGTTAGCCATGCAGTCAAATATAGTTAGATTCAATTGGTGGATTCGAATTCATCCCTAATGATTTGAATTATTCCTTATGTAACACTATTGTAACACCAGATTCTTGAATGAAGATAATACTATAATTCTCTGAGCAATACTTGTCTATTTCTTCTAAGATTTGATTTGTTCAGTTTGTATAATTCATTATTCTTCACTGCATAATAACTAAGAATATGATTGCACTCATTTATTGATGATATAAATGGCACAACAATTCTAACATGGTATCAAATCCATCTCAAGCAATATTCAAGCCTGTCTACTCTCCATTGAACACCAGAAGCAGTTGAGTTTCCACAGAAGTCCTGCAAAGAGTGCCTTGGTTCCTATGAATTTATTTAGATTGGCGGTGCAGGCGTGATGGACCCTAAGAAAGTGTTCATGTCAAGAGGGAAGGATTGATTCTAACATAGTTTGAATGATTTCATTTTTGAAGTTAAATTTCTACAGGTGCTACGTAGCTTGTGTGAAGATATTTTCTTTTCTAGTAGGATAATTATGGATTTTCAACCCTCCACACCTAGGATCCTAACACCCTTCAATTATGTTGATTGGAGGGAATATATGTAGTTGTCCTTGTGCAAAAAGGGCTACTTCAGGATAATACTTGGAAGGGAGGTCGAGCCCCATCATCCAGCTAAGAAAAAAAAGTTTCTGAACCACCTAGATGAAGCTTTCAGTTATCTATGTACTCACATATTCAGAGATATCCTCTTTCACCTTGAAGGTTTGGGGACTCCCAGGGAAGCTTGGGAGAATCTTGAAGTCTTGTTTGGAAGGAAAGATGAGCTTTAGGGACACATTCTAGAGAACAAGTTGATATCTTTACATCCCATCAGTTTCGAGACCATACAACAATTCTTTACTAAATTCAAGTTTCTTGTACTTCAATGCAGACAATGGGGAATATAAAGGAAGGATGAGAAACATGTTCTCTCCATGCTCAAAAAACTAGGCTCTGAGTATTTTGTATTTATCTTAATATTCCATTCTGGAAGAGCTTCTATTCCCAATTAGAATATTCCCTCACTTGATTCCTTTGCCGAGTCCTTAATACATGAGCAAGATAAGTTGATCCAGATGGGAGTCATCCACACTTCCAAATATAAATCTCTCCTAGTGACAGACTCTACCAAAGAAAAATTTAAAGGGAGACCTAAGGGGAAGGAGCCTAAAGCATCTAATTTGAATCCTAAAGAGAATCAGAAGAATTTTGAAGGAGATTCAGGCTGTAAGAAGAAGAATAAGTTTGAAAATAAAAAGTGTCCCTATTGTATGAGGGGTTTTCACTTAGAAGACTCATGCATGAAGAAGACCCTCGACCAGTTGAAAGCTCTATGTGTATAGAACAATATTTCCCTTCCACAAGGTATAGAGTTTTCTGATGATGAAGAGAATACTGAAGAACATGAGAGATGCCATGCCTTGCATGCAAGCCTCACTCCATCGAAGGCTTATTTGATAGATTCTGGAGCATTCAAACACATGGTTTCCTCTAGGGGATCCTTCACCACTTTTCCTCTATCAGGAGGACCTAAAATTCATATGAGAGATGAATCTAATATCCCAACTATGGATATAGGTTTAAATAAAATACATCATTATGATTTCATTCCCTCTCCTACAACAAAGAAAATTGTTGAAGATGAAGAAAAAGTTGAATTTTCCACATAGTCAATTCGAATTGAGGAAAGTCTCCTTGAAGTGACTCCTTCTCCTGCTGCTGTGGAAGGGTATGAGATATCTGATTTGTCATATCCTCACATTTCTGATCCAAAATAAGACATTTGAATCTCTATTTTTGAAGAAAAACTCTCCTTCCATTCTTTGCAAAAATTCTCCAGTGAATCTTCTATTTTAAATTATGTGCATAGTTTACCGGTGATTGTTTCAGAAAATGAAGAGGAATTTGATGTCTCTATCTCTAATGATTTTTTTGGTGTGCATATAAGTAATACCATGGATATTTTGGAAATAATATCAGATTGTAGGAGTGATCCATTCACTCTCATTGATCTAGAGCTTCCATGAAATTCCTACATGATTACATTTTCAGAATTTTGAAGAAGGAGAAAATTGTGCCTCTAACATATCGGTGGAGCACAGTCTTGGATCCTATATGAACCTATTTGGATTTGATATGATATTATTTGGATATTATATTATATTATTTGTTTCATGTTTTAAGTTTCAAGAGCTTTCAGTAATGCTTGTATCTTCTCTCATCAATTTTGGTGTGAAAAATCAAGTACCGCAAGTCTCCTTCAAAATTGTTTCTCGGGATTTGATATAATTCCTCACTTTTGGATATGATATGAAATTTTTTGGATCTGATCTAATATTTGGTTCAAGTTTTAAATTCCAAGAGCCTTCAGTCATGCTTGTAGCTGGTCTCATCAGTTTTGGTGTGACAAATCAAGTACCGCAAGTCTTCTTCAAACTTGCTTCTTGGGATTTGGTGTTAGTTTTGTCTTATGAGTTTGCTGATATTATATTTTGTGAATCATTGATTATTTATGAAGCTATATCAAATTATGCAGCTCAAGCATTCACTCTCCACAGTCCTAGGGCTTCTCTACCTATCTATTTGATCACATGCTCATCTTCTAATAGAACTAGTAAAGAGGGAGACATTCTACATTTGCCTGGACACTTGCTCCTAACACTTGGGGCTAATTTTACCTCACATGAATTGATGTTCAAGGCTGAAATATATCAGTTGTTTGGGTGTTCCTCACATGGTTCAAATTATCAAGCACATTTTCTCTCTTATCAGTTGATTTCAGTTGCTCTACATGGGTCCAATTTTCATCCAACAACTCTCTATATTTCTGATTTAGTTGAGCATATTCTTCTTCTTCCAAAAAGGAAGATTCCTCCAGACCTAATCATTTAGTTTGGATTCAGGGGTTCACATGCATAGATTGAGGATGTTGCTGCACAGAAGAACCATAATACTTCTTTGTTGTTGCATAGTGCTACAAATTGCAGCAAAAGATTTTTCAAGTTTTAAACTTGCATTTCCTGATTCCTACTTATCTTGAGGAAGGCTTTTTCCCATGAGGTTTTTCCCTATTTCCTCGGTTTATTAAGCAACAGTTTTTTTATCTTTTATATTGTATATGGGTGACTTTTGGAATTATTGCCATGTCCAACAGTTTTCTAGGTTAGGATTCAGAAGGGTGTTAGGGTTTATAATCCTCCCTTATCCAAACTATTTATTAGATTATATTAGCCTAACTTAGGCGTATTTTATTAATTATTGGGTCCACTAGTACCATTGGTTCCACTTGGCTTAACGGGGCCACATCTACTAGTCACTAGAGTGTGGGGAACACCAATAGAGGATAAATGAAACTATCTACACTTGTATGCATCAGTTTAGGTGCCTCTTAGACCAATCCCTACATTTTAGGAGCCACTGGGAGTGCCGACACCAACCTTTTTCAGTTGTTGGGAGTTGGTAACTAGTAAAGCTTAGTTACTCTTCAGTTACATTGAGTTATTTGTACTTCAGTTCAATTAGCACTAATTATGCATGGATGCATGTGGCAAGGTGCTAGTTCTCACCTTATTCTCACCTACCACTACAGTTAGACTGGTTTAAACTGATTATAACTAATGGATTGACTGAATTAGACATCTAGACTTAACTACTTAGACTTCGATAGTGATTTATACATATTTGGTTAGCCATGCAGTCAGATAGACTTAGAGTCAGTTGGTGGATTCTAATTCATCCCTAATGATTTGAATTCCTCCTTATGTAACACTATTGTAACATCGAATTCTTTAATGAAGATAATATTCTAATTCTTTGAGCAATACTTGTCTGTTTCCTGTGAGATTTGATTTATTCAGTTTGTATAATTCATTCCTCTTTACTGTATAATAATTAAGAATCTTCTTGCACTCATTGCTTTGTTATCTAAATGGCACAACAATTCTAACATGGGTCAGGGGTAGGTGGAGGAATAGAGGGGTGAGAGAGAGAGAAGTAAAGAGTGATGGGGGTATGATACTAAGACAATAGATAGCGGGTTAGTAAGGGTTAACGAGAGAGAGAGAGAGAGAGAGAGAGAGAGAGAGAGAGAGAGAGAGAGAGAGAGAGCAATTTAGAAAGAGAAATGACAGGTGGTAGGAAGAAATATAGAGGGGTGTAAGGGGGAGTAGGAAAGACAGAGAGAGGTGGAGGGGGTGGTATCTATAGTGAGAGTAGAAGGGAGGTTGGGGAGAGAGAGTGAGGTGTTAGGTGTAATTAAAGTGTAAGAGAGACAAAGTGGGTATTAGGAAGTTGGGGGAGAGAGTGAGTGGTGATGATTAGGGGTAGGTGGATGAATATCAAAGATTGAGAGTGAGAGAGGGTGTATCTAAGGGTTATGGGGAGGATATTAGATAGAGAGAGAGAGAGGAGGGGGTTAGTGGTAAGTTGAGGAGTAGGGGTTTATGTGTGTA
>LPNX010861518.1:399174-438110 GCA_001517045.1 Pseudotsuga menziesii
GGAGAGGAGGGGACAAAGAGAGTGAGACAAGAGATCAATAAGGATTAAGGAGAGGAGTGGGTCGTCTCTCTCTCTCTCTCTCTCTCTCTCTCTCTCTCTCTGAATCGAAGGAGATAGATAATTGAAGGATGAAAGAAAAAGGGTGTGGGTGATTTGGGATAGGGGAGGAGTGGGTTTGTGTAAAATAAAGAGATAGTGATTGTGGTGGGGAAGGGGGGTAGGGGTTTAGGAAATATTTGGGAATTCAGAGAGAAGCTTGGGTATTGTGTGGGGGGGGGGGAATAGGGAGATAGAGAGAGAGAGGTGTAGGAGTAGTCCAAGACATAAAGAGAGAGGTGGATGGAGTGGTATTAGTAGGGAGAGTAGGAGGGGGGTGAAAGAGAGTGAAGAATTATGTGTACTTCAACTATGAGAGAGAGGGGGTGTTAGGGGGTTGGAGGATAGAGTGGCTGGTGGGGACTAGGTGTAGGTGTAAGAATAAGGGAGAGATGAAGTGAGAGAGAGGAGGGGGTAAGTAAGCGTTAGGGGGAATAGGTTAGAGAGATATAGATAAGAGGATTTGGAGTTAAATGTAGGGGTAGGAGTACATTAGTGAGTGAGTGATTAAGGGGGTTAGTAAGGGTTATAGAGAGAGAGAGGAGGGGCTTGATTGTAAGCATAGGAGTAGGGATGTATGTGTGAGTTTGAGATAGCTAGAGAGAGACTAGAGTGTGTTATGGGGCTAGGAAATTGAGAGAGAAGTGGGTTGTTTCTGGTAGGAGGAGGGGGATTACAAGATGCATAAAGAGAGGGGGTTAGAGGGATGAGGAATAAGAGAGAGGGGGGTGCTTAGGAAGAGTATGAGTGGTGTTACGGAGATACATGGGGTTAGGTACAATGAGAGTGTGTGTGAGAGAGAAGGGGGATGTTAGGTGGTTGGGGAATAGAGATATAGGGTTGGGGGTTAGGTGTATCTAGAGGATTAAGGTACAAATAGAGTGAGAGAGGAGTTAGTAGGTGTTAAGGATAATACAAGAGGGATAGAGAGAGATAGAGAGAGAGAGAGAGAGAGTATGGGTTGTTAAACATAAGGCAAGGAGTAGGAGTGTGAGAGAATGAGATAGGAGATGAATAAGGGTTAAGTAGAGAAGATGAGAGAGGGGGTGGTTGTTATGGGTACAGAGAGTAGTAGGTGTGTTAGGGAGAGATAGCGATGTGTTAGGTATAGTGAGAGTGAGAGAGACTGAGGTGGTATTAGAAATTTTTGGCAGAGAGGGGTTGGTGGTTAGGTGTAGTCTAAGGAATAGGGGAGAGTGAGAGAGAGTGAGATAGGGGTTAGTAAGGCTTAGGGGGAAGAGGTGAGAGAGAGGGAGAGAGGAGGTGGTGATAAGGGTAGTGGGAGGAGTATCTTGGTGACAGAGTCAGAGAGGGTGTTGGTAAGGGATAGAGATAGAGAGAGGGGAGGGGAGTTAGTTGTAAGAAGAGGAATGTTGTGTGTGTGAGAGAGAGAGAGACAAAGAGAGAGAGAATCGAGGGTGTTAGGGGGTTAGGGGAGAGAGATATGGGTGGGTCATAACTTTTATAGGGAGGCATATTATGAGAGACATAAAGAGAGGGAGTGTTATGGAGAGGGGGAGTAGGTGAGAGAGAAAATGAGCTTACGAAGAGTATGAGTGGGTTTAGGGAGAGAGAGGACAATTTATAGGTAGTGAGAGTGTGACAAAGAGGGTGGTATTATGGGGTTGGGGTTGAGATATAGGATTGCGAGTTAGGTTTAGTTGTAGGATTAGGGTATAGGGAGAGTGAGAGGGGGTTATCAAGGTTTGGGAGAAATAGATTATTGAGGGATACAGAGAGGAGGTAGAAGGGGTGTTAAAGGTAGGGGGCGAGAGACTGCTAATGGGGGTCAGTAAGGGTTAGGTAGAATAACAAAAATATAGAGAGAGAGGACATAAGAGGGGGGTTAGTGGTAGGGGAAAGAGTAGAATATGTGAGAGAGAGTGAGAGTGAGAACACGGGATCGGTTAGGTGTTAGGGTGTTGTTAGAGACAAAGAGTAGTGGGGGTTAGGGGTTGGTTTAGGAGTAAAGCACTAAGAGAGGGAAATACACAAAAAGAGAGAGAGAGAGAGAGAAAGAGAGAGAGGTAAGAGGTGGATTATGTGGGTGGTTATTAGTAGGGGGGGGGGGTATTTGGGGGGGGGGACAAAGAGAAATATATCACAATAGGGGAAGGGGGCGATAGGTGTTTAGGGAATATTAAGGAAATTAGAGAGAAGGGGGTTTACTATGGGGGAAGAGAGAGAGAGAGAGAGAGAGAGAGAGAGAGAGAGAGAGAGAGAGAGGTGGATTGTTATAGAGAGATAGAGAGAGGGGTGGAGGGGTGTTTACTGGTTAGGTGAGTAGGAGGGAGGTTGGGGAGAGAGAGATAAGATGGTTTATGGTACTGAGAGTCCAAGAAAGGGGGAGTTCTAGGTGGTTGGGGGGAGAGAGAGAGGGGTGATGCTTAGACATAGGTGGAGGATTAGGGAAGTAATATAGTGAGAGAGGTGGATAATAAGGGTTTGGGAGAAGAGTTGAGTGAGTGACTGAGTGTGAGAGAGAGAGAAACATGAGGGGGGTTAAAGGCAGGGAGAGGAGGATGGTGATGAAAGAGTGAGAGATGTATTTAGAAAGGGTTAGGGGAAAGAGGAGAGAGAGGGGGAATTAATTGTATGGGAAGGAGTAGGGTGGTGAAAAAGTGAGAGAGGGATCTAGTTAAGGTTCATGGCAATAGTTGAGAGATAAAGAGAGAGAGGACGAGGGGTTAGATGTAGGGAGAGGATTAGGCTATCAAGAGAGTGATAAAGGTGTGCATAATGGTTTGAGAGAGAGAATAGTAGGTGTGTGTCTATGAATGAGAGAGAGAGAGAGAGAGAGAGAGAGAGAGAGAGAATTATGAGTAATTAGAAGTTAGTGGAGAAAGAGAGAGAGTTATGGGTGGTAAGTGGTAGTGGTAGGGGGATTAGGAGAGATAGAGAGAAAGAGAGGGGGGTTTAAAGCACAAGGAGTAAGACAAGAAAACAAAGAAAGGTTGTTAGGGAGAGAATGTGTGTGGTTATGGGAAGATAGAGAAGGTTAGGAGTAGTGACACTGTGAAAGATATGGGGGTGTTAGAGGCTTGGGGTAGAGAGAGAGGTTTGGGAGTTATATGCACGTGTAGGATTAGGGTAGAGAGATATTAAGAGAGGTGGTTACTAAATGTAAGGGGAAGAGGGGGGAGAGAGCGTGAGGAATATTAGGAGGAAGGATTGTTAGAGGTATGGGGAGGAGTGGGGTGTGAGACAGTGATAGAGGACTTACTAAGGTTTAAGGAGAGAGAGAGAGAAGGAGAAAGAGAGAGAGAGAGAGAGAGAGAGAGAGAGACAGAGATGGGGAGTGCTAAGTGGTATGGGAGAGGGGGGTTTAGGTATAGAGGGAGTATGGGGAAGAGAGAGAAAGAGAGGGGGGAGTGATATAGATGGTGGTAGTTATGGGTAGGGAGAGTAGATGTGGGGTTAATGAGATAGAGAAAATGGTTAGGGTTAGTGAGAGTAAGAGATAAAGAGAGGGGAGTTTGTTAGGGGGTTGGGGTAGAGAGAGAGGTGGTGATTAGGTGTAAGTGGAGGAGTATGGGAGATAGAGGGAGGCATGGAGGTTGAGTGTAGGTGGAGGAGAAGGCAATAGAGAGAGAGAGAGAGAGTGAGACAAGGGGTTAATAAGGGTTCTGGGAGATGTGTTAGAGAGAGGGAGTTAGAGGAATTTGAGCTTAAGGTAAGGGGAGGAGTAAGATCAGGGGGAGGAGTAAGATTAGTGGTTGATAAAAAGGGTTAGTAAAAGTTAGAGGGAGAAAGAGAGAGGAGGGGGGTTAGTGGTAAGTTGATATAGTGTAATGTAATAGCTTTAATGAGAGTGAGAGATATTTCTGGGGTGTTATGGGTTTTTGGGTGAGAGGGGGGTGGGTTTTAGGTGTAGTTAGAGGAATAGGGGAGAGAGAGAGAGTAAGTTATGGTGTTGGTAAGAGTTAGGATGAATGGATGAGAGAGAGAGATAAATAGAGAGAGATAGAGAGGGAGGGGAGGAGGTGGTTATAAAGGTAGACCAAGTAGGTTGATGAGAGAGTGAGAGAGGGGGTTAGTTGTAAGAAGAGAAGGTATTTGTGAGAGAGAGAGAGAGAGATAATCAAGGGTGTTAGGGGGTTCGGGGAGAGATATATGGGTGGGTGTTGAGTGTTAAGTAGGGGGGGATTATGCGAGGCATAAAGAGAAGGGGGATTATGGAGAGTGGGAGTAGGTGAGAGAAAAAAGTGAGCTTAGGGAAAGAGGGAACAATTTATGGGTAGTTAGGGTGTGAGAGAGAGGGGGGTGTTATGGGGTTGGGGTGGAGAGAGAGGGTTGGGGGTTTGTTCTAGGTGGAGTAGATTAGAGGGAGAGGGAGAGAGGGGAATGTTAAGGGTTAGGAGAAAAAGAGTATCAATATAGATAGGGAGAGGGGGAAGGAGTGTTAAAGTTAAGGGTTAGAGAGTGATAGCATGGGCTAGTAAGCATTCGGGAGAATAAGTAAGACATAGAGATAGAGGGGGGATAGGAGGGAAGTTAGTGGTAGGGGCAAGTGTAGAATGTGTGTGTGTGTGAGAGAGAGAGTGAGAAAATCAAGTTTACCAAGTGTTAGGATGTTGGGTAAGATAGTGATGGGTGTTGGTTAGAGGTAGGTTTAGGACTAAAGCAATAACAAAGGGAAATACATCACGTGAGAGATAGAGAGGGGGCGAGTAAGGGGTTGAGGATGTTGGTGATTACAAGTAGAGTGGAAGGGGGTTGGGGAAAGAGAGAAAAATATATCACAGTAGGGGGAGGGTGTGAGATGGGTTCAGTGAAGATTAGGTAGGTTAGAGAGAAGAGGTTTATTGGTGGGGAGAGAGAGATAGAGAGGGACATAGAGAGAGAGAGAGAGAGAGGTTGATTATGAGAGAGGGTGAGAGTATTTGGGGGCAATAAATATAAATATATAACAATAGGGGAATGGGTGAGATAAAGTTTTAGGGAATATTATGGAAATTAGAGAGAAGGGGGTTTATGGTGGGGAGAGAGAGAGAGAGAGAGAGAGAGAGAGAGACATGGATTATGAGAGAGAGGAAGAGAGAAGGGTGGATGGGTGGTTACTAGTCGGGTGAGTAGGAGGGATGTTAGGGAGAGAGAGAGAGATAGGAGGGTTTATGGTACTAAGAGTGTAAGAAAAGGGGAGTTCTAGGTGGTTGGGGGGAGAGAGAGAGGGGTGAAGCTTAGACATAGGTGGAGGAGTAGGGGAGAGTAATATAGTGAGAGAGGGGGGTAATAATGGTTAGAGAGAAGAGGTGTGTGTGTGTGTAAGAGAGAGAGAGAGAGAGAGTTGAGGGGGGTTAAAGGAAGGGAAAAGAGGATGGTGATGAAAGAGTGAGAGATGTAATTAGAAAGGGTTAGGGGATAATGGAGAGAGAGAGGGGGATTAATTGTATGTGAAGGAGTAGGGTGGTGAAAAAATGAGAGAGGGCTCTAGTAAAGGTTTAGGGTAATAGTTGAGAGACAAAGAGAGAGAGGATGAGAGTTTAGAGGTAGGGGGAGGATTAGTCTAATGAGAGAGAGAGACAATGTATGAGAAAGGGTTTGAGGAGAGAGAGAGGAGTAGGTGTGTGTCTATGAGAGAGAGAGAGAGAGAGAGAGAGAGAGAGAGAGAATTGGGGGTGTTTAGAAGTTATCAGAAAGAGAGAGAGAGAGAGAGAGAGAGAGAGAGAGAGTAGTGGGTGGTAAGTGGTAGTGGTAGGGGGATTAGGAGAGCGAGAGAGAAGAGAAGGGGGTTTTGGGGATGAGGAGTAAGACAAGAAGAGAGAGAAAGGTGGTTAGGGAGAGCATGTGTGTTGTTATAGGAAGATAGAGAAGGTTAGGACTAGTGGCAGTGTGAGAGATATGGGGGTGTTAGAGCATAGGTGTAGAGAGAGAGGGTTGGGAGTTAGATGCATGTGTAATATTAGGGTAGAGAGATACTGAGAGAGGTGGTTACTAAATGTAATGGGAAGAATAGAGAGAGAGGGAGAGGAAGATGTGGAGGAAGGGTAGTGAGAGGTATGGGGAGGAGTAGGGTGTGACATAGTGATATATGGGTTTATTAAGGTTTAAGGAGAGAGAGAGAGAGAGAGAGAGAGAGAGAGAGAGATGGGGGGTGCTAAGTGTTATGGGACAGAGAGGGGGGCTAGGTGTAGTGGGAGTATGGGGGAGAGAGAGAGAAAGAGAGGAGGAAATTGATATACAAGGGGCTAGTTATGGGTAAGCAGGGTAGACGTGGCTTAAGGAGAAAGAGAAAATAATTAGGGCTAGTGAGAGTAAGAGAAAAAGAGAGGGGCGATTATTAGGGAGTTGGGGCAGAGAGAGAGGGGTGGTGATTACGTGTAAGTGGAGGAGTATGTGAGATAAGGATAGGTGTGGTGGTTGGGTGTAATTGGAGGAGAAGTAGAGAGAGAGTGAGAGATGGGGTTAATAAGGGTTAAGGGAAAGAGGTTAGAGAGTGGGAGTTAGAGGAATTTGAGTTAAAGGTAAGTGGAGGAGTAGGATCATGGGTTGGAGTAAAATTAGTGGTTGATCAATGGGGTTAGTAAGAGTTAGAGAGATAAAGGGAGAGGAGGGGAGTTAGTGGTAAGTTGAGGAGTAGAAGTGTATGTGTGTGTTTGAGATAGAGAGGGAATAGAACATGTTAAGAGTATGGGGAAGTAAGAGAGCAGTGGGTTGTTACTGCTTGGAGGAGGGAGAGTACAAGTGTTGTTAGGGAGAGACAAGGGGTTATGTAAATATAGAGTGTGTGTAAACAAGAGTGGGGATGTTAAGGGGTTGGTGGAGAGAGAGATAGGGATGGGTGTTAGGTGTAGGTGAAGGAAAATATAGAGTGAGAGATGATTTGGTAGGGGTTAAGGATGTCATAAGAGAGAGAGTGAGAGAGAGAGAGAGAGAGAGAGTAGGGGGTGTTAGAGGTAGAGCAAGGAGTAGAAGGGTGAGAGAGTAAGATAGGGGATTACTAAGATTTAAGGAGAGGAGGAGAGAGAGAGAGATAGGTAGAAGGGTTTGTTAGGGGTACAGGGATTAGTAGGTGGGTTAAGGAGAGAGAGCAATGGGATAGATTTAGTGAGAGTGAGAGAGATTGTTGGGGGTATTATGGGTCTTTGGGTGAGAGGGGGCTGGATTTTAGGTGTAGTTGGGGGAATAGGGGAGAGAGAGTGAGTTAGGAGGTTAGTAAGTTTTATGATGAATAAGAGAGAGAGAGAGAGAGAGAGAGAGAGGAGTTGGTGATAAGGGTAGGAAGAGTAGGTTGATGATAGAGTGAGAGAGGGGATTAGTAAGGGTTAGAGAGAGAGAGAGAGAGGAGGGGGGTTAGTTGTAATAAGAGTAGGTATTTGTGTGTGTGTGTGAAAGAGAGAGAGAGAGATAATGAAAGGTGTAGGGGGTTAGGGGAGAGATATATGGGTGGGTGGTAAGTTTTAAGGGGAGGGGGATTGTGAGAGACATAGAGGGAGGTGGGGTTATGGAGAGTGGGAGTATGTGAGAGAGAAATGTGAGCTTAGGGAAAGAGAGAAAAATTTACATGTAGTTACGGTGTGTGAGAGAGGGTGTGTTATGGGGTTGGGATGGAGAGAGGGTTGTGGGTTAGGTCTAGGTGGAGTAGGGTAGAGGGAGAGGGAGAGAGGGGGATATTTAGGGTTAGGAGAAAAATAGGATCAATAAAGAGAGAGAGAGAGAGGAGGAGGAAGGAGTGCTAAAGGTAAGTGCAAGAGAGTGTTAATGTAGGTTAGTAAGCATTCAAGAGAATAAGGAAGAGAGAGAGAGAGGGAGGGGGGGAGAGGAGGGAAGTTGGTGGTAGGGCAAGGGTAGAATGTGTGTGTGTGAGAGAGAGTGATAAGATCAATTTGACCAAGTGTTAGGATGTTGGGGAAGATAGTGAGGGGTGTTGGTTAGAGGTAGCTTTAGGAGTAAAGAAATAACTGAGGGAAATACATCGAGTGAGAGACAAAGAGGGGGTGCTAAGGGGTTGAGCATGTTGGTTATTATAAGTAGAGGAGAGGGGGGTTAGGGAAAGAGATAAAAATATATCACAGTAGGGGGAGGGTGTGAGATGGGTTTAGGGAATATTAGGTAAGTTAGAGAGAAGGGATTTTTTAGCCGAGAGAGAGAGAGAGAGAAAGAGAGAGAGAGATTGCTTAGGTGAGAGGGGGAGGTTATTTGGGGGAATAAAGAGAAATATACCACAATAAGGGAAGGGCTATGATAGTGGTTTAGGGAATATTAAGGAAATTAGAGAGAAGGGGTTTTAGGGTGGGGGAAGAGAGAGAGAGAGAGAGAGAGAGAGAGAGAGAGAGAGAGAGAGGTGGATTATGAAAGGGAGATAGAGAGAGGGGTGGTTGGTTGGTTACTAGTTGGTTGAGTAGGAGGAAGGTTAGGAAGAGACAGATAGGAGGGTTTATGGTAATGAGAGTGTAATATAGGGGGTGTTCTAGGTGGTTGGGGAGAGATAAAGAGGGGTGAAGCTTAGACATAGGTGGAGGAGTAGTGAAGTAATATAGTGAGAGAAGGGGATAATAAGGGTGAGAAAGAAGAGGTGAGTGTGTGTGTGTGTGAGTGTGAGAGAGAGAGAGAGAGAAATGAGGGTTAAAGGTAGGGAGAGGAGGATGGTGATGAAAGAGTGAGAGATGTATTTAGAAAGGGTTAGGGGATAAAGGAGAGAGAGAGAGGGAATTAATTATATGGGAAGGAGTAGGGTGGTGAAAAAGTGAGAGAGGGATATAGTAAAGGTTTAGGGGAATAGTTGAGAGACAAAGAGAGAGGATGAGGGGTCAAAGATAGGGAGAGGATTAGGTTGTTGAGAGAGTTAGACAATGTGTGAGTAAGGGTTGGAGAGAGAAAGAGGAGTAGGTGTGTCTATGAGAGAGAGAGAATTGGGGGTGCTTAGAAGTTAGTGGAGAGAGAGAGAGATTTGTGGGTGGTAAGTGGTAGTGGTAGGGGGATTAGGAGAGAAAAATAGAAAGAGAGGGGGGTTTAGGGGACAAGGAGTAATATAAGAATACAAAGAAAGGTGGTTAGGGAGAGCATGTGTGTGGTTATGGAAAGATAGAGAATGTTAGGAGTAGTGATAGTGTGAGAGATATTGGGGTGTTAGTGGGTTGGGGTAGAGAGAGAGAGGATTGGGAGTTAGATGCATGTGTGAGATTAGGGTAGAGAGAGGGAGAGGAATATGTTAAGGAAGGGTTGTTAGAGGTATGGGGAGGAATAGAGTGTGAGAGAGTGATAGAGGGGTTTAGTAAGGTTTAAGGAGAGAGAGAGAGAGATGGGGGCTTCTAAGTGGTATGGGAGATAGAGGGGGCCTAGGTGTATAGGGAGTATTGGAGAGAGAGAGAAAGAGAGGGCGTGAGTGATATAGAGGGGTGTAGTTATGGCTAGGAGAGTATATGTGGGGTTAAGGAGAAAGAGAAAATGGTTAGGGCTAGTGAGAGTAAGAGAGAGAGAGAGGGGTGGTTGTTAGGAGGTTGGGACAGAGAGAGAGGGGTGGAAATTAGGTTTAAGTGGAGGAGTATGGGAGATAAATAGAAGTGTGGGGGTTGGGTGTAAGTGGAGGAGAAACAAAAAGATAGAGTGAGAGAGGGGGTTAATAAGGGTTATGGGAAAGAGGTTAGAGAGAGGGAGTTAGAGGAATTTGAGCTAAAGGAAAGGGGAGGAGTAAGATTAGTGGTTGATCATGGGGGGTTAGTAAGAGTTAGAGAGAGAAAGGGAAAGGAGGGGGGTTAGAGGTAGAGTAAGGAGTAGGAGGGTGAGAGAGTAAGATAGGGTATTACTAAGGGTTAAGGAGAGGAGGAGAGAGAGAAGGCCAACGAGAGAGAGATAGGTAGAGGGGGTTGTTAGGGGTATAAGGAGTAGTAGGTGGGTCAGGGAGAGAGCGCAATGGGATAGCTTTAGTGAGAGTGAGATAGATTGATGGGGGTGTTATGGCTTTTTGGGTGAGAGGAGGGTGGGGTTTAGGTATAGTTGGAGGAATATGGGGGAAAGAGAGTGAGTTAGGGGGTTAGTAAGGGTTAGGATGAATAGGTGAAAGAAAGAGAGAGAGATAAAGAAAGAGACAAAGGAGGTGATGATAAGGGTAGGAAGAGTAGGTTGATGAGAGAGTGAGAGAGGGGGTTAGTAAGGGTTAAAGAGAGAGAGAGACAGGGAGGCAGAGGGTTAGCTTTAAGAAGAGTAGGTATTTGTGTGTGTTTGAGAGAGAGAGAGAGAGAGAGATAATCAAGGGTGTTAGGGGGTTAAGAGAGAGATATATGGGTGGGTAGTAAGTTTTAAGGGGAGGGGGGTTATGAGAGACATAGAGAGGGAGGGGGGGTGGTATGGAGAGTGGGAGTAGGTGAGAGAGAAATGTGAGCTAAGGGAAAGAGAGAACAATTTATAGGTAGTTAGAGTGTGAGAGAGAGGGGGGTGTTATGGGGATATGGTGGAGAGAGAAGGTTGGGGGTTAGGTCTAGGTGGAGTAGGGTAGAGGGAAAGGGAGAGAGGGGTATATTAAGGGTTAGGAGAAAAAGAGGAGGAGGAGGAAGTAGTGTTAAAGGTAAGGGGGACATAGTGATAGCACATGTTAGTAAGCATTTGGGAGAATAAGGGAGAGAGAGAGGGGGGGAATATGAGGGAAGTTAGTGGTAGGGTCAAGGGTAGAATGTGTATGAGAGAGAGAGAGTAAGAACATTAAGTTGACCAAGTGTTAGGATGCTAGGGAAGATAGTGAGGGGTGTTAGTTAGAGGTAGGTTTAGGAGTAAAGAAATAACAGAGGGAAATACATCGAGTGAGAGACACAAAGGGGGGGGTAAGGGGTTGAGGATGTTGGTGATCATAAGTAGGGGTGAGTGAGGTTGGGGAAAGAGAGAAAAATATATTGCAGTAGGGGGGGTGTGATATGGGTTTAGGGAAGATTAGGTAAGTTAGAGATAAGGGGCTTAGTGGTGGGTAGAGAGAGAGAGTGAAAGAGGTTGATTTGGAGAGAGGGGGAGGGTATTTAGGGGGAATAAAGAGAAACATATCACAATAGGGGAAGGGGTGCGATAGGGGTTTAGGGAATATTATGGAAATTAGAGAGAAGGGGGTTTAGGGTTGGGGGAGAGAGAGAGAGAGGTGGATTATGAGAGATAAATATAGAGAGAGGGGTGAGGGGTGGTTACTATTTGAGTCAGTAGGAGGGAGGTTAGGTAGAGAGAGATAGCAGGGTTTATGGTACTGAGAGTGTAATAAAGGGGGAGTTCTAGGTGGTTGGGGGGGAGAGATAGGGGTGAAGCTTGTACATAGGTGGAGGAGTATGGAAGTAATATATTGATAGAGAGGGATAATAAGGGTTAGGGAGAAGAGGTGAGAGAGAGAGAGAGAGAGAGAGAGAGAGAGAGAGAGAGAGAGAGAGAGAGAGAGGAGGGGGGTTAAAGGTAGGGAGAGTAGGATGGTGATGAAAGAGTGAGATATGTATGTAGAAAGGATAAGGGGATAGAGGAAAGAGAGGGGGGGAAATTAATTATATGGGAAGTAGTAGGGTGGTGAAAAAGTGGGAGAGGGATCTATTAAAGGTTTAGGGCAATAGTTGAGAGACAAAGAGAGAGAGGACAAGGGGTTAGAGGTAGGCAGAGGATTAGTGTTGTTGAGAGAGTGAGACAAGGTGTGAGTAAGGGTGAGAGAGAGAGAGAGAGAGAGAATTTGGGGTTCTTATAAGTTAGTGGAGAGAGAGAGAGAATTTGTGGTTCTTATAAGAGAGAGAGAGAGAGAGTAATGGGTGGTAAATGGTAGTGGTAGGGGGATTAGGAGAGACAGAGGGAAAGAGAGGGGGGTTTATTGGATAAGGAGTAAGATAAGAAGACATAGAAAGGTGGTTAGGGAGAGCATGTGTGTGGTTATGGGTGGATAGTGAAAGGTAGGAGTAGTCACAATGTGAGAGATATGGGTGTGTTAGAGGGTTGGGAGTTAGATGCATGTGTAGGATTAGGGTAGAGAGATACTGAGAGATGTGGTTACTAAATGTATGGGTAAGAGGGGAGAGAGAGGGGGAGGAAGATGAGGAGGAAGGGCTGTTAGAGGTATGGGGAGGAGTAGGGTGTGAGAGAGTGAAGTGATAGAGGTGTTTAGTATGGCTTATAGAGAGAGAGAGAGAGAGAGAGAGAGAGAGAGAGAGAGAGAGGTGGTGCTAAGTGGTATGGGGGAGAGAGGGGGGTATAGGTGTAAATGGAGTATGGGGGATAAAGTGAGAAAGTGAGGGGGGGAGTGATATAGATGGGGGTAGTTATGGGTAGGGAGAGTAGATGTGGAATTAATGAGAAAGAGAAAATGGTTAGGACTAGCGAGAATAAGAGAGACATGGCGGCGCAGTTGTTAGGGGGTTGGGGTAGATAGAGAGGTGTGTTGATTAGGTGTAAGTGGAGGAGTATGGGAGATAGACAGAGGTGTGGGGGTTGGGTGTAAGTGGAGGAGAAGGGTAGAGAGAGAGTGAGAGAGGAGGTTAATAAGAGTTATTGGAAATAGGTTAGAGAGAGGGAGTTTGAGGAGTTTGAGATAAAGGTAAGGGGAGGTGTAAGATCAGGGGGAGTAAGATTAGTGGTTGAACATGGGGGTTAGTAAGAGATAGAGAGAGAAAGGGAGAGGAGGGGGTTTAGTGGTAAGTTGAGGAGTAGAAGTGTATGTGTGTGTTTAAGAGAGAGATAACATAATATGTTATGAGTATGGTGAAGCAAGAGAGTAGTGGGTTGTTACTAGTAGGAGGATGGGGATTAAGAGAGGAAGAGAGAGAGGGTGTTAGAGGGATGAGGAGTAATAGAGAGAGAGGGGGGTGGACTTAGGGAGAGAGTAAGAGTGTTTTTAGGGAGAGACGAGGGGTTATGTAAAGATAGAGTGTGGGTAAAAGAGAGGGGGCATGTTAGGGGTTTGGTGGAGAGTGAGATAGGGTTGGGGGTCAGGTGTAGGTGGAGTAAGGAAAATATAGAGTGAGTTAGGAGTTAGTAGGGGTCAAGGATGACAGAAGAGAGAGAGAGAGAGAGAGAGAGAGAGAGAGAGAGAAAAGGGGGTGCTAGAGGTAGATCAAGGAGTAGGAGGGTGAGAGAGTAAGATAGGGGATTACTGGGGTTAAGGAGAGGAGGAGAGAGAAGGTAAGAGAGAGAGAGATAGGTAGAGGGAGTTGTTAGGGGTACATCAACTTGTAGGTGGGTTAGGGAGATAGCGCAATGGGATAGATTTAGTGAGAGTGAGAGAGATTAATTGGGGTGTTATGGGTTTATGGGTGAGAAAGGAGTGGGGTTTAGGTGTAGTTGGATGAATAGGGGAGAGAGAGAGAGTGAGTTAGGGGGTTAGGATGAATAGGTGAAAGACAGAGAGAGAGATAGAGAGGGAGAGAGGAGGTGGTGATAATGGTAGGGAGAGTAGGTTGATGACAGAGTGAGAGAGGGGGTTAGTATGGGTTAGAGAGAGAGAGAGAGAGAAGAGGGGGATTAGCTGTAGCAAGGATTTCTCCCTACTACAGGGGATGGAATGGCTCCCTTCTGTCTATAGGATAGAAGGGTAGGTTCCTACATGGATGGGAAATGCAGAAAATAAAACAGAGCATAAATAACATTAAACTAAGCTAACAACAAAATAGAAAGAAGAAGATGGATCAATGGTGAATCCCTCTGTACACAAGTGGTTAGGGTTCCGCCTCCATTAACCTGCAAACAAATCCTAAGCTATGGTAAAACCTGCAAAACAATGTTAAGCTTAAAACCTGCAAATGGAAACAAGGGTTAGAAATCAAATAAAACAAATAAACAAAATATGTAAGACAACTTATACCTTCTCTAGTGGAAATCGGCCACCATGCCCAAGCTTGTGGAAGCACCTCTCTCTCTTGGATGGGGAGCAATGGCTCAATGGAGATGGATATGGAGGAGAGGGAGTGTGGGTGGTTTGGGAGGAAAAGGTCTCAAAGCATCCATGGGTAGCATAACAATAGGAAAAGGGAGAAGTTTTTTAGAGTGACCCCCCACCCTCCTTTTACAACTTTTCCAAGGGGTTTTATGGTTTTAAGCCCTTGGTCAAGGCTTTAGCCCCTTTTTTGGGCTTTTATCCACTTCCGCCCTAACTTTATCCCCTTTTTGAGGGCTTTAGCTCCTAGGAGGCTATTTTGGGCTTCTTTTTGGGGTTTTTAGTGCTTTTTCTTCATCCTTAAGCTATTTTGAGGGTGTGGGGGTCTAATGGAGGGATATTAGGGTCATGAGATGGTGTCCTTGGGTGGTGTAGGCCATTGAGAGCTTAGTGGAGGATTTTTGGGTTAATAGATTTCCCCCTGATGTGTGAGGGCAGGAGCTCAATGTATGGCCGATGGACATCATAGGATTTTCTGCGTGGAGGTGGTGCTTCCGGGGCTGGGGCATGGTGGCTTTTGGTTTTTGTATTAATATGGTTCCCATAAATGGGTGAGATACAAATAATGTGTGAAATTTATATGGATGAGGTGGACATCCCCATGCTCATGACAATGTCAAAAGAATAATTTGATATATGCTCTAAAATACAAGAGCAGATCATAAAAAACTGATGTTATAATAATGGTTGCCTCCATGTGAGGGTGAATATGATGATGATCTAATACATTGGAACCATGGCATTCTGATGGAATGGTATATC
This sequence comes from Pseudotsuga menziesii, assembly GCA_001517045.1. Taxonomy (NCBI): domain Eukaryota; kingdom Viridiplantae; phylum Streptophyta; class Pinopsida; order Pinales; family Pinaceae; genus Pseudotsuga; species Pseudotsuga menziesii. Next base: position 413,852 of record LPNX010861518.1, read on the forward strand.
TTCATGACTAACCATCTGCTAGATCTGGAATGGTACATAGATTTGTGGACTCACTGATTGAGAGTTAGAGTCTCTATGGTACAAGTATGATGCATCAATCATAAAGATATATCGAAGCACTACTGGGGCTTCAGATCACTGTCTCCAATGCAACCTAGAAATCACAAGGGACATAACCTGTTTAGGTCCCTTGAGTGGAATCACTAATTTGCTAGAGTTGGGTGACATCCAGGGTCTTTGACCAAGTACTATGTGGAACAAACCCTGCACGAATCTCAACAGTGTGATGATGGAGTTGAATTCAAGCACGTGAGAAGAAACCATCCTGAGAGGCACTAAGGACTCCTCTCAAGTGGTCTAAGGAACTCATCAATGATGTCAATGAAACCAAGGTATAGGTACCTCTGGATCTATCCTCTGGAATATGTGTTTTGGCATTGACAGAGGGAGACCTACCCCTAGTCAAGGCAATGATGTTTCCTTGACCAGGAGCGTGAGGGATATAACTGAAAGGTGTGAAGCAATATGCTGACTGAATTACTAAATTTGGGGGGGAGGGAAGGGAAATATTTGAACAGGGGCAGGGGGAGGGAGACTCAAACTTCTTTTGTTTAGAGTATGACGGTAAGGCAGACCAGGCATAAAAAGAAACTGACTCATGGGAATGGGATCATAGATGAAATACTGGGGATATCACTGCAGATGGGAAATAATTGGAGGAGGTAGACACTTTTGATACTGATGGGATCCAAGGAAGACACATTGTAGAGTACTCTAAATAAAGGTGACCCAATGGGGGAATGCTGCCAAACTATTTTCTGTGGGGTGGTGTCTAGGGACACCATTGTGCTATGATCTCGTGGATTTTTGGTGAGCCTGAGAAGGTGAATGCTCGATGATGCTTTCAATTTTAGAGAGTCTGAAAGCATGAAGAAGACTCCAGTGGGGGATATTTTTCATTGGTAGTCTCTTATGCTTGAAAAAGGATAAAAGTATACATCAGAGAACTCGCCCATCCTGTAGGGAATGAGAGACTTCTTTACCATTGGTAGTCCAATCAGGCCGGAAAAGGTTAAACCTATACTGTCTGGATGGTCATTCAAATACCTTTACAAGCATGAACAAAACCAAGTTTGCTCAATGATATTTTCTTGTTGAGAAGGATAGAAAAGAGCTTAATGACAATCGGTGGTGAGCTTTTTTGTAAAGTGCGGCCTCTCTGCCTGAGAAAGCATAAAAGTATGCAGAGGGGAATGGTCTTGGCTTGAGTGTTCCAAGGGTGTCCTTTTCATTTTACTGGTCTACATGGTCCGCAAAAGGAGGTAAACAAGAGGATGTAGATGCCCTTTCCTATACTTTAGCGAGTGGAAAAGGAAGCAGTTGCGCTCGGAAATATTTTCATTGTTTTAAGGAGTTAGAAAAGAGCTTAAACAAAACTCCAATATGGTCAACCGATTGCAGTGGTACAAGCGCTGCCCCATGTCGGGACGGTGGACATGGGTCCAAAGGTCATACAGATAGTATGGATGGAATAGAAGGCTCTCAAACATACCAATACATGCATGGGATAGATCATGGCAGAGGCTCATGAGTCGGTGCAACAGAGGCATGTAAACCAAAGTGGCTCTCAGACAGAGGTCAGGAGTGTGTGTGTGTGTGTGTTGCAGTGGATGGAATTGACTACATGTGATGTAAGTACAAGTCCGGAGGCACTTATATGCCAAATACATGCAAGAAAAATAAAGGGTTTTATGGATGATGGTCCAGATGTCCACGTAAGGTGCAGTGGAAAAGACAATTATAAATACAAAAATAAAAGTAAAATTACACTCCTTAATGGGTGGTAGCCTGAAAAATTGCATGAGTTGTGGTTGAGAAGTGTGATGCAAGTACAAGTCTATAGACACTCGCATCGTCATGTCATGGCTCATAAATTGAGGTGAATTATGGGAAATGGTCCCCAAATTAATTTATTAAACATGAGACGATGGTATCATAAAGAGCCCAAAGGTGTGAGAGGTGTCTTGAACAGGCTCTGAGTGACTCTGAACTGGAAGCTAATGGTGCTACTCCTGACTTGTGCTGAAAAATGTTAAAAAAAAAGAAAGGAAAATAAAGTGACTCATTGGTGATGTTAAGCGTAATATTTCTTGAGGTAGAGCCCATTGCGGGGGTTCTCCAAGAGTTTTCCATTAGAGTCAGCGAAGAGGTATTCCCCCTTGCCGATACGAAGGTCATTGGCAAGGCGAGATGATAGAATCTGGTCTTTTATGGCAAGAACCAATTCCACACTATGGTTTAAAGAGAATGGGGTAAAAATGAAGGCAGTCTTACAAATATCTCCATGATACCAGGATATCTTCGAAGGAATAAGTGGTGTCGAGATAGATCAGGTGGATTTTCCACAACCAATGAGACAGAAGGGAAACTGGTTCTAGGGATCATGTAAATGGTATTTTTTGTGGCTTTGGTTTCCTTGCCCCCAGTCTCTGATGGAGGAAGAGGGGCAGGCATGGATATAGGAGGAGTCTTTGATGGACCTGGAGGTAGGTGCAATATCATCTCAATTGGCTAGGAATGAGTCAACACATCTTGGGGCCTCAGAGGTAGGGTAGGTGGTTTAAGGTACCACACAAGATCTCCTAGTGTGAAATCTTATAGATTGTAGGTTTCCAAGACAGACTTACTCATGATCTCGAATGGTAGATGTTAAACCAAAAATCACCCACTAAGCTCTCAATGGCCTACACCACCTAAGGATACCATCTCATGATCCTCCATTAGACCCCCACACCCTCAAAATAGCCTAAAGATGAAGAAAAGGGCTTAAAAACCCCAAAAAGAGCCCAAAATAGCCTCCTAGGAGCTAAAGCCCTAAAAAAGGGGCTAAAACCCTAAAAGGGGCTAAAGTTAGGGTGAAAGGGGCTAAAAATCCCAAAAAATAAGCTAAAGCCCTGACCAAGGGCTTAAAACCCTAACACCCCTTGGAAAAGCTATAAAAGGAAGGTGGGGGTCACTCTCAAAACACTCCTCCCTTGCATACTATTATGCTACCCAAGTGGATGCCTTGAGACACATTTGCCTCTTAAGCCACCCACACTCCCTCTCCTCCATTCCCATTGAGCCATTGCTCCCCATCCAAGAGAGAGGGGTGCTTCCACAAGCTCGGGCATGGTGGCCCATTTCCATTAGAGAAGGTATAACCATGTTTCATGTTTTATTTCTTAGTTATTTAGTTTGCTTTGATTTCTAACCCCTATTTCATTTACAGGTTTTGCTTAACATTGTTTTGCAGGTTATTGTAGCTTTGGATTTGTTTTGCAGGTTATTGGAGGTGGAACCCTAACCTCTTGTGTGCAAAGGGGTTCACCATTACTCCATTTTCTTCTTTCTATTCTTAGATTAGTTTTAGTTTACTGCCATTTACATTACGTTTTATTTTCTGCAATTACCCACTAGTAGGAACCTGCCCTTCTATCCTATAGATAGAAGGGATTCATTCCTTCCCCTGTAGTAGGGAGAAATCCTTACTATAGAACTAGTGACCATACCAGGTCGATCCCATAGGATCCCTGGGTTTATTTTCCAAAGTTTTAGTTTTTAGTTCTATTTTTTCCCTAGTTTAGTTTTTCATTAAATCTAGCTTAGATTATTATTTATTTACATTTCTATTTATTGATGATCCTCCTCAAGTCCAATCCAAGCCCATTTTGCCATAGTACCAGTTACTGTTGGCCATTCTATGGTTTGCAGATCACTCAATTGTGCAAAAATGGCTGAACCAAAATTTTGAAAATTCACCTGTGTTTGGGCTCATTTTATGCCCAAAACGTTGATCCATTTGCAAATATTCCCATGGGTAGAGGTAAAAGGGCCCATTTTCAAAGTGGGTTTTCAACCATTTGATTTAATTCCTCACGGTTTGATCAGAATACACTTCGTAAAAATAGGACGTTTACAGGTGCGCGACCCATTTTTGGGCTTCACTGTTTGCTTTCATAGGGACTATTAACACGGCTCAGCCACCTCTGTTCAACACACCATTTCAATTTCAGTTTTTGTTTCTATTTTCATCAATTTATTTCATGAACAATGTGTAAATTCCAAGTAAACATTAATGGTTTAATAAAATGAGCCTAGTCTAACTAAAATCAACTTAAAAACATACTGTCTTGCTTCCCCTTCCTCCTCTACCCAGTCATCAACCTCCGAGGTATTCTGGGATATGATGAAGGGAAAGCTCATATAGATCTAGGCACTCCACTATATTGTTCCAAACCATTAAAACTGGGTGACCTAAAGGTAGAAGGGGTAGAGAAGGAGGGCTTCTCATGGTGGTAAGGGTCCTCCCTGTTGACCAACCTAGCATCTGGGAGGTGACCTGAGGATCTACGGATGGGATTAGTCCCATTGTGTTGAGATCCCAACACCTTCTCTTGGTTGAAGAGGAATATCAGTGTGAGGTAGAAATCTAGTTAGGCTAGCAAACATTCAGGGTTAATCACTGTATTTGTTAACAATTTCTTATTATGTATGCTTGCATACACAACCAAAATGACATGAACTCTACCATGATGAATTCATAAACCATTTATAGCAACCAAATACCAGAAAAACAAACACAAAAATACACCATACCAACTAATTAACCCAACTCAGTTCATGACGCTGAGTGAGCCTTGAAATTTACTAATTTACACTAAGTACAAACAACTCTGTAGTCTTTGAGGACATAATTCCTTGACTATTTCAACTATGGAAATTACTTGGGCTTTACCCAAAAAATCAATGTGAGGAGTACCACAAGAACCCCAAAGTAGCTGGCCGCTGAGAGGAATTGCCAAGCAAAATAGGCAATGACCCCTTTCGATTGAGTAGAAACACCTATGAGGAACAAGCCAAGCACTATCTTCTGGAAGTCTTGGTGGCCAAGTGACCACCTACAGCCAATAGGAAGCCACTAAAACTGGGGTCCAAATATCATTCCCACCAAGTTTCAGACATAAAATATAACACAATTGATCCTCCACATTCTTCGTCATGCCTAAGAGGTGAACCACCACCATTTGGAACACTCAGTCGACACCGTCAAAGCCGTTCTTAGCGATCTCCCACACCATTAGAGGGCCACACAGCCTCTAATTCTGATCCAGATCCATATTGGTTTGAACCAGACCTCCATACTGCACCATCAAGCCCCATGGCTAGTGAAAATACAGATCCATTTTCTGGCATACCCATAGCAAGTGGACCCATGTCCACATCACAACCTGTCACCCACAACCTGGAAAGTGGCCCAAGCATAGTCATGCAGACTGTCATTAGTCTGTTGCCACCACCTATAGTGACTAGCCAAGCTAGCCCACTTGTAGCACATGGGGGCAGTGGCCCTTCCACACACACTACCCCTCCTACCACATAGGGGGGCAACGGACTATCCACTTACATTGCCCCTACTATCATACATGGGGGCAATGTCCTCGCCACTCATATTATCCCACCCACAACACTTGGGGGCATTGGACCATCTGCAATGGTGCTACCGTAAGCACCCCCAGCTGTGCAGATGCCATTAGAGGAAATTTGAGGTCTAAAATGGGCCTCCTAAGGAAAATGATAAATTAATAGTTAAAATAATAAAATAATAGTTATTAATTTTGGAGGAAGAATGAAAGAAACTACTTTTTTTGTTCGTATTTTTGACATATCTCCCTGTGTTTTTACTCAAATTTTAGGCAAGAGAGCTCGTTAGATGCAAAATTAAATTTTGCATCCAACGAGTACCCACACTACATACTTTTGATGGACCCCTCTACCCCAAAACTAAGAAATACTTGAAAAAACGTGATGATGATGTGATCATCACATTTTTTCAGACATTTCTTGTTTTTGGGGTAACAAGGTCTATCAAAAGTATGCAGTGTGGGTACTCATTGGATGTATAATTAAATTCTGCATCCAAAGAGCTGTCCCGCCTAAAATTTGAGTAAAAACACAGGGAGATATGTCGAAAATATGAACAAAAAAAGTAGTTTTCTTTTATGACAAATATTTCAATTCAACCATTATGGTTGACTCATTTTATTGAAATTCTATTGGTTCTTGAATTCCAAATCACAAAATTGATTGTTGGCGCGTTTTCTTATAAGGCCCATTTTAGGCCCCAAATTTCCTCTAATGATTATGCACCTGCAAACCCCACCCCCATCCCAGCCCCATCCCACATCAACTTGGGGTCAAATCTGCCCTTCATGGCTCATATCAACTTGCCTGATTTGGCTAGATAAACGAACGACCCCATCCACCACCAAGATTTTTGGCCACCCATGTCAACTAAGCTGCCATCAGACATCCCCAAGTTTGAAGGCAAAGCAGGGGAATTTCCCCAAAACCATATAATGACATTCCATGTATGGTGCTCATCCAACAGCATCGTAGATGACTCCATCAGGATGAGGCTATTCCAACGCACCCTTATAGGTGCTGCGGCCAAATGGTACATTGATTTGCTACAAGCCAAGTATCCAGACTTTAAATCCTTAGCCTTAATGTTCCTATAGTATTTCCAACTCCCCATTAGATACGATGAGGGGGTTGAGATCCTGTTATCCTATCATCAAAGCATTGCCACTCATATAACTGACCATATCCATGAGTGGTAGCGACATTGCAGTCTATGCAAAATCCAACTTGACGACAGGATCTTCTTAGATTGGTTGCTTAAGACCTTTCTCCTGCTCATAGCAAAGGACATCGCATCTGAACGTCTCCAATCCGAAGAAGAGGCCATACTGAAGGCCCAATAGTTTGACTCCCTTATCTATGCTCAGTCTAGATACTTGTACACTGTCATTCCAGACGCTCCCCATCTGAGTACCTCCTACCGTGATGCACCAGGGGAATCCTACACTGCAGATGACATCATAGGGCCGGTCTCCCAATAGCCATAGCATCGACTGACACCACCTTTTGTTGCACCAAAACCAAGCAACACTGCTAGTGTTTCCTACTAGAACCAAGCTCCAAACAATGCAAGAATGATGTCCCAGTCTGGAGCAACAACCTCCTACACACAACCAACACCACCGCAGCAGGCTCAGGCCATGGCTTGGTGAACACAATAGTATGTGGGGAAAATTCCCACATTTGTGGCACCGTCACCCCCACAAATCTACTATGCATCACCAGTGCAATAATTTCAAGCCCCCACCCCCACTCTACCCACTCCATCGGGACAAGTTTTCACACAACAAAACCGTCCCAAGCAGAATACCCCCAACAATCAACAAGGGAAAGCTAGGAATAACTAGCCCTGCAACCAAGGCAATAACCAAATGCAGGGAGGCAGTCAAGAACCGAACCCTCCCAACAATGATGTGGCTAACCGACTAGCCCAAAAACACCCATGACAAAATGTGCCAAGATGCAATGCTCCATTGCACACAAACCAACCATGCACACTCTGTGATGTTTATGGGCATTACACATTCAAGTGTCCCATTATGGCTCGTGTTAAGGAAGCCATTCAACACGAGTCCCAATAGGCCACCAATGCCGCAAATCAAGCCCAACCCAACCTGACACCACAAGGACCTCCTCCCATGGTGCTTCAAAACCCACTACCAGTCCAAGGATTGGTGGCAACCTATCCCCCTCCCCAGGCCAATCCCAACGCTCCAGGGGCACTACCCATGGCTGAAACAGGTGTTCACCACTTGCTAGCCATGACCACTGAATAGGTCAACTTACAAACTAGATGGAATTAGTATGGTATGACCACTGAACTTGTTGACTCATCAGCAGCATCCACGTCTAAGACAGTCCACCTACCTCACCAGTTACCCCCATTCCTGTGCCCCCCCATATGCATAATTTCTAATAATGCCACAGCTAGAGATGCAATTAGCTATAACATTGTGGATGATTTGGCCCAAATTCCAACCACCATGTCGACTCTTGAGGTGCTTAAAATGTGCCCAACGTAGAGGAAATCCTTGCTAGCTAACTTGGGGGTAGTAGACCCCTTCAACTCCAAGTTGATCACCTTTGACATGGAGAATGGAGAACTGTGCATGCCATCGACCATCGCTTTCCAAATTCTGGTGTCCATCCAAAATTTGGTTGTGCATCAGTGCATATTGGATGAGGGGGAATCCACGTGTGTCATGTCTACCTTGGTTTGGCAGAAACTTGGATCACCAATTATGCAACCATCCTCCACAACTCTGCGGGCTTATGATGGACATCCTGCTAAATCCCAATGAATCCTCCCCCATGTCCCCATCACGTTAGCCGGGAAGACAATGCTAATCAACATAGAAGTTGTCAATGCTCAACTGGACTACAACCTCCTCCTCAGAAAGAGTTACATGTATGCCATGCGAGCTGTCCAATCAACTGTCTTTTGTCTCATGATGTTTCCCCATGAAGGGAAGATTGTGATGGTTGACCATCTCACTTATCATGATCCGCAAGGGTTAACAACACCTGCCAATGTTATCTGTACTATCATCACCATTGAGCCGCAAGGAATGACCATACACACAAATGTTGCCCCTGCAACCAACACTATGGTTGAAAACACACCAGCCTCTCCATCGTTGAATGTGTGCCCTAGGTTGTTTTTTGATACCACCATGACAGCTCATTCCCCATTAGTGTCACCACCATTGACACAAAATAAAACTATGTAATTGTGCATGGTCTCATCCAACACCGCTGCACCCAAACAGCAACCACAGCCGCAACCCCAACCACAACCACAACATCGTCTATAGCCGCACTACCAATAGCAGTTGCAACACCACCCATAGCAGCAACATTACGTGCAGTCGTAATCACAACCACATCCCCACATGCAACCAACAGGGAGTTATGTGGGCTCATCCCTAGTCCATACGATTCCCTTCCTCTTTCCCCCACTTGGTGTCATGAGCAAGCCAATCATGGCCACCTTAAGCCTACCCAACTTTATGTTGGGAATCCTGGTGTGGTATCTTGATCCACCAGCTCAACCAGTAATTCCCCAGGTTGTTTTAACCCCGGTGAAACCCATCGTGGTTGAGTCTCACCCTCCACATGGTCCGCACAAACCAACTACTACACTTGCACCTGCACCGCCCCAACCCAAAAGGGCTAGGGGCAATAATGCAAAAGTGACTACAGAACCATGACAAGTCCCACCTTGTACTGTCTATAAACAACAGGGCCATCCAACTCAGAATTTCCATGAAATCCAAATGATTCGTGTGCATCTAGATGCCATGGATATAAACAAAAACATCCTTGTGGTTGAACTCCCAAATGCGCTGATAGGTAGGAACAGGGCATTGAGGACAAACCATGCTTGCACCCTTTGCGGCTTGTATGGGCATTACTCCCACCATTTCCAAGACCTGCCCAAATTTTGAATGGCTCTCGCTGACCTCTGTCAACATTCTCTTGAGTCCGAGATCACCTTGATCGAAGAAGTTCACCCACCACCTCCTTCGTCAGACACCGTGTCCATCTTCATGTTGTATAGTTCTACAGACCCTCTTGTCTCCACCATCACCGATGGTCCATTAGACCTATCTCTTCTATTGTTTCCCCAGCCACAGCTGCAACCTTAGTTGCAGTCGCAACCTCAGTTACTAGGGAACAATGGGTTTCATTCCCATTCAACATGATCCTTTTGCTTTTTATTTTCCTTTTCCTTTTCGTACCATCTGGTATCGTGAGTAAGTTTTCCTTGGCAACCATCAATCTATAGGATTTCACACTGGGAGATCCTGTGTGGTACCTTGAACCACCTACCCTACCTCTAAGGCCCCAGGATGTGTTGACTCATGTCCTTCCAATTGAGATGATGTTGCACCTACCTCCAAGTCCCTCAAAGACTCCTCCTGTCTCCAGACCTGCCCCTCTTCCTCCAACAGAGACTGGGGGCAAGGCCACAAAAGCCACAACCAATACCACTTTCATGATATCTAGCACCAGTTTCCATTTTTGCCTCGTCGGCTGTGGAAGATCCACCATATCTATCTCGGTACCACTTATGAAATGACGAAGATATATGTAAAAACTCCTTAGGTTTTACCCCATTCCATTTAAACCATAGTATGGAATCATTTCTTCCCATAAAAGACCAGATTCCATCACCCCTCCTTGCCAATGACCTTTGTCTTGGAAAGGGGGCATACCTCTTCGTTGACTCTGATGGACAACTATTGGAGAAGCCCTGCAATGGGCTCTACTTCAAGAAATTTTATGCTTAAACATCACCAATGAGTCGCTTTAGTTTATTTTTCTTGTTTTTCAACATTTTTCAGCACAAATTAGGGGCAGCACCATTGGCTGCTAATCCAAAGTCACCTGGAACCGGTTCGAAACACCTCTCACACCACTGGGCTCAAATTTTCATTTTCTGATGAGACCATTGTCTCATGTTTAATAAATAAATTTTGGGACCATTTCCCACCAGTCACCTCAATTTATGAGCCATAAAATGACAATGCAAGTGTCTATGGACTTGTATTTGTATCACACTTCCTGACCGCAACTCATGCGAGTTTTTAGGCCACCGCCCGTTAAGGAATGTAATTTTAGCTTTTATTTTTTATTTTTAACACATAGATTGTCTTTTCTTTTTACCGCACCTTACGTGGACCTCTGGACCACTCTCCATAAAATGATTTCTTTTCTTCCACGTATTTGGCATATAAGTGCCCCCGAACTTGCACTCACATCGCATGTAGTCAAGTTCGTCCACTGCAACACACACACACTCTCCTGACCTCTATTCGAGAGGCACCTCGGTTTGCATGCCTCTGCCGCACCGACTCACGAGCCTCTGCTGTGATCTATCTCACACATGTATTGGTATGTTTGAGAGCCTTATGCTCCATCCATACTACACAGATGACCTTTGGACCTCTGTCCACCGTCCTGACATGAGGCACAACTCGTGCCACCACAATAGTTTGACCACACTAGAGTTGCATTTAAGTTCTTTTCTAACTCCTTAAAACAATGAAAAGATAGCTGAGTGCAGCTGCTTCCTGTCCTGCTCGCTAAAGTATAGGAAAGGGCATCTACATCGTCACATTTACCTCCTTTTGCAGACCATGTAGACCATCAATTGAAAAGGACCTCCTTGGCACACTCAATCCAAGACCGTTCCCCTTTGTGTACTTTTATTCTTTCATGGGAAGAGGGGCTGCACTTTACGAAAAAACTCACCACCGGTTGTTTTTAAGCGCTTTTCCAGTCATCTTATCAAGAAAATATTGCCAAGCAAACTTGGTTTCATTCATGCTCGTAAAAGTATTTGGATGACCATCCAGTTAGTATAGGTTTAACCTTTTCCGGCCTAATTGAACTACCAATGGTAAATAAGTCTCTCATCCCCTACAGGATGGGTGAGCTCTCCTATGTATAATTTTATCCTTTTACGGGAACAGGAGACTACCAATGAAAAAGAGCGCCCATTGGAGTATTCTTCATTCTTTTAGACTCTCTAAAATTGAAAGCACCATCAAGCATTTACTTTCTCAGGCTTGCCAAAAATCCATGAGATCATACCATAATGGTGTCCCTAGACACCACCCCACAGTAAACAGTTTGGAAACATTCCCACATTGGGTCACCTTTGTTTAGAGTACTCTGTAATATGTCTTCCTTGGATCCCATCAGTATCAAAATTGTCAACCTCCTCCAAGTATTTCCCATCTGCAGCAACATTCCCGGTATTACAGCTATGATCCCATTCCCTTGAGTCAGTTTCATTTGTTGCCTGGTTTTCCCTACCGTCATACCCTGAACAAAGGAATTTCGAGTCTCCCACACTCCCCCTACCCATGTTTACTTCTTTACCTCCCCCTCCCCTCCCCATTCAGTGAGTCAGTCCGTAGATTGCTTCACATCTTTCGGTTATCTCCCTCGTGCTCTTGGTCAAGGAAACACCATTGCCTTGACTAGGGGCAGGTCTCCCTTTGTCAATGTCAGCACACATATTCCAGAGGATAGACTTAGAGGTCCTTATACCTTGGTTTCATTAACATCATTGATTATTTCCTTGGGCCACTTGAGAGGATTCCTTAGTGCATCTTGGGATGGTTGTTTCTCACGTTTTCGACTTCAACTCCATCATCACACCGTTGAGATTCGTATAGGATTTGTTCCACACAGTACTTGGTCGAATACCCTGGAGGTCACCTGACTCTAGCACATTGATGAGTCTACTCAAGGGACCTAAACAGGTTATGTCCCTTGTGATTTTTGGGTTGTGTTGGAGACAGTGTTCAGAAGCCCCAACAGTGCTTCGATTTACGTTTATGATTGATGCAACATACTTGTACCAGAGAGACCTTGACTCTCAATCAGTGAGTCCACATAGTTATGTACTAGATCTAGCATACCGTCAGTCATGAAGATATAGAATTCCATGAGAATGCCATGGGTCCAATGTACCAGATCAATAATGTATTTAGCTTCACATGGAGGCAACCATTATTGTAACATCAGTTGTATATGATCGACTCTTGTATGTTAGAGCATAGATCAAATTATTCTTTTGACATTGTCATGAGCATGGGGATGCCTGCCTCATCCATACACATGTCACACATTTTTTGTATCTCACACATTGATGGGAACCATATTAATACAAAAACCAAAATCCACCATGCCCTAGCCCTGGAAGCACCACCTCCACGCAGCAAATCCTATGATGTTCGTCGGCCATATGTTGAGCTCCTGCCCTCACACATTAGGGGGCAATCTATTAATCAAAAAATCCCCCCACTAAGCTCTCAATGGCTTACACCACCCATGGACACCATCTCACGACCCTCCATTAGACCCCCACACCCTCAAAATAGCCTAAGGATGAAGAAAAGGGCTTAAAAACCCCCAAAAGAGCTTCCTAGGAGCTAAATCCCTCAAAAAGGGGCTAAAACCCTAAAAGGGGCTAAAGTTAGGGTAGAAGGGGCTAAATCCTTGACCCATTAGAGGAAATTTCAACTCAAAATGGGCCTCCTAAAAAGAATTAATAAAATAATAAAATAATATTTATTAATTTTGGAGGAAGAAAAGAAAAAAACTACTTTTTTGTTTGTATTTTCGACATATCTCCTCATGTTTTTACTCAAATTTTGATTGGGAGAGCTTGTTGGATGCAGAATTTAATTCTGCATCTAACGAGCTCTCCCAATTGAAATTTGAGTAAAAACACAGGGAGATATGTCGAAAATACAAAAAAAAGGTAGTTTTTTTTATGATACCTATCCCCAAATTTATATTAAAAAAGTGTTTAAGACCTATACGGTATTTCAAATTTAAAGAAATTTCATTAGCTAACACATGATGACATGGAATTTGAATCAAATTTAAAAGGCCCATTTTGAGTTGAAATTTCCTCTAATGAAGGGCTTAAAACCCTAAAACCCCTTGGAAAAGCTATAAAAGGAGGGTGGGGGGTCACTCTCAAAACACTCCTCCCTTGCATACTGTTATGCTTTCCAAGTGGATGCCTTGAGACACATTTGCCTCTCAAGCCACCTGCACTCCCTCTCCTCCATTCCCATTGAGCCATTACTCCCCATCCAAGAGGGAGGAGTGCTTCCACGAGCTAGGGCATGGTGGCCCATTTCCACTAGAGAAGGTATAACTATGTTTCATGTTTTATTTTTTAGTTGTTTAGTTTGCTTTGATTTCTAACCCCTATTTCATTTGCAGGTTTTTCTTAACATTGTTTTGCAGGTTATTGTAGCTTTGGATTTGTTTTGCAGGTTATTGGAGATGGAACCCTAACCTCTTGTGTGTAGAGGGGTTCACCATTGCTACATTTTTATTTTCTGCTCATAGTTTAGCTTTCATTTCTGTTATTTACATTATGTTTTCATTTTCTGCATTTACCCACTAGCAGGAACCTACCTTTCTGTCCTATAGATAGAAGGGAGCCATTCCTACCCCTATAGTAGGGAGAAATACTTACTACAGTAGGAAAAGGAAAAGGAAAATGATCATGTTGATCGGGAATGAACCCCATTGCTTCCTTGGTAACTGAGGTTGCGGCGGTGGCTGGGGAAACAATGGAAGAGAGAGGTTTGAGGGACCATCGGTGATGGTGGAGACAAGAGGGTCTATAGAACTGGACATCATGTAAATGGACATGGTGTCTAAAGAAGGAGGTGGGGGATCGATCAAGGTGATCTCAGACTCAAGGGAATGGTGACAGAGGTTAGCGAGAGCCATTCAAAATTTGGGCAAATATTGGCAATGGTGGGAGTAATGTCCATACAAGCCGCAAAGAGTACTAGCATGGTTTGTCCCTAATGCCTTATTCCTGACTACTGGTGCGGTTGGGATTTAAACCACAGGGAGGTTTTCATTTGTGTCCATGGCATCTTGATGCACATGGATCATTGGGATTTCAGGGCAATTCTAAGTTGGATGGCCCTGTTGTTCACAGACGACACAAGGTGGGACTTGTCGTGGTTCTGTAGTGGCTTTGGAATTCTTGCCCCTGGCCCTTTTCAGGTGGGGTGGGGCAGGTACGGGTGCGGCTGTTGGATTTTGTAGAGTGGGTGGAGGGTGAGACTCTACCATGATGGGTTGCACTAGGGTTAAGACAACCTAGGGCATTGCTGGTTGAGCTGGTGGATCAAGATACCACACTGAAATTCCCAATGTATAGGTAGGATTAAGGTGGCCATTACTAGTTTTCTCATGACACCAGGTCGGGGAAAGAGGAAGGGAATCGTATGGACTTGGGATGAACCCAAATAAATCCCTAACAGTTGCATGTGGTGATGCGGTTGTGGTTGCGGCTCTACGCAATGCTTCTGCTGTGAGTGATGTTGCGGTTGTTGTTGGTGTTGAGGATGCAAACGATGTTGTGGTTGTGGTTGGGGTTGCGGTTGTGGTTGTTGCTTGGGTGGAGTGGTGCTTGATGAGACCATGCACAAGTCCACAGTTTTATTTTGTGTCAGTGGTGGTTGCACTAATGGGAAAGGAGTTGTCATGGAGGTATTGGAAAACAACTCATGGCCCACATTCAACAATGGTGAGGCTGGTGTGTTTTCAACCATAGTGTTGGTTGTAGGGACGACATTAGTGTGTGTGGTCATCCCTTGTGGCTCAATGGTGGTGATGGTAGGGATAACATTGTTAGGTGCCATTAACCCTTGCAGATCATGATAAGTGAGCTGGTCAACCATCACAATCTTCTCTTTGTGGGGGAACATCATGAGATGGAAGACAGTTGATGCGACTGCTCTCATGGCATACATGTAACTCCTTTCAAGGAGGAGGTTGTAGTCCAGTTGAGCGTTGACAACCTTGATGTCAATCAGGACTATCTTCCCTACTAACATGATGGGGACATGTGGGAGGATTCCTTGGGATTTAGTGGGATGTCAATCCTAAGCCCACAGAGTTGTGGAGGATAGTTGTAGAATTGGTGATCCAAGTTTCTGCCAAACCAAATTAGACATGACGCACATGGATGCCCCCTCATCCACTATGCACCAGTGCACAACAAAATTCTAGATGGACACTGATATTTGGAAGGCAATAGTGGAGGGCATACATGGTTCCTCGTTCTCTGTGTCAAAGGTAATCAACTTGGATTTGGAGGGGTCTACTGCCCCTAGGGCGACTAGTAAGGCTTTTCGCTGTGTTGGGCATGTTTCAGTACCTCAAAAGCAGACATGGCAGTTGGCATTTGGGCCAAATCATCCACAATGCTATAGCTGACTGCAGCTCTAGTTGTGGCATTATTGGCAACTCTGCATATGGGGGGGCATGGGAATGGGGGTAACTGAAGAGGCAGGTAGACTGTCTTAGATGTGGATGCTGTTAATGAGTTAGCAGGTTTAGTGCTGGTACCGTACTGATTCCATCTAGTTTGCAAGTTGAAATCTTTAGTCATCGTGGCTAGCAGGTGATGAACACCTGTTTCGGCCATGGGAGGTGCCCCCGGAGCATTGGGATTGGCCTAGGGAGGAGGTGCGGTTGCCACTAATTCTTGGACTGGTAGTGGGTTTTGAAGCACCATGGGGGGAGGTCCTTGTGGTTCCTGGTTGGGTTGGGATTGATTGGCAGCATTGGCAGCCTGTTGGGCCTCGTTTTGAATGGCCTACTTAGTGTGAGCCATGAGGGGACACTCGAACATGTAATGCCCATAAACATCACAGAGTGTGCATGGTTGGTTTGTGTGCAACATAGCATTGCATCTTGGTGCATTCTATCGTGGGGGGTTTTGGGCTGGCCAATTTGGTGCGGCATTGTTGGGAGGGTTTGGTTGTTGATCGCCTCCCTCTGGTTGGTTATTGCCTTGGTTGCGGGGCTGGTTATTTTGAGCTTTCCCTTGTTGATTATTGGGGGCAGGCTGGTTGGGATGGTTTTTTTGTGCAAACACTTGTCCCAACAAAGCCGATGGAGTAGGGGCAGGGGATTGAACTGGTTGCACTGGCGGTGCATAGTAGATTTGTGGGGATGGTGGTGCCACAAATAAGGGCATTTGGACCACATACTGCTATGTTGGCCAAGCCTACTGCGGTGGTGCAGGCTGTGCATAGGAAGTTGTTGCTCTAGATTGAGACATCATTCTTGCATAGTCCAGATCTTGGTTCTGGTAAGCAACATAAGTAGTGTTGCTTGGTTGTGGTGTAACGGCAGTTGGTGTCGGTAGAGGCTGCGGCTGTTGGGAGATCGATCCTATGATGCCTTCTGCAGCATGGGATGCCCCCGGTGCATCGCGGTATGAGGTGCTCAGACGGGGAGCATCTGGAATAATGGTATACAGGTATCCAGACTGAGCATAGATAAGGTCAAATTTTTGGGCTTTCAGTATGGCCTCTTCTTTAGATTGGGGACGTTCGGATGCGATGTTCGTTGCTATGGGTGGGACCAAGGTCTTAAGGAACCAATCCAAGAAGATCTTGTCATCAAGTTGGATTTTCCATACACTGCGATGTTGCCGCCACTCATGGATATGGTCAATTATATGAGTGGTGGTGCTTTGGCAATAGGATAAGAGGATCTCCACCCCTTTGTCATATCTGACGAGGAGTTGGAAATACTATAGGAACATGAAGGCTAGGGAGTTGAAATACATATATTTGGCCTATGGAAGCTCAATGTACCATTTGGCTGTAGCATCTATAAGCGTGCATTGGAATAGCCTTAGGCTAATGGAGTCGTCTACGATGCTATTGGATGAGCACCATAGATGGAATTCCATTATGTGGTTTTGGGGACATTCCCCTGCTTTTCCTTCAAACTTGGGGATGTCTGATGGAAGCTTAGTTGACATGGGTGGCCAAAAAGCTTGGTGGTATATGGGGTTATTTGTTAATCTAGCCAAATCAGGCAAGTTAAGATGAGCCATGAAGGGCAGATTTGAACCTAGGTTGATGTCGGATGGAGCTTTGATGGTGGTGGGGTTTGCAGGTACATAATGCATATGCACAAATGTAGGTGCTTACGATGGCAGCATTGTGGATGGGCCAATGCCCCCAAGTGTTCTAGGTGGGATAGTATGAGTGGTGGGGACATTTCCCCCATGTATGACAGTAGGGGTAATGTAAGTGGATGGTCCATTTCCCCCCTGTGTGGCATGGGGGACAGTGTGTGTGGAAGGGCCACTACTCCTGTGTGCTGCAAGTGGGATAGCTTGGCTGGTCATTATAGGTGGTGGCAGCTGACTGATGAAAATATGCATGACTGTGCTTGGGCCACTTTCTAGGTTGTGGGCGATAGGTTGTGATGTGGACATGGGTCCACTTGCTAAGTTTAGGCCTGAAAATGGATCCAGATTTGCACTAGCCATGGGTCTTGATGGTGCAGTATGGAGGTCTAGTTTAGACTGATATGGGTATGAATCAAAATCATAGGTTGTGTGGCCCTCTGATGGTGTGGGAGATTGCTAAGAACGGCTTCAACGGTGTCGATCGAGTGTTCCTAATGGTGGTGGTTCACCTCTTAGGCATGAGGAAGAGCATGGAGGATCAATTGTGTTTGATTTTATGTATGAAACTGGAGGGAATGAGATTTGGACCCCAGTTTTAGTGGCTTCCTATTGACTAAAGGTGGTCTCTCAGCCACTAAGATTGCTAGAAGACAACGCTTGGATTTTTCATCACATGTGCTTCTACTCAATCAAAAGGGGTCATTGCCCATTTCTCTTGGCAATTTCTCTTAGCGGCCAACTACTTTGGGGTTCCTGTGGTACTCCTCATAGTGAATTTCTAGACAGAGCCCAAGTACTTCCCACAGTTGAAGCAGTCAGGGACTTATGTCCTCAAATACTGGAGAATTGTTTGTACTTAGTGTAAATTAGTAAATTTTAAGGCTTACTCAGTGTCATGAAATGAGTTGGGTTAATTAGTTGGTATGGTGTATTTGTTTGTTTGTTTTTCTGTTACTTGATTGCTGTAAATGGTTTATGAATTCATCATGGTAGAGTTCATGTCATTGTGTTTGTGTATGTAAGCATAAATAATCAGAAATTGTTAACAAATACAGTGATTAACCCTAAATGTTTGCTGGCCTAACTAGATGTCTACCTCACACTGATATTCCTCTTCAACCAAGAGAAGGTGCTGGGCTCTCAACACAATGGGACTAAGCCCATTTGTAGATCCTTAGGTCACCTCCTAAATGCTAGGTTTGTCAACAAGGAGGACGCATAGCACTGTGAGAATCCCTCCTTGTCTACCCCCTCTACCTTCCAGGTCACTCGGTTTTAATGGTTTGGAACAATATAGTGGAGTGCCTAGATATATACAAGCTTGCCCTTTGTCGTATCTTAGAATACCCCAGAGGGTGATGATTGGGTAGAGGAGGAAGGGGAAGCAAGACAATATGTTTTTAAGTTGATTTTAGTTAGGCTATTTTCATTTAATTAAGCTATTAACCTTTACTTGGCATTTACACATTGTTTATGAAATAAATTACAGAAAATGAAAGAAAAAACTGAAATTGACTTGCAGTGGTGGATAGAGGCGGCTGGGCCGCCCTAACAGTCCTTTGAAACTGAAATTTACTATCTATTAAACTGAAATTAAAGTTCTATTTGACAGGCCACACATTTTTGATCAAATCTGGTGAGGGGGCCGCAATATTTTTTTAGAAATGAGCGAGGGGGTCATATAGAATGTAGAAATAGTCATGGATTGAGTTTCTGGGTTGAAGTCACACTTATTGGCCTATTAAGTGTGCCCTGGGTGCACCTGTTTTCCCAGTAAGTGTGCCCCAGTCTCACCTTTTGCCCCGATATGAGTGCCCTGCTCTGGATTGGGGGTTTTTTGTGAGACAGAGTCAGATCTAGTCGACAATAACTTGTACTATGGTCAAACTGACTCGGTTTTGCCTAGCAGAGGATTTGATAGTACTTAAAACAAGAAATAAACTGAATTTAAGATGGATTTAACAAGAAATTTCTAAAAAACTAGGGTAAAATTTAAAAAACTTGAAAAATTAAAAATTTGGCCCAGGGATCCTGTGGGATCGACCTAGTATGGTCGCCAATTCTGTAGCAAGGATTTCTCCCTGATACAACGGCAGGAATGGCTCCCTTCTATCTATAGGACAGAAGGGTAGGTTCCTGCGTGGATGGGAAATGCAGAAAATAAAACAGAACGTAAATAATAGTAAACTAAGCTAACAACAGAACAAAAAGAAGAAGATGGAGCAATGGTGAACCCCTCTGCACACAAGTTGTTAGGGTTCTGCCTCCATTAACCTGCAAACAAATCCTAAGCTATGGTAAAACTTGCAAATGGAAACAAGGGTTAGAAAGAAAATAAAAGAAATAAACAAAATATGCAAGACAACTTATACCTTCTCTAGTGGAAATGGGCCACCATGCCCAAGCTTGTGGAAGCACCTCTCTCTCTTGGATGGGGAGCAATGGCTCAATGGAGATGGAGATGGAGGAGAGGGAGTGTGGGTGGTTTGAGAGGCAAAGGTCTCAAAGCATCCATGAGCAGCATAACAATAGGCAAAGGGAGAAGTTTTTGAGAGTGACCTCCCACCCTCCTTTTATAGCTTTTTCAAGGGGTTTTAGGGTTTTAAGCCCTTGGTCATGGCCTTAGCCCCTTTTTTGGGCTTTTAGCCCCTTCCACCCTAACTTTAGCCCATTTTTGAGGGCTTTAGCTCCTAAGAGGCTATTTTGGGGTCCTTTTTGGGGGTTTTAGCCCTTTTTCTTCATCCTTAGGCTATTTTGAGGGTGTGGGGGTCTGATGTGGGGATATGAGGGTCATGAGATGGTTTCCTTGGGTGGTGTAGGCCATTGAGAGCTTAGTGGGGGAATTTTGGGTTAACATTAGCTATAAGAAGTGTAGGTATTTGTGCATGTGTGTGTGAGAGAGAGAGAGATAATCAAGGGTGGCAGGGGGTTAGGGGAGAGATAGATGGGTGGGTGGTAAGTTCTAAGGGGAGCGGGATTATGAGAGACATAGAGAGAGGGGTGCTTATGGAAAGTGGGAGTGGGTGAGAGAGAAACATGAGCTTATGGAAAGAGAGAATGGTTTACATGTAGTTAGAGTGTGTGAGAGAGGGGGGTGTTATGGGCTTGGGGTGGAGAGGGAAGGTTGGTGGTTAGTTGTTAGTGGAGTAGTGTAGAGGGAGAGGGAGAGAGGGGGATATTAAGGGTTAGGAGAAAAAGAGGATCAATAGAGAGACAAAGAGGAGGATGAAAGAGTGTTAAAGGTAAGGGTGAGAGAGTGATAGTGTGGGTTAGTAAGAATTCAGGAGAATAAGGAAGAGAGAGGGAGAGAGGGGGGGATATGAGGGAAGTTAGTGGTAGGGGCAAGGGTAGAATATGTGTGTGTGTGAGAGAGAGTGAGAAAATCAATTTGACCAAGTGTTAGGATGCTGGAGAAGATAGTGAGGGATGTTGGTTATAGGTAGGCTTAGGAGTAAAGCAATAACAGAGGGAAATACATCAACTGAGAGATAGAGAAGGGGGGGTAAGGGGTTGAGGATGTAAGTGATTACAAGTAGAGGGGAGCGAGGTTGGGGAAAGAGAGAAAAATATATTGCAATAGGGAGAGGGGTGTGAGATGGGTTTAGGGAAGATTAGGTAAGTTAAAGAGAAGTGGTTTATTGGTGGGGAGAGAGAAACAAAGAGGGAGAGAGAGATAGAGAGAGGTGTGGAGCTATGGTTACTAGTAGGGTCAGTAGGAGGGAGGTTAGGGATAGAAGAGAGGATGGTTTATTGTACTAAGAGTGAGAGAGAGGGGTAGATAATAGGCATAGTTAGAGGAGAAGGGAAGGAAGAGAGTGAGAGAGAGAATAATAAGGTTTAGAGGAAAGAGATGTGTGTGTGAGAGAGTGAGAGAAGGATTTAGTAAGTTTTTATGGGAATAGGTGAGAGAGAGAGAGAGAGGAGGGAGGTTAAAGATATGGGAGTAGGGTTTTGATATAGTGAGATATGGTGTTAATAAGGATTTGAGAGAGAGATAAGAGTGCATTTAATTATAAGTGGAGGAGTAGGTGTGTGTGTGTGTGTGCATGTGCATGTGTGTGAGAGGGAGAGAGAGGGTTAGAGAGAGAGAGAGGGGGGGGGGTTAGAGAGAGAGAGAGAGAATTGGGGATTCTTAGAAGTTAGGGGAGGCAAAGAGTTATGGCTGGTAATTTGTAGTGGTAATGGGATTATGAGAGATAGATAAAAAGAGAGGGTTATTTAGGGGATGAGGAGTAGGAGAGAGGAGAAGGGACTTATGGATAGTATGTGTGGGGTTATGGATAGAGAGTGAAGGTTATAGGTAGTGAAAGTGTGAGAGATTTGGTGTTGTTAGGGGGTTGGGGTAGAGAGAGAGAGGAGGTTGGGAGTTAGATGTATGTGGAGGATTAGGGTAGAGAGAGAGTGAGAGAAGTGGTTAGTAAAGATAAGGGGAAGAGGGGGGAGAGAGAAATAGAGAGGAGGGAGGAGGAGGAGGAATGGTTATTAGGGTAGGGGGAGTGGGGGGTAAGTGTTAGGGGAAGCGGAGTTTGGAGAAAGAGAGAGGGGGGGGGGGGGGGAGGGGGGGGGGGGGGGGGGGGGGGCTAGGTGTTGAGGGAGTATGGGGAGAGAGAGAGAGAGAGAGAGAAAGAGAGGGTTAATATGGGTTATCAGGAGAGCTACAAAATATAGAGAAAGATATGAGAGGGGTTTAAATGTAGTGAGAGGTGTAGGATGGTGAGAGAGTAAGATAGGGGATTACCGAGGAGGAGAGAGAGAAGGCATGTGTGTGTGTGAGAGAGAGAGAGGGGGGGGTGGGGGAGGTTGTAAGGGGTATGGGGAGTAGTAGGTGGGTTAGGGAGAGGGAAAAATGGGTTAGGTATAGTGGGTGAGAGAGAGAGTTATGGGGGTGTTATGTGTTTTCAGGTGATAGTGGGTGGGTTTTAGGTGTAGTTGGAGGAATAGGGGAGAGATAGAGTGAGTTAAGGGGCTAGTAATAATTAGGAGGAAGAGGTGAAATACATAGAGAGAGAGAGAGAGAGAGAGAGAGAGGAGGTAGTGATAAGGGTAGGCAGAGGAGTATGTTGGTGAGAGAGTGAGAGTGGGGGTTTGTAAGGGTTATCTATAGAGAGAGAAAGAGAGGATGTGGGGTTATATATAAGAATATTAGGTGTGTGTGTGTGTGTAATTTTCCGTGAGAGAGAGAGAGAGAGAATTGAGGGTGTTAAGGGGTTAGGGGAGAGAGATATGGGTGGGTGGTAAGTTTCAGGGGGAGGGGGATTATGAGAGACATAGAGAGAGGTGTGTTATGGTGAGGGGAAATAGGTGATAGAGAAACATGAGATTAGGGAGAGAGAGGACAACTTAGGGGTAGTGAGAGTAAGAGAGAGAGAGGGGGGTGTTATGGGGTTGGGGTGGAGAGAGAGGGTTGGGGATTAGGTCTATGTAGAGGGAGAGTGAGAGAGGTGGTTATTAAGGGTTAGGGGAAAAAGAGGTGAGAGAGAGAGAGAGAGGAGGAAGGAGTGTTAAAGGTAGGGGGTGATAGAGTGATAGTGCAAGTTAGTAAGGGTTAGGAAGAATAAGGAAGAGAGAGAGAGGATCTAGGATGGAAGTTAGTTGTAGGGGAAAGGGTAGAATATACATGTGTGAGAGAGAGTGATAAAACTGGGTCGACCAAGTGTTAGAATGTTGGGGAGTTTGGAAAGGCATGTCGGTTAGGGTTAGGTTTAGGAGTAACGTAATAAGAGATGGAAATACATAGAGTGAGAGACAGGGGGGGGGGGGGGGGGAAGAGGTGTTGAGGATTATGGTGATTACAAGTAGATGGGAGGGGAGTTGGAGAAAGAAACAAAAATATATCGCACTAGGGGGAGGGGTACGAGATGGGTATTATGGTGGATAGAGAGAGAGGTTTATTATAAGAGAGAGATAGAGAGAGGGGTGGAGGGGTCGTTACTAATAGGGTGAGTAGGAGGGAGGTTAGGGGATACAAGAGGAAGATTATTGTAAACAGAGTGAGAGAGAGGGGGAGTTTTAGGTGGTTGGGATGAGATAGAGGGATGGATATTAGGAATAGTTGGAGGAGAAGGTAAGAAAGAGATTGAGAGAGATGATAATAAGGGTTAGGAAGAAGAGGTGTGTGTGTGTGTGAGAGAGAGAGAGAGAGAGAGAGAGAGAGGGAGAGAGAGAGAGTAGGGTGGTTAGATAGTGAGAGAAGGATTTAGTAAGGTTTTGGGGAGAGAGAGAGAGAGAGTAGGGGGGTTAAAGGTATGGTTTTGAGAGAGTGAGTTAGGATGTTAGTAAGTGTTTAAGAGAGATAGAGGAGCGGATTTAGTTGTAAGTGGAGGAGTAGGTGTGTGTGTGTGTGTGTGTGTGCATGTGTGTGTGTGTGAGAGAGAGAGGGGGGGGGGAATGCTTAGAAATTAGGGGATACAAAGAGTTACGGTTGATAAGTTGTAGTGGTATGGGGATTAAGAGAGATAGAGAAAAAGAGAGGGGGATTTAGGGTATGAGGAGTAGAAGAGAGAGTGGAAGGGACTTAGGGAGAGTATGTGTGGGGTTATGGATATAGAGGGAATTTTAGGGGTGGTCAGAGTATGAGAAATGTGGGGGTGTTAGGGGGTTGGGGTAGAGAGAAAGGGTTGGGATTTAGATGTATGTGGAGGATTAGGGTAGAGAGAGAGTGAGATAAGAGGTTAGTAAAGGTAAGGGGAATATGGGAGAGAAAGATAGAGTGGAAGAAGGAGAAGGATTATGGGGTGAGATAGTGATAGATGAGGTTAGTAAGGGTTAAGGAGAGAGAGAGAGAGAGAGAGAGAGGCGGGGTGG
>LPNX010861518.1:440730-451459 GCA_001517045.1 Pseudotsuga menziesii
TAATTGAAAATGACAATAATATTATTTTATGAGAAAAAGAATTGTGAGTACTTTACTTGAAAATGACAACAATATTATTTTATGAGAAAGTGAATTGTGAGTACTTTACTTGAAAATAACAATAATATTATTTTATGAGAAAGTGTGAAATGACTTTTATTGTGAGTACTTCACTTTATGACTTAAAAGTACTTGTACCACTACCTTGGTTAACTATGGATTTTCATCCACCATAGAAAATGTGACAAATAAACATTCTTAACTCATGCAATGCCACCTCAACCATGGGAGATGATGTCATCTACTAGAATGTAATTGGTTGATTTTTATAGTACATTTTGGTCTTTTTGAGGCCCATTTTTGACCTCAAATTCTCTCCAATGTGACATGACATCAATCTACCTAATCTACCTAATTGTCATTTTGACATTTTTACTAAGATGATGAATATTGAAAACAACTCTCTACAATAAGATTTTTACTGAAATTTGAAGATTGAAAACAACTTTCTACAATAAGATTTTTACTGAAATTTGAAGATTGAAAACAATCTCTACAATAAGATTTTTAGTGAAATTTGAAGATTGAAAACAATTCCCTACAATAAGATTTTTACTAAAATTTTTAGACCTTGGATTTCTACTATATTAATAGTCAAAAACCTACTGAGAAACCTAGTGCAAATCTTAAAGACAGACACCTTACGAATCTAATCGCTGATAGAATCTTAAAGACAGACACCTTACGGATTCATGGTTTTGACGCGAAAAATTTTGCTGATAGAATCTCCCGGAATCAATCGCTCAAGATTTTTTTTGGAGGTGGGAAAATGCTATTATGCTGTCACAAATAAATGATATTAACAAAGGATACAAATAAACTGTTTTTCTTTTTTATAATCATTATTCAAGTGTGGTTTTATTATAACATGAGTATTTTGATTATTTGTTATTTATTTAATTTGAGTTTATTTCTAAAGTGTTTTCTAAATATTCTAAAAATTTCAGATTTTTATTTCTATATTGTTATATTGTTTTATTAGATTTAAAAACAAAACTAACTAAAAATCTATAACTTAAAATAAAATAAATTTACTATAGCTTTTAATATTTGAACAATTTTTTTTAATTTTCTACGGATAAAATGTGTTTTGTAAAGCAAACGGCATCTTTGCTAAGTCGACATTAACAATACTCGTAGCACTAAACAATAGTAAGTTGTGTATTTAACCGAGTAGTTAGTGTTGTATCTAAGACGTATCTTAAAAATAAATTTATCCACCTATCTATCTTGTGCCTATCATTGACAGATAGTGCCAATAGTAGTACTTCAACTATAGCCAAGCTAATATCTTGAGAAGTTGAACTCCAATGGAATACTTATGGATAATATTTAGTAGGTAGGTGTTGATGTTAAACCAACTTTAAAAGATGTTGAGTGAAGTAGATTTATCTTCCTTGAAATTAAGTTTCCTCCCACAAGGAAAAATAAAAAATTAGAATCAATTAATGAAAAAAGTCAAAATGAAAAATGCAATCCATCAAAAAAGAAATTTAGGTTTGACATTCTTTGTCAACTTCCTTCATAGCAGGGTTACACCAGTAATAGACATAAGATTTGCATTACCAAGGCACCAATAAGACTAATGTATTAAATCTAATTTGATTTATTCATGTATTAATTAAATCTAATTTGATTTATTAACCTATAAAGTTCCTTAAGATATTTATGAAAAAATAAAAAATAAATCTATACAAAAACAAATCAAAATGAAAAATACATTTCATAAAAAGAGCCAATTAGGTTTGATATTCTTTGTGAACTTGTTTCCTAACAAGCTTACGGGCATAATAAACATAAGATTTCAATCGAAATACAATACAAAGCGTATTACCAAATTAAACATGCACCACACTGATACTGTAAACATGCACCACAGAAACCTAGCAACAGAGAATACAAAGCACTTACCAAATTAATGTATCAAATCTAATTTAATTTTATAATGTATTCATTAATTTTAATTTGATCTACTAATATATTATTTATATGTTTCTCTATTAAAATTCTGTAAAATATAATTTTCTCTCAAAAAAGCTATGTGTTTACATCAAAATAAGCTATTGAATTCAAGATCTACTTATTCCTCTACTTTCTTTGAATTCATTATTGGGTGAAATGAGAAAAAAACCATGCATAAAGAGACCTACCTTCTCTATCACCAAACATGAAATCGAGTGAAATCCAGTCTTCTGTGGGATCATCGAACTTGAAATCGAATAAGTCCTGTATTCTGTGGGGTCATCCAACCGAACAAATAGCACCTTAATAAAATATTGACTGTTACTATGATGATAGTAATAAAATAACAAAATACTATGATGATAGTAATAAAATAACAAAATAAAACCCAATAGATTCTAGAAAGAAAGAAAATAAAATAAAACCATGTATAGATTCTAGGAATAAAGACTAATATTGGATAGGTGTTTTGATGCATATTGGACTAATATCGACTAATTAGTGCACAAAATTATTAAGCAAATTAACAGGTGTGAAATCCGACTAATTACTTCACAAAATTAATAAGCAAATTAATTGATCAGAAAATTATGGATATAGAGGGAATTTTAAGGGTGGTCAGAGTATGAGAAATGTGGGGGTGTTAGGGGGTTGGGGTAGAGAGAAAGGGTTAGGAGTTAGATGTATGTGGAGGATTAGGGTATAGAGAGAGTGAGAGAAAAGGTTAGTAAAGGTAAGGGGAAGATGGGAGAGAAAGATAGAGTGGAAGAAGGAGAAGGATTAGGGGGTGAGATAATGATAGATCAGGTTAATAAGGGTTAAGGAGAGAGAGAGAGAGAGAGAGAGAGAGAGGTGGTATGTGAAGGGGGATTAGGATAATGATAAAGGGGGGATAGGTGTCGAGGGTCTATGAGAGAGGGAGAGAGAGAGAGAAGGGGGGGGTATTTATGGGTAGGGAGAGTATATTTTGTGTTTAGGAGAAAGACAAAATGGTTAGGGGAAGTGAGAGTAAGAGAGGGGGGTGTTATCGGATTTAGGGAGATAGATAGGGGTGGGGATTAGGTGTAAGTGAAAGAGTATGGGAGAGATAGAGGTGTGGGGGTTGGGTGGAATTGGACGAGAGAGAGAGAGAGAGAGAGAGAGAGAGAGAGAGTGGGGGGCATTAATATGGGTTATGGGATATAGAGAGTGTTATACCAAAATCCTATCACCATCATGCGATAAGAACTTTGACATGCCTACTTTCCCTGAATCTCAGCTCTTGGAGTGGAAACTCATGGTTATCATCAATCTTCTATGAAAATTTCTAGCACCGTGCATGCCCCTTTATCCAGAAGCGGTACCCTTGTTTGCACCGCCCATCCCCTGTTTCCCGCAAGCGGTGCCACCGCTTATGGCACTTGGTCCATAAGCGGTTATTACCAAAACTTCTCTGTCATTGAAGGAAAAATGCGGTACCCTGGGTAAAAAGGGAAAAATAGAAGCTTCTTGAGGCTTTTAGATGATAAGCCTCGTATCACTAGTGGAAAATGAGAGATTAGTGACCAAAAAAATGTCCAAAATCCGCATATCAATGACCACTTTTGGTTTGGCGATCGCTGGTGGCTAATTTGCGGTCTTTTATTACATGACCAAAATTGGTTATTTTTATTTTGGTCATTTATAGCTTGTCGGTTGGTCATTAATTTGGTCATATATTTGGTCATATATTTGAATCAATGACCAAATATATGACCACATTTGTGATCAAATTAATGACCACATGACAAGCTAAAATATGACCAAATTTGGTCGCGTAATAAAAGACCATAAATTAGCCACCAAAACTGATTTTTGGTCATTGATATGCGAATTTTGGTCATTTTTCTGGTCATGTGTATCTCATTGTTTGGTCGTGTATCTCTCAATTATTGGTCATTTTATTTGTGAATTTTGGTCTTTAATCTCATTTATTGGTCAGTAATTTAGTCAATTTTTAGTCGCTTTATGTATGATCATTATATTTTAGTAGCTTGAATGGTGTCCATTATTAATCAATATAAATTTTTAATATGATATTATGTTTAAATTTAAAAAAAAACATACATTTATTCTCATCTAATACATATGTGAATTATGCAGTCACATTATAATTAATTACAACACTTGTAAATAAAATCTAATACACATGTAAATCATGTAATGTCACATTAATTAGTTAATAATTACAACATTGATACATAATATAAAGTACAACCATATATATAAGTTTTAAACCACAAATTATATTATATGAAATGTCAAAAGTATTACAATAAATATGAGTTTTCTCAAAA
The DNA here is from genome assembly GCA_001517045.1 of Pseudotsuga menziesii. Lineage (NCBI taxonomy): Eukaryota > Viridiplantae > Streptophyta > Pinopsida > Pinales > Pinaceae > Pseudotsuga > Pseudotsuga menziesii. Next base: position 445,068 of record LPNX010861518.1, read on the forward strand.
ACACATATTAATTTCCATATAACTTTATGGAAAAGCCATCACTTTTCAAAATATTACAATGGCTAAACCATCATACTTGCACTTGGTTGTAAAACCATACTTATATCCCACATCAACAACTGCTAAACCATACTTAAATCCCACGTTAGCAGCTTCAAAACCACACTTAGCAGCTTGAAAGCCTCAACATCAGGCTCTTCATACGGAATGGAAAATCCTCAGTAGTGAGCTCTTCATACTCAATGTCCCACTTATAAGTTAAGCTCACTCCTACAAAATCCAATAAAAAATAATCACTTGTAAAATAGAAAAACAATGAACTGTAAATTAGAAAAACAATGAAGCAAATTATTTATCTTGTTCAACAACTAACAACAATAATCAAGATCATGTGCAAAATAGGAAAATCTAATCTAACAAATTCAATTTAAGAATTGGTTAAAATTGAACTTGAATCACTAAATCTGCAACTATTTAATACCTAAGAAAAGTAAAACTCGTCTCTAAACTAAGAAATGGATTTCAACAGGAAATATAATCAACGAATCCACAAAACAATTATGCTCGACTGCACAGGTAGAAACCTATATACATAGTGCAATCTGTGAAGGAGTTCACCCCTATATGTCATGTGGTTAATGAATGACATGACAACTATGGAAACTAATGAATGATTTAATAAAGTCTCCAATCCAACGCCCAAAAGAATAAATAATATATTTCTTTACCTATGGAGTCGCCATTCTGCTATGTATGATTTGGTGCAAAAGTGTAACAAATGCACTCAAACACAAGTTGGAAATGCTGGTGCAACAAAAACGTAAAATGTATGACTTGTGTATGTGAGAAAAGCTATGTAAACCTACTTTCCCAAACATGCAATAAACATAAATCAAAAGAGAAGAGGGAAGTGAAACCTTAGGGGAAGCCGCTTGATGAGCTGGCCTTGTTGGAACAAGAGAAGGTGAACTGAAAAGAAGAATCATCTTTTATGGAGTGCTTCCATGGCGCTCAATAATAGCTACAAGGAACATGTTAACAAGTGTTATAATAAAAATCAATATATATTTTTAGTGGAAACAACTTACAACTCTTCTAATCAAGATGAAAAACAAAATTACACTACTGCAACAAATTCTCAGGCCAAGTCCAAGCAATCATAACTTCAAAATATATAGAGACCAACACTACTAATTTATATTGTTTGACATAGGAGAGCACTAATATACCTCATCTAAATCTGCTGATGCATTGCAAGGCGGGAGCTTTAAGGCCTCTCATAAACTGAACACTTGTTTTTGGAGCTCAGAAATCAGAAGAAAGTGTCCAACCCAACCATAACCACCAAGTCTTTCACTATCCACGTTTTGTAGTTGTGACATGTTCATACTTAGCCTGGTATGCAGTGCCAATTCCCGTGGGGCTATCGCCTACAAGAGATAGAAACTATTATAGCATAACTAGAGAAAGAAACATATCGTTTCTAATTATTTGTGGAATGAATGCTTTGGATTGCAAATGTGCAAAGAATAGTACAGTAAAAAAACTTCAAGCAAAAAACCACTTCCTTCAAGGCTCTTCCTAGAAGGGCACAGTATACAAGAAACAAATAACTATTTCTAACTCTCTTTATCATTATGGTAAGTATCAAGAGATTTAAAAATTTCCCAGTTTCCTGTGATGGACATATTTTAACTTTTTAATAAGTTGCAAAGAAACAAGGATCAAACCTACACCCAACAGATTTGCAAAGCATTAAAGTGCGGAGAATGGGAAAATTGTTCTAAACCTACACCCAACAGAGCTGTAAAGCATTAAAGGACGCCTATCATATGGTAATGAAAGGGAAAGATTGTTCTACATTGGTACCCACCACTTCACGTTGGCACCTATCCTCTTTCCTGCACTTCCTAAGATTCATGTCTTCAGTTATCTTGAGTTTTCTGTAGAAGAGAAGCCCTTGATTCTGTATCATATGTACTCTCTGCATAAACAATAATACAAGTGTGCTCCTTCATTCCATTTGCATCTATCTCAATGTTTGCGTTGCTCCTATGTGCAAATCGCTACAAATAATTGGCATATCTTAATGATGGCTTAATTCCTCTATCATTAGTTCTTTCAAATATTAATGTGAAGTTACATACAGTCAATAGGGATGTATTTGGGTCTGGTCCATGCATTAGAACATAAATTCAAAATCCTTTGACAATGTTTGGATCCATTTGGAAATCTGCAATTTCACTCTCCATGCTCCAATTTCACTTTGCATGCTCCACTGTTCCTTCCCACATCTTGGCCAACATTCCATTTGCAAGAATCTGCAGGGTTTTAGATAAAGTGTGGACATTCAGATCTGCTTATGTGTTTTCAGAATAAGATATCAGAAATAGATATAAATGAAAACAGAGGACAGTATCTTTACTTGGCGAAGTCGCATGGAATTTGTAACAAATAACCTTAAGAAATCTTGCACTGTGTCAATCCCCTAAGCACTTAGTCTCTTGTGAAAAGCACCATATTTTCCAACTCTGTCTAGACGCCATACTTCATCACCCAGAGCTGGAGGATAGTGCTTCTCATACACTGTAAGTAAAAAAGTAAAGTTTATTCAATAATTCCTTCAAATTTTGTCTACAGTTCAACAATGATCTTAAATCTGCATTGAAAATTGTTCCCAAAAACTATCCTTATGTCAAGTCCAAATCTACTCTTGAATCTTGTGACAAACACAGTCACAAATCTGCAATCAATTCCCTTCAATTTTGTCCATCACTTGTCAGAAAATTATCATGGAAAGTGTGCCAAGACAATTCTTACTATTGCTCCTAACATTCTTACTATTGCTCTCGAGAGGTTTCAGGTACCAGCCTTATTGCCTTTTGTGTGTTCAATGCATGTTCCTATTTTTCATTGTCTGATAGTTTAGTAAACTTTTTATGTCTCAGTCTGGGAAGTTTGGAAAACTCAAAAAGCGTTCTATTTTCCTCGAAGTCCTGAACATGAAACCATACATGAGTAGAATGGGTGACAAACCACCATTATACAAGCTGTATGCAGTAGTGGTGCATTTAGATATGATGAATGCTTCCTTTTCTGGGCATTATGTATGTCAAGAATTTACAAGGGGCCTGGTACAAGATTGACGATAGCAAGGTGATGTTCTTAAAAAATGAAAAACAGAATATGAAGAAAATTCCTTCAAGACCACTGCCAAATATAACACATCTACAAATAGACACTGCTTAACATAGCAATATATCACATGCCAATGAAAACAATCTCATTAGACTCATTTCAATTTTCACTGCGAGGAATCTAGATATAACCTCTAAATCGACATACAAGCTTTGAAGGGTTTCCATTTGTATGTGGTTTTAAATTTATCTTGTGCTAAACTCTAAATCAACTTGCTATCAACTTGGATCAACCTGCTCCCTCTGCATCTGTAAGAGCTATACTGGAGCAACTTGCAGTTTCTTTCATCTCATCAGTTGTATCTGAGTATCCATCTTTCTCTTTATCTTGAACATTTCTGTTCTACATATTTAGGATCCACTTGCTTCTATAATGGATACTGTCTGCATCTCTACTGACTGTCACCATATCACAAGTCTTTCTCGCTGTCTAACTTCTGGAATTCAAGGCATAAGTTCTTTCCTCCAAGACCTGTAAACTTACTTACAGCATGCTTTCTGAGATATGTCTCTTAGCCAACCAGTCAGTAATACTAAGCAATAACTATATCATGATTTCTATCAGCATAGTACACACCTTTTCTTTATCCAAAACTTGTTTAACTATGTACATATATGAAAACCCTTAATCATGAAACAACCTTGTAAACAACTTTTCTCTCTAGCTATGAAATTACCAAACTTGCTTTACCATCACAGCTAACCACATACCTTTTTCACTCACATGAGTGATCATACCTGAAATATGTGTTTTCTTTTTTTCTTTATCATCTTCTAGATACTTTTGTCATAAGTCTGCACATACACTGACACAAGACGAGGTTAATTAACATTCTCACAAAAATATAACTTGTGATGATAAAGTAAAATAAGCAAGGAACTAAAAATAGGCATGAATACTTATCTTTTATTTTTGTGTAGGGAAGCTCTTTGGACTCCACCATTTTCTATCTTTCTTCAAATCAACTGTCTTATTTACTTCATGGTCACACTGAAGTCTTATTTTCTTCAAGATTGGTCTTATTTACTTTATGGTCACACTAAAATTGAATTCTTACCAGCATTGTGGTAGCCAATATTTAAGATGAGGAGGTATTACTCTGTGAGGAAGTTGGAAGTGGAGAGCCCTGTCTAGGTGCAGGAGAGTGCGTTAGCTTTGGATTTAGAACTATAGTTGGTGCATATGATCCTGAACCTGATCCAGGCTTAGGCACAACGACTACTAGAAGAACAGAGGTTATACCACCACCATCAACATAACTAAAATGAATTTAAACCAAATAAATCGCATCAAAGACAATGATACCTGGAAGAGTTTGGATGTGTCCAGCATTTCCACCTTGAAGTCTATCCAAAACTCCCACCATGGGGGCATTGTTGTAATTTGTAGGTCCTGTCTACCGATAGTTGTCTCTTATGTCAATGAAGTTATCATTTTGATCAGGTCCTCCAACAAGAGCACCTACTAAAACATTAGGGTCACTTCCTTGGCAATTTAGCCATGTAGAATACCCTGCTTTGCAACTAACAAAATATGAATCCTCTTTGTAAGATACAATGGAGGAAGCTTTGTGGTGGACCTGACGAGGATTGTTTGGCCCATATCCCACCATGTAACTTGTGGCCCTTGGATTGTCACCTAGTATGTAATCAACCTACAAAAGCAAGGTTTTAGCCAATTGATTGAATAGGACTCTGGTTATTTGGAAAAGCACTCCAACTCGCTACTAAACCACAACTCAATGGACATGTATGTACTTCTTATCACTGATTAATGTGAAAAACGTGAAAATGGTTGACTTGTACACAGTTTGTAGTGAATAATTTGTATGACTATATCTATATACACATGCATGCATACTTTTGGATAGCATATGGGATATATTGAGAATTAAAAGTCCTAGAACTAGACCTCAAAATTTCATATGGTAGCGACATAATTTTGTTTCAAATTAGATATTTAGTATTGCAACAATGTCCTGAATATTAAAATTTTTAGTAGTTAACTATAAGCACTTTAATATCGACAATTTAAGGTTGGGCATACACTGTAAACACAGATCAGTTTCTCTCTTGAGCATGATGACCCTTGGAATAGATTTAATCATAGCATTCCTAGCAATTTTTGACACTCCTGTACAAGCTGCAGAACATTTTTTTCACATTACACTAGGGAGACTCGGGCTACATGTTGACCTTTACAAGTGTTATTGACATGGGAGGTGGTTCCAGATATTCTGGAAGCAGAGGAAATTTACAGAAAGCAAGCCAATTTAGTACAACCTAAACATTTGAATAATGAAATTTCCTACAAATAGCATAGAAAATGAAATTGCACTAATAAACCCCCAATCTAACATGACTTGGCTTTTCAGATAATAAGTTTTCAAGGCAGCTTCCACAGAAACCAAATAGAGACTCTCATTTGTAGAGATATCACCCATCTACCTGATGCATTAATTCCTCATCAAAAGCTCATTTTCTTTGTTATTAAATTCAATTATAAGGAATGAATGAAATATGATCTCAATAGAGGTTAGCTGTCTACTACATCTACTAGGCACATAATTTCTAATTAATATAGCAGCTAGAACATTGACTATAGTCATTTTTGGAAGCCATGTGAAGGAAATGAGTGGCTGGCCATTTTCGTCCAGGTTGTTTAGCAGTCACCCAAAAGACAAAATAAAAACTTCCAATGGAAGCACACCTACCACCCTTTTTTCCCTTCAAATTAATATAGCTTCATTGATAAACAATTGAAAAGCTTTACATTATTGTCGGCTTACAGGCTTGTGGCTACCTCTTACCATTGAAACTCGCTATCATTTGCATGCTCATGACATGACCATGGTAACTAAGTCAACATGGACACAATATCAATTTTACACACATAGTTGATAGTTTCAATGTTAACCCTCCCCAGTAAAAATTACAAATTCAAAAAACAGTTGTCAACATGGACACATAATATCAAATTTACACACATAGTTGATAGTGACACATTCTATTCACAGCAAGTCCTGCGGGGTTAACGACTGGTATTGTGGATACCAGTTAATAACACCCTCCATCCCACAATTAAGGGAAGAGGGGGGGTCCACGAAATGGTGTTGGCAAGGTACCAGATTCCTGATTTTTCACTTAAATGTTGGAGGATTGAGAGGAATTATTTCTCCAGAATATATATATATA
>LPNX010861524.1:0-18177 GCA_001517045.1 Pseudotsuga menziesii
TATTCTTATTTTTATAAGTAACAAGTCTATGTTTTTATTGTTAAAAGGAGTTTAATGTGAATGTAACATTAATTTAACTAGCGCAATCATAAGTGAATGTCTATAGACGCACTCATCCACTTAATTTTATGTAGAGAGTTGATTTTTAAATAAAGCCTAAACATTAAACTAATTAACACATAGTTAATTTTGTGTAGATAGCTCAGTGTTAAACAAAGCGTAAACATTAAATTAATTACCACATAGTTATATTTATAAATTTATGGTATAATATAAACATTAAATTAATCTTTTTTAACCACTAAAATTTATGTAAATATTAATTACGATACATAGAACTACCATAAAATGAATTCCTGCTATATACTTATTATACTTGGGTTAATCTTGTTAATCCACTCAAGAAAAACCAAAATATAAGATAAAGCTAAACACATATAAAGTTAATTAATTTTTTAATTCCTATACTTCTAATAATACTCAAATAATTTTATTTTATTATAAATAATGATAATATGTTTTCCATATAATTTATTTTGAAAATATTATTATATAATATATTATTTCTCAACTTTATATAACTCAAATTACAAAATAAAATAATATTAATTATACACTAATTTAAAGATTTTATGATATGTACAACGTTTGTAATCCATCTTAAAGGAGTTGTGATTATGTCCCATGTTATTTACATTATATCTATGCAACTCTTTTGCACATATGTATTTATTTTTATTTCATTAATGGATAAGGTTAGATAGGACATAATCACAACTCCTTTGAGATGGTTTACAAACTTTGTACATATCATAAAATCCATGAAACTCTTTTGCACATATGTATTTATTTTTATTTTTATTAATGGATAAGGTTTTGATGATATAAAGTGGCTGTCTATTTATTTCATTAATGGATAAGGCTTTGAAGATATAAAGTGGCTCTCTATTTATTTCATTAATGGATAAGGCTTTGAAGATATAAAGTGGCTCTCTATTTATTTCATTAATGGATAAGGCTTTGAAGATATCAAGTGACTCATAGATTGGTTAAATTGTGTAACACATAAAATATTTATTAAGTATTAAATATTTTAAATGATTATTTTTGAGATTTTGATTAAGTTGAGTTAAAATAAAGGTAATAAATTTATTAATTATTTAATAATTGAAAATTAAGATAATTAAAATTGAATTAGTTGTTAAAGAGTGTTTGTTGATCCACAAGGAGAAATGACAAACTGAAAACTTGTTGAATGAAAGCTCAAGTGATGCACGAGGAATCTTCCCTAAAATCACATCGAAACTCATTGTGGAGAAATAATGACTCATAAATTACCAAAGTCCTAGGAAAAATACTATAATTATTGAACCCATGGAATAAGGAGGCTTGTGATGGAGGGGAAATGAATTAGCTTATGCAAAGAGAGAGCATTGACCAGTCTTTGTCCTTGTGGTTCAACAAATAGGCTAGAAGGTTTTAGAGCAAGTAAATTGGCTGCTATTGGCATTTGGTTGGGAAGAACAACAACCTTTAGTTTTGTTTCTTATTAGTGGTGACTGGTTGGATCTTATTAATCATGTATTGCGAAATTTGCTAATTATATTTCTGAAATGATTATTATCATACTAATTTTTCTTTAATACCATTTATATACATAAATTATACAACAAGTACATTATCAATATTTGTTTCTATTTTAAACTAATTTATACACTAAGTTAATAGAAATCACAATTAAATTTTATATATCATGCGAGAAAAACTCTATGCAAATCTATTGTATTCTAAATATATAACAATGTACAAAAGTAGCAAACAAAATCCATAGGCTTCATATAAAACAAAGAACAAAGAACTGATTGTATTATAAATATTTAACAATGTACAAAAGTAGTAAACAAAATCCATAGGCTTCATATAAAACAAATATTAGAAAAGTAATTGTGAACAATCATCATGCCATTCCGGAAAACATTTATACAAACCTAGTTTTATTAACAAACCAAAACAATCCATAAAACTATAAAGTTGAACCGAGAGGTTAATAAAATTTCCACACTTGGTGGTTCAGATATAGCTTGTCGAAAAGCATTTAAACCAAAATCCCTTGGTGGTTCAGATATAGCTTGTCGACCTCTTAAGAAAGTAGAGGTCGAAAATCCCTCCTTCCCAAAATCCCAAAACTTAAACTTAAACCATGGAAAAACATAATTCTGCCAACCAACAATCACTTTTAGTTACAGAGCAACGGAATCTGATCACAACTGCACGTAGATCCCTGCCAACATTGTACACATGCACACAAAAGATTTTGCAGTTAGGGTTGGATTCAGTTACAGAGTAAAAACAATGTTTAAAATATGAATTTTAGGTTAAATACTTACGGAGACAGAGTAACCAAATACGCTGAAGGAAACATAAATCTTCCTTGCCCATCAAGATTTCCATACTCGCTAGCTTAAAATATAAACTTGATTTAAGGACCAATCTTAAACCTAAACGTAATCTATGACATGAAGAAGACCATAGATCAAATTAGAGTCAAAATACAGAACTGCAACGAGAGTCGAGGTTATCCTATGGCCATGCAAATAAAACCGACCGTGTATCATTACGTGGCATCTTTCTCCTCTTCACCTACAGAATCTTTACGAGTGTCATTACGTGGCATCTTTCTCCTCTTCACCTACAGCATGCAAGCCATGTCTTAGAAACCATTTACCCAGTATATTTTGAAGTGTAAAAGTTCTGCAAAGCAAGAACCCTTACATTTTAAATTGCTCAAGGGTACTGGGGTTCTTCCTCCTATTCGTTTACACCATCGTTTTACACATGTGTAGAAAACATACTGGTTAGCTAAAATTCTTACTAAATCTTGCTTTAAATATTGTATTGAATAATACTTTTACCTTGAGGAAACGATGGCTTCCTCTTCACGAAATGAAGCTCCATAACGAACAATTGAAAGCAGAAACCAAACAATCAACCCTTCCAAACAGAGAAACAGAGAAGGTCTTTAAGAATATGAAAAAGTTAAAGTTACAGTGCTCGGCTTGTTTTCAATCCACACTTACGCTACCAAATGCTCATTGCAGAGCTCGAATGAGCAGGGTGAGCTTCATAACCAGAGAAAAAAACTGGTTCCCACACCAGGGAAAGCTCATTAACCTCGGTGATGTAATAACCCTCATCGAAGAGGTCTGCAAAAATGTTCACCAGCAAATAAACATGAGAGTCACAAAAAATGAGATGCACTTTCCAACTTTTATCAAATTCCATAAAAATCACATCCAATGAAGTGAAGTAAAGGTAGGTTACAGGTTGAGGTATGAGATTTTGTTGCAATAAACAAGGCCTGAAAAGCAGTTAAGACACTGCCATAAACATTTAAAACTACTGTGGTTGCACTTTCAACTTGCAAGCTACTAGTTCAAACATCAAATGGTGCCATAAAAATTTGCACATAAACCTTCCAAGCTGTCAAGCATTAAACCTTGCCTCATAATTATCAAACCATATAAACAACTTTGCAAAGTTTTACATCGATCGTCGTATGTTTCCAACGTAGGTCAAGGATTTTGATTAATTTAAGGGTTTTAAAAAAAAAATTAATGGCATGAAAAATCATTTTTATTTTTTAATTGTATATTCTTTTTATTATTTTAATGTGAAAAATAGTTCAAAATACAGTCCAAAATTATTGTAATAAGTGTATTTTCAAAATTACTTTGGTTAGAATTTTAGTTGATTTTTGTTTTTGTTTTTAAATATTTTTAAAAACAAGATCATATGTTATTATATAATTGTAAAATAGTTAAAACAGTGAAGTACTTACGATTTAGAATAGTGAAAATAAATGTTAAATAAATTATTCCTTAAATTTATGTTTATTAATTTAATTTTTTTTATGTTAATATGTGTTTTTATTTGAGAATTTTGGCTGGACTATTACTGTCTATACTTTTCCAAAATTGTATTATACTTTTTAAAATTGTACTAGGATGATCTATTCATCATTTAGCTACCAATTATTTTTTATATTTATATTTTTATAATTGTTTATTCTAATTTTGAACAATTGCCATAAAATCAATAAGTAGTTGTCCACCTTAGATCTCAAATAAAAATTCTATTAACATAATTAAAATCAATAAAACATCATCTTAAATAAAATCTATTAGATTTTGTTTCTTAAATATAACATTTTAAAGGTAATTTTTTTAATTATCAACAAATTTAATTCTTTTTCATATTTGATAAATCTAAATATAATTATTTCTATTATTTATTAAATTTTTAATATTTAATCAATGTAAATATACAATAAAATAGATTTAAAGCTTACCTCATAACGCAATAAAGAACTAAAACCTATACAAACATAAAATAAATAAACTAGCAATTGCCCCAAGGAAGGTGCAATAATACGCCGTTAAGGTAATTGTTAGCGCGTAAATGAGAAAGAAAAAAATTAACATTGAAGTGAGCCAAAAAAATCGAGAATAAATATATATTGTGTGCCAATATTGAGAGAGGTGAATGGAGAATAAATATATATATTCTATGCCAAAGGAGAATTTATGGAGATCCCAACGCCAGGAGCACTCTTACAATAAAAATCAGGAGCGCTCTTACAAGTATCTATTACATATAAATGAAAGCATCAACCAGTACAACCACCCATCATTGTAAATGAAGAAGGTTCCAAGAACCCACTCGGTATAGTTACATCTTAATCATATAGAGACATTCTTGCAAATACTTAACATCTTAAGACAAATTTTCCTCCAACTAGGCAGAAAAATGTACATTTTCGAGAATGAAAAGTTGAAAAATACAGCATTGCTTTGACTTTGCTCAAGCCTGAAATCAAGAGCATAAACAACTTCATTTCATTTTAGTCACAACAAATTTGAAATTACACCTTTTATTTTCTTCATCAACTTTCTCAACTTTCATAATAGCACTCCTTGATTTCTCAACTTTCTACTGTGAAACTCTTTCAAGGATATATGAAATTGCAGGAATCACTATCAGATATGTAGAGGGCTCAAAAGGGGATAAGGCGACCACTTCCCTTTGATCGATGTGGCTGTTGTGAAGTCTACTAAGCAACTGGAAGGGTTGGAGTAGGCACTGATGCATGAAAAGCTTGAGAAATTGATGAACATTACAGATGGTTGATATATGATTGAACTGAACTGAACCGAACTATGTACTCAGCACCAAATATTTCTGCTATAACAATAATATAGGTTTATTTTCTGTTCCTGCTTTGATGATGGATAACACTTTCATTATGAGCCTAATGTCCATTGAAGATGGTTTTGAGCAGATGCTTCTGGAATTCCTGAACCAGAGGCAAGATTAGTCTACAATTAATTATATATCTCTAGAAAAGAAAAAAAAATTGAGTCAAAAGAACTACCTAATGGACCCATAAATGGTTGTTACAGTAATGCAGTTTATTTTTCTATTCATGCTCTGTTGATGGGTGGCACTTTCATTGTGAACCTAATGTCCATTGAAGAAGGTTTTGAGCAGATGCTTCTGAAATTCCTGAACCAGAGGCAAGCTGAGATCCCCAACTGAGGTACACGCCTCAATGTGATAGAGGAAAGAAAGATCCTCATTGTCTAGCTCCTTTGGATTGATATGAAACTGCAAACCATTGATGAAATAGAACAAATTAAACTTGATATAAAATTGTGTTTTATCATGAAAATAACAAAGCAAAATACAAATCCCCAATATTAACATGAAGCAAAGATAAAGAGAGCAAAATATAAATCCCACGTACTACTCTGAAGAAGAGAGAAATAGGTAGTCCAGTATCTATCATTGCCTAACCAGCATAGCCTATTAATAAGAAAAACAACATCATTGGCAAACACATAAGAATTTCACCGATTGACCAAGTTACAAGATTAAATTGACCAAGTTGCAGCAATTTCAAATGTGAAGCATTCCAAGTTCCATTTTTGCACATTTAGATATTGACTTTTCAAAGAGTCTAGCAAACCCATATGCATTTCCATGCAAGTTAGACAGCTATTTTTATTTATATGTTTCCTTTTAAATTGATTCTAATTTTGAGCTGCAAAGCTTAGGGCTCAAGCAGAACACCATGCATTTTCTTTTAGACTCATTTCCAGAACCAATAGGCAGATTTATTCGCAACACATAAGCCCAGGTGCAGAGCTACTACTTACAGCAGGAGAAGACCAACTTCCACAACACAATGCAAAGGTAATCAATGGTTCAAACCACTCTAAACCATAAACACTGCGCATCATTGCCTCCTCTTGAGATTTTCCATTTTTCCAATAGGCCTAGCATTCAATTAACTTGGGAAGGTTAGTTAGATTAATAATTGGAATAATTTAAAATGTCTTTTCTGAAATGGAAAATTATTACATAAAAAAACTTACATCTTTTGAGTGAAAGGGTGGTCGAAGTATGAAATGTTCAATAGCCAATGCATTCATCAACTTCCCTCCAACATTAAGGACTATGTGTAACCCTCCCATCACAGTATTCACAGAAATTAAATGACTGCAAAACAGTGGCAATATGAAATTCTACAAATTATTTCATAATCTTATTTCCATTGCAGAAGCAAAGTAAGTTGTCATTATATAAGTTATAAAAATTTCCTTCAATGTTCACCCTCTGATATAGGTAGCTACTACTATAGGAAATGAGCAATAAATTCAATTGATTGCATTCTTCATTTTTGGTTGTCATACCTCGCGCATGAGTGAAACAACCTTATGAGGGGTACTTGGTATTTGATGTTCAACAAAGGCCTAAAGTTTCTCAAGTGTAAAATTTAAATTTGTATTAGTCACAAGAAGATGCATCCTAAAGTGAAGATCAGTTGTTTAGAAAGCAATAGACAAAAACTGGGAGAGCCCATTAATGAGTTTGTTGTGATAGCAATAAAAAGAAGCTATAGATGTAAATCAGGGGTTATGTTACCATCATACATGCATCATGTAGGCATTGTAAATGTTGATCCAAAAGGCTAGCTTCCGCTGATATGTCAAGCCCTTTACATCTCCAGAACACAGTTTGCTCACAAGAAATCTGAAAAGCAGAGACTTAAAAATTAGGCCAAACCTAAAAATGACTAAATGAGAATGGAAACGTTATAAGGGATTCTAATTGACCTTTCAATGATCAACACAAATAATCTAGATTGTTTATAGTAAAGGAATCAATACAGGTGAACGATTTGGCCAAATATCATTTAAGAGATGTTTATTGGTATTCCAATAAAGTGACAAACACACCTCAATCTTCTAAATAAAGAAGCACAGCTTGGGAGCTGACCCAAGTCAAATGAGACTGTAGATATATCATGGAAATGTTTGTATGGACCAATATCTCTCAAAATTGATTCAGAACAAACACCATAAGGATCTTTGAAATGTATTTCTTCTAAATATTCCATAGGTATTTTACAGTTTAAAGTGCTTCTCGAGCCATAGCTTTTTGGGATTACACTTGAAAAAGTTGATCGTGAAGCTATTGATGGTGTCTCCTTATTGGTTGCCAACGATGGCCTTGTTAGCTTCAAAAAAATACTCATCAGGCACTTTACAATATCTTCAGAAAGCTTATTTTGTTGTGTACTTTTCCCATCTTCAAAAATATTCAGAGATGGTTGTTTCGTTGGTCCAAAATGAGTAATCACTGGAGTATGCTGTGTCTGTCAGATGTCATAATCTCATACATAATTGAATCAATATATACTCATATAATATTCTTAAAGTGCAGGTGCACATAAAAAAAGTGTATGTTCTTTACAACTTGAAATGAATACTCATATAATATTGTTAAAGTGCAGGTGCACATAAAAAAAGTGTATGTTCTTTACAACTTGAAATGAATACTCATATAATATTGTTAAAGTGCAGGTGCACATAAAAAAATGTATGTTCTTTACGCAAGTCTTTTGATATCATAAAGGATTTCAAATTTGCTACCTTTTTCTTTGGTGTTAGGGGTTGTGTCTCCATCAGAGCTGTACGAATGAGTGAGCTTTGTTTTTGAGCTCCGGTCTGGAGGCAAAGCATGTAGGTTCATAGCTTTCAAATGCAACTGGTTCTCTTTCTCATGGCTAACAACTAGTATCCTTGATTTCCTTTGCTTTGACACCCTAGTAAGGATTTCAACATCATCTTTTACTTTCCTTGTTTTTCTATTTCCAGGCTTACATTCATCTCCATCCAAGCACATAATCTTATAGGCACTACCTTTAATTCCATTATAATCTGCCATCCCATCAAGGATTTCGGCATCCTCCACATTCTTAGGTCATCTCTTTAATGGCTTGCTCAAATTTCTAGCATGGACTAAGTCTGGGGTTAATGTGCATCCCATTCAATTCTTTCACTCCAGTAAGGACAATAACATCTTGTTTTGACATCTTCTTCTCCATTTTCTTCAATGGATTTTCTTTGTCTGCCTGCTCATCTAAACCATGTTGTGAATCACCAAGTGGTCTATTAAACAACTCCCCAACAAATGTTTCTGCATCCTCTTCCAAGTCTGTCTTACATATTTTCTGTGGCAATGTATCTTCCCTCGGATGCAGCCATAAACTCACTTCAACGTCATTATGAATGCTTGAAGCCATTTTTGTATCACCAATTTCACTAACATCCTCATTGTCTTCTATTTAGATAGAAGAATTTGACGTGTCTCACATTTCTTTGAGTCCTTGATTTTCATTTTAAATCTCTTTGGAATCTCGATATGATTTTTGGGGCTATTAGAACCTATTAATTCTTGTTATTCATTATCAATTTGTCTTTACTTTCTTTTATTTTTCCTCTTTTCATCAAATTTTCTTGAGTTATCTAAAGACACACTAATACTCAAATCATATTTTCTATTCTCTGCAAATGCTAATTGCACTTCTAGGCACTCTACCTGGTACTCTCCTGAGGATTGCTCAATTGACTCCTTTTTCTTTGCTAAGATCCTCAACAAATATTTTGATGATTGATTCACTGCTCACATAAACTAACTTCAACATCATTATGAATGCTTGAAACCATTTTTGTATCACCAATTTCACTAACATCCTCATTGTCTTCTATTTAGATAGAAGAATTTCACGTGTCTCACATTTCTTTGAGTCATTGATTTTCCTTTTAAATCTCTTTGGAATCTCAATATGATTTTTGGGGCTATTTGAACTTATTAATTCTTGTTATTCATTATCAATTTGTCTTTATTCTCTTTTATTTTCCTTCCCTTCATCAAATTTTCTTGAGTTATCTAAAGACACACTAATACTCAAATCATATTTTCTATTCTCTGCAAGTGCTGCCCGCACTTCCCGGCACTCTACCTGGTACTCTCCCGAGGATTTCTCAATTGAATCTTTTGTCTTTGCTAAGATCCTCAACAAATATTTTGATGATTGATTCACTGCTCCAAGTTTTTAATATAGTCACTTTTCCTCTTCTTCTCTTTGCATGGTTCTGGTTGTTTCATGTCCATCTCTTTGTGACACTTTTGTTTTGGCATAAATGGCAATGACTGTTCCTTATTCCAAGAATAATCATGACCAACTGATAGTATGTACTGTTTAGTTGATCTTTTCTGATGCTCAAGAATATTGCTTTTCATTTTCTCTGAGTTTTACCCTTGCTCCTCAGCATCTAAATAAAGATCAAACATGACTCTCTCTTGGCGATATTTCCTTAAATTTTTTGAAGATACCATATTCACTTTTTCCTTTGATAGTTCTTTAGGGCACTTTCTTGTGCCCTCTTGTAATTCTTTTACCCTTTCTCCTCTTTTTTCATAACTTAACAAAGAAAGAAAATAGTTAAACAAAGAACAAATAATCAGTCCAGCCCAGGAAGGAAGATATACAAGCCATGCCTCCCCATAGCCTCGCATATGGAATTTTTCTTGTCACAATGAATTAGTAAGATCACCATTCCTAGTGAAAAATGTCTCAATACAACTAGTACTGAGTGTGATACTTCCTCTAATAGCAGTCATCGGATACCTTCACTTCATATATTCTTTCTTGTAGGGATTGAACCAACGATTACATTAACGGATACATATATTCATATAACTGAGAACAACTTTGAATCCCTTACCATTTTCACAAGAAAAAAAAGAGAAATCTAGAGCTAGAATTCCATAGAATAAATATCCTCACCTTCACAGTATTGGTAGACCCCGTAGAATCTTGAAGGATGGGTAAGAGATTCCTGGTAAAGAGCATCAGCTTTTTCATTAAGCTCATGGAGGATGTGGCTACAAGAGTACCAATTCAGCAAGGTGAGAGAGAGTTGAATGTCCTGAAGCAACATGCTCAAGAGGATAGCTGAAACCGTGACTTTTTCATTTACTCAATCTACTATGAATTTGGAGTCTCCCATCATCTGTAGCCTGCAAATTCCTTTTTTCATGGCTATTTCTATTAGCATCCAAATGTCTATGAACTGTGCTATATTATTGAATTCTCGTCTAGGTGAGTATCTCATATGGAGGAAATGGTTTTGTTTAAAAAATAACATCACATCGCGAGGATGGAATTCTTTCAGAACCTGAGATCAGTTAGTAGTATGGCTTGAAAATTTCAAGAAATTCGAATGGCCTGTTAGGGGAAAACTCAGTAAGAAATGGGGAAACTTGAACGCCTAGGGATAAGTATCGCTGCTGCAAATATGTTTTAACCACATGGCTCCATCATAAGTCCAACAAGGAATCTCTCAAATCTGGCATTTAAGCCAAAAGAAATTCACGTTCTGCAGTGCAGCTTTCAACCTAGGGGAATATTACTCAAACCAACTTAAACAAAATGAAAAGAAAGACAAACTTGGCAAATAGATACCCTTGGAATCTGACAAAAAGTTGAGGGAAGTCCATGTTTTTACTTTTGGGTATGTTTTCCAAAGCAACTTCATAGAGAAATGAACAAAAAACGGAAAAGAGTATATTAATGGGTATGTTTCTCAAAGCAATTTCAGAAAGAAAACATAGAAATTTAAAGTTTGTTCAAATGAATAAAAAAGGAAAAAGATATTAATTTGGAACTGAAAGTCAACATTATTGAATTTTCCTGTTTATTCCAACTACCAAGATCTTTACACGGTATCTGGCAATGGGAGCTACTCTTATTACCCAATCAAATAAAGTCACAGAGAATTACATCTCCACAGGAATGTGAAACAACATACATATTATATGGAAATTCCTTGTTAAATTGACCTACAAAATCTGTACACAGTATACATAGTGTTGTTTAGAAGATGCAAAACTCAGACTCAAATCTCTTACCTAACAGTTTGAATCCTGAACAAACTAGGGAGTGAAGATCACCTTCAAAGAACTTATGACAATTTCATCCTGTCCAAATGGAGGCTTTGCTGCACAACAAATACGCACAAAACTGTAGTTTCGTCAAATTCAATCTATGAAACGTCTAGCTTTGCTATTCATTCTGAAAGATCAAATCAAGTGAACTTCTACATAATGATATTCTACTAGAAACATTACAATTTATTTTAAATCCTGAACTTACCAGAAACTTGTGAGTTTCATGTAGATGAGGAGGCAAAGATGACATGGATTTCTCAATATCATCATTCAGGTCTCCTAACAGCTCAATGAACTTCTCCCTTTCAGGAATCAATTTCAAACCTACCTGCTATACATAACTTTTCGGATCAATATACAGCACAGTAATATATTTAACTTTGGTAAAATATGGAAAAATAGAAAGAACATTGTAGTAAGCTCGCATTGAAGGCTGCTGCAAGAATCCAACCATGCCATCTCTTTATTGTGATATTATATGCATGTTCAACAGCCTGCCTCATACTCCACTCATTAACAAGGATCAATTGTTTAAATCCAACAGAGTTTTGGCATATATTTAAACATGAAGTTAATCTTCAATATGTCAATATTAACTTCATATGAATATAGCACATAGGGCACATATTGAATATTAACTTCATGTTTGAATATATGCCAAAACTCTGTTGGATTTAAACTGCAGCTTTTAAGTAGAAAGTGTCTTACCTTGTTCAGTATAGTTATGTAGTTTGGATCTGATAGTTGAAGCTCTGTCTCGATCTTCTCCTTTTCTTTTTGTATTTCTCCTAAGTGTTCTTGAATTGATTCAATTCTGTGGAGAACACTTGGCTCGTTCTTCATGATGAAGGGGAAGAAAACATATTCATCCTGTATTGTAAAATGATGACCAAACTTTCCTTTTTGTCTTGTTAATCCATTTGGCCATAGTCTTGCTAGGAAAGGAGATCCTAGGATCATGCCATGATCTATATTGAACAAGACTACTGTGATTATTATCCATTTGTATTTTGAAAGATAAAGCTTCATTGTGCACTGCCATGGAGTATCTACTCTGTCTGTTGCCATGATCTATCTTGAACAAGACTGCTGTGATTATTATCCATTTGTATTTTGAAAGATAAACCTTCATTGTGCACTGCCATGGAGTATCTACTATGTCTGTTGCTGTGCTTATAGCTGCAAGAGTACTTGGTTCTGTGCAGTTATGTGGTACCAGGATAGGATTGATGATATTCATCCTTGCACCAAAGTCTACTAAAGCTTTAAATTTCTTTATTGATGTAGGCTTTTGTTTTTCATAGATGAGACCAGGTATCCTAATGATGTAAGAAATTTGTTCATCTGTAATAGAAAAACTGTTCAAGTTCATGTCTCCTAAGGATTCTTCTAATGGTGGTATTGGAGATAATTCGCTTTTGGGAGAGGTAGGAAAGGATTGACAGGAGGTTTTAGGTTTGAGGCTGAAATTTGGATTTATAGGAATATAAACAAATGGTGTTTTTTCATATGGTTTTCTCTGAGCTGAAAAATTGAATTGTTTTGGAAAAGGATCTTTAGGAGTAGATGGTTAGGATTGTATACTATACAAATATTCTACCTAATTTTTAGAATTTTGATTTCTGAATTCAAGCTTTCTAAAGTAATAGCTGGGGAATGAGGAACTTCAAATTGCTTAGTTAAATCAGAAAGATTAAAATGAGGAATAAAAGAGGCTTTCAAACCTTTCTGTTTTTTGGAAGATTCTTCTACTGGTTCTTGTGTTGCAGCTTTTATCTATTCTATCAGCATCTGATGGTAATGTTCTTTTGTCTGCTGATATTGCATTGTTACTATTCCCTGTGACAATAATTCAATGCATTTTTTGTGTTCAAGGGTTAGAACATTAACTGAGCATTTGCATGTTCCATAGCAAGAACAGTTTTCATCTTCAAATGCTATGGCATAGTCTGAATCTTCTCTGTGCTCATTCAACTTTTTTGAAGTATCTTTCTCCTTGCATTCATTGGAATAATGCTTCCCACCACATTTAAAGCATTTTACTTCTTTTCTGTGTTTCTTGTCTTTGCCTGTGACTACATGTTTGTAGTGCTTTTCTTTTCTTGTCTTTTCTGTTTTATCATGGTGTTTCTGGTTAGACTTATGATACTTACCATGATACTTATGATACTTACCCCCCCTCTTCGAAGTTTTCTTGGAAGAAGAATGCTTCGAAGAATGTGAAGATCGTCAGATTTTTTAATCAAAAGAAGGAGGAGGTAGGTTTCTTTGTTTACACAGTGCTCTGTAAGTTCCTGATTTCATTGGATCTTGGACAACTTTCTGAAACTTGATTTCTTTGCATGTGTCCAAAATTTCTGCATGCATTGCTTGTCTGATAAGACCAAAAGGTTGGCCTTTGAATCCAAATTGACCATTTACTGGTGGCCAGATTCTGTTGAGGCGTTGAACAAACCAGGATGGAAGAGAATTGAGGAAAATGTCTATCCATTTTTCATTCAAAGGATATGGTAATCTGAAGACAATTGCTATATACTAGTTATAGCATTCTTCGAATTGTGTCAGATCTCTGCACTTCATCTTCTGGATCCAAAGCTCTAGAACACTAGGTTCTGGTTTTTCATTTCCAATGAAAGCTTCTGAAGATAGTGAACCATGCATCCCAATGCATTGCTCATTTCTTTACCTTGTTCGTCTAGAACAGGTTGACCAGTTTGAGGGCCTGAAGTATGAAGCAAAATCATTTGTTCCCAAGTAGACAAAGTACCAGGGGTCTGTTTCTCTACTGCATACATCCATTGTTGTAGTGAGCATGTAAAACCACTTGTTATCATTTTGTATGCTAATATAGAGTCTAATCCAGAGGCAAGCTAACATCTATAACATGTTAACATATCACCACACATATATATAATTTCTTGTGTAGTTTTGCTATCTATGGACCAAGTATAAGTTGTGTCGCCTTTGAATTCTCTTGGCGGCTTTGATTCTCTACTGGAATAGAATTCTGGCAGAGATCTCCATTCTTTTTTGTTTTTCCATTTGGGAATTTGAAAGTGAAGCTTATCATTAGAACTTGACTCTGAAGTATGACATTCATCGCATTCTGAACACGAGGAAATATTGCAGTGTAATTCATCTGTTTCACTTTCTGAACTTGGAGATTCATAATATTCACTGTCCATTTTTTCCAATAATTCAAATGTAGCTGGATCGACTTCGAAATAACAAGGAATACCATGAATAGTGTGCAATGATTCAATTTTCTCTGGTTCTTCTTCTGAGTCTGAAGAGAGAATTTTCTTTTTCTTTTTCTTATCTTTGATGTTGAAAGAGGTTGGAATGTACATAGGATTTGGAATTTTATTTGAAAGTCTAGGGAAAGAATAGGAAGGAGATGAAGAGGGCATTGAAATATTCTGAGGTGGAGGAAGATAGGAAAAAGGTTCAGGAGATTGTAACATGAAACCTTTATCATTTTTGTTTTGTGGATATGTAGGCTGGTATGTAGGGTAGGAAGATAAATGCAGAGGCTGAGTAGTTTCTGGTTGTTGTTCTATCCCTTTATTGAGGATAGACAATTTCTCTGTGATAGTTCTCAGATATCTTCTTGTATTTTTGCTATCTAAGGAAATTGTATCTATCATAGACTGATAATGATCATTGATAGGGATTGACTCGGAAACAGATTTTGACAAAGCATTCATTCCTAAACCAAATTCGTTTATTTTTGACAAAACATCTGACCATCTTGATCCTTGTTCATCCATCACAGTTTTTCTTTCTTCTTCAGATTTCTTGAAATCTGAATTATGTTTGTCAAAAGTTCTGTGTAGGTGCTGAATTCCTTGTTGGAGATAGTAGTTTACCCAATTTGCCTGTGCTTCCATATCTCTTATAGTGATCTATTTATTATCTTGAAGAGCTAGAGAGAGTAGTATTGTAGATTCTATACTACCATCATCATTCTTTTCTTCTGCTTTAAGGTTATCCCATGGTGGAAGCAGAAAAGTAGATGTGAGTATTTTTCCATCAGCTCTTGTCCATTTACGCTTTTTAGTCTGAGAGCTTGATGTCTCGTCTTCTTCAAGATTGAAAGGATTCAATTCTTTTGACATCAATCTTTTTCTTGGATTATATAGCATATTTTTTATTTTATCAGAGAATTGGGGAATGATCAAAGGAGTATCCCAATTTCTGATTCCATGACAATAATAAAATTCATAAAATGAAAGTCAACAGTCATTTTACTTCATATAATCTAACCATGCTTGTTTTCTTTTATGAGCATAAGATTTTCTTTCTGTTTTGACTGCTGCTAATTCTTTCTTGAATTTCTCTACCAGTGGATGGGTGTATATATCTCATGAAAACATCTTTTTCATCCATTCATCTGAAGCAGTATATGGAGAAATACCTTTGTATAAGCCTAAGAATTTCTTTATTTCTATTTTGCTAGGCTTATAACAACTTTGTGGAATATTTTCTTCTAGTCTTGATTTTGGAATCTTCCTTGCAGAGATAAATCCTAGTCCATGTTTTTCTTTTGTTTCATTCATCCTTATTTCTTGGAATTTCTGTAAAATCTCTAAGTGTAGACTAAGCTTATTTACTGAACTTGTTAGCTTGTCTATTTCTGAAATGTAAACATATTTAATTCTTAATCATGACCATGAATAGAAGGTGTTTTATGTTTCAGAAGACACGTATTAGCTTTTGAACATTCATTGTGGTTTCCAATGTTTGTTTCACTTTTGAAGCCGCTGTTATGGCATCTGCAGTTAAAGATATTTTTGGGCCATGAGCAGGGAAGGTTGGAGCTAGACGAGTAGATAACCACCATATATATTGCATACTTGCTAATACTCCACCAATTACCAATTACATATATGGAAAGTAGACATAATTGATATAAACATATAAAAATAATATGGCAGAGTAGTCCAAACGCCCAACTACAGATACAAAAAGTAGACACAATTGATACAAAAAAGAAAAAATCCCATTACAAATTCCATAGAGCTAACTGGTCTGAGAATATATATGAATACAATTAACATTGTTCACTTCAAAATAAACATATCCTTGAATCCATCATATTCCCTCTGATAACCATCTATAATATAGAATACACATTGGAAATCTTGGGATTTTCATTTTGATACTAATGTCGGTGCACTTATTTAAGTGTTTTAGGTCAAGCCCGTTTGAACTCAATCTCAGAATGCAGTTCAACTATTGCTTACATAACCGACGCACTCCTTCAATGGAAAAGAGGATAGTTGATAACTTATGAATATAATGAAAACAACCTGCCATGGCCCCTACAATGCATCCAGTCCATCAAATTCTTACTAGAATTGGTGTCAACCTATTTAACAAGCAACCCATTCTCCAAAAATTCTGCTTCGTCCTTCGAATGAATGGTGCCCCATCCGTCTGATATACAATATGAAGCATCATCTGCTTGAGAACTTGAAGCATCCATTCTTCAGCCGCATACTTCTCCCTTTCAATAAAAGTCTTGGAGGCATCCTTCTCCCCATTGTTGCTCTGGAATTCAGTACCGTTTTCTCTAAAAACTCCACAGTTATCACCTATTTTCCATCCAAATTTTGAAATTACATATTTCTTGTTGTCACTGTTATTGTATCCACTCTGATAAATGGTAACAATGCTCCCTCTCAAGAAGAAGATCTTCTTGAAGTGAAGGATGACACATTTTCAAGATTTAGACGCTAAGTGGAATGGAGGGAGACTTCTCGGACACGAAACTGCATGAAAACCTTATATCAAACTTTGCAGTTCCTAACTAATGAGATGCATGGCACTTATGGATTCACAAAAAGGTGAGACGCATGGCACTTATAGATTCATGAAAATATGAGATGCATGGCATCATATTATTTGCGGGAGGGATAGCGATATGAACAGTGATTCTAAAACGAACTCTAGGGAAAAATGCCTAACGACGTAACAAGACTGGGAAAATGCCTGCCAAGAATATGAAGATGAAATGGCTAAATAGTTTTGGTTAATGAATGAAGGAGTAGACACAAGATCAACAACAAGAAGTCCACCAGGTAACACCTTTAATCAATGGATTTAACACAACAATATGAAGCAATTATTCTAAACCAAATTGATATCAATGTTCATTAATATATAGTAAGAGTCCACCAATAGACTACGCCAAAAGCCTTTAGGTTCTTGCTTATTACTGAGTGTTTTAATGTTAGAGATTTGATGAATTTTTTGTGATGGTGTAGAAGGAAGACACTAGATTCATCTTCAATTTTCACACTATTGAAATATTAATCATTAAATTACACATCTTCACTCATGGAGCAGAAAAAGGAAATTTTATGTCATATCACCCTCTTGCCATGGCATTTTCCCTTCACCACAATCAATTTTATAGTCTTAGCCACATGAAACAAGATTGTCAAGGTATATCAGGCCTATAGGCTAGTCCCGATGGAAAGAAGAATATGTTTCTCATATACTATTAGTTGAAGATATGCCTAACTAACATGTCAAAAAGTCCAATCCTCAACATCATTATACATAATCCACAAAGGTCCTCTCTTTGTTTTAGTTTTTGTCTAAGAAGAGTTTAGGAAAATTTGAAATCCATTGCTTCCTTTATGCTCAAATTCTTTCCCTTAAGGAAAACTTGTCGAATCGGGTTAAGAAATTAGCTAACTCAACAAATGCTGAGAGCAAAATTAGAATCCATTGTGCAATACAAAAGGTTTACCAAAAGAAATGGTAATGAAAATTACAAAAAGAAAGAACTATATTATATGATAAATATGA
>LPNX010861536.1:17494-65106 GCA_001517045.1 Pseudotsuga menziesii
CACACTCAATCTATCTATCCGAATGACGTCACTAGTTTAAAGACTCCTCGAATTCTGCCACTAAGTGTAGATTAGTTACATGACAAAGCACTTAACCAATGACTGATCACTTATCTAAATTTTCTACAAGAGCACCTTAGAAGATCACCTAATAACTTAGGAAAAATACTAGTAATTGCATTAAGGAATTAAATTCCAACTACTAGTGATTACATTAAGGAATTAAATTCCTCATGAAATGTCAAGACCCCTCCTAGGGTAGATTAGCCATGAACCTATTCTCCTGCTATCTATATTTGTGTGTATAGGTATCGAATCTGCTCGTGGCTTCTACAGACAGAGCTTGCTTCACAGTTGATGTCACTCTGCAGTTAATAATATCGGAAATCCTGATTTTGTGGGTATCTCTGTCTGCAACTGCTCATTGCCCATCAATATCAATAATTTATTTAAATTCATGAAATCAATGGTCCTTTGTGTTGCAGCAATGCCCTCAGATGAGTTCGTCATGGGCACAGTCAAACCGGCCAGAGATTGAGATGCCTATAAAACCCTTTTGCTTGCTCTGAAACATGTTAAAAGGAATCAAAGGAAAAGACAAGTGTGTCAACTTGTCAAGTCCCCCATAACTTAAGTGGCTACTGGAGCAATAAAACATTTGTGGAAGCTTTTGGAAACATGATTAATAAGAAATCCATATCCCAATTGATACGAACGAAGAACTAACTTCATGTAAGGGATGGGATCTTAATTTCAGAGAAATTATTACAGATAGATTACAATATCGAACCTGAAACTTGTCTCGGTAAAGCTCTACTTGGTCGATGACAGAACATAATGAGCAGCAATGTATGGTTCCACTGTAGAGTTCCCAGCACTGCAGTTGCCTGAGAAACCATGAACTTCACTCCGTCGCCAAATTCTCTGAAGCAAACTTCTGGAAACATCAGGCCGTTCATGTCTTCTATAGGTAACAGATTGTGAATTATAGTCAAGTATAGTACAATGAACTAGAAGAGAGTTACACTCTTTGGGGGCTGAGCCATCCGCCATAGGCATCTTGCAAACTCTAGGGTATGTGATATGTGGTTCATTACCTGCAAAATTCGTAGCCCAGGAATCGCATTACAACGATAGTATTAGCACAGTTTGTTGTATTGCAAAGTGGCGTACGGAAAGCCCTGGATCGTGGGCAACTGGCGTACAGAGAGAGATGCCAAGTGGTGTACGGAAAGACGTGATCGGATGAATATGGGCGTACGGAAAGCCTTGGAGAGCCGTTGGATGGCTGCCAAGCGGTGTAGCCAGGCCCCTTGGATCTGGCCATCCGGTGCGTTCCAAGTGGTGTAACCAGGGCCCTCGGATTTGGTACTTCTTCAACGTTTAGATTCGGCCGTCAGATCGCCGCCAAGTGTCATCTCTTGAGATTTGGCAGTTGGATGTGCGCCAAGTGTTACCTGGTCAACCCTCCGATGAGGCTGTCAGATGGCCTCCAAGTGTCAGCTGTGCAGCCCTCTGATGCGGCCGCCGGATTTCCGCCAAGTGGCATCTTCTCACTCGTCCAATACCATTGTTGGATGACCGCCAAGTGTCATCTCCTCACTCCTCCGATGCTGTCGTCGGATGGCCGCCAAGTGTCACCTCCTCACCCCTTCGATGAGGCCGTCGGATGGCGCCAAGTGTCTCCTCCTCAACCCTTCGATGCCTCCGTTGGATGGCCTACAAGTGGCGCCTCCGTAGCCCTCCGATGAAGCCGTCAGATGGCCACCAAGTGGCACCTTCTCACTCCTCCGATGAGGGCCGCAGATGTCCTCCAAGTGGCAGCTCCTCACTCCTCGGACACAGTCGTCGGATGGCATCCAAGTGTCACTTCCTCAGTGCTTCGATGTGGCCATCGGATGACCGCAAAGTGGCACCTCCTCAGCCCTCCGATGCTACCGTCATATGGGCGCCAAGTGGCATCCTCTTACTCCTGCGATTCGCCCGTTGGATGGCGTCCAAGTGTTTCCTCCTGTTCCCTCCGATGCGACCGTCAGATGGCCGCCAAGTGGAACCTCCTCACTCCTCCGATGCGGCCGTTGGATGGCCGTCAAGTGTCTCTTCCTCAGCCGACATTGAACAGGAGAACTTCAAGAATTATTTTATTTGTTGTTTAATTGGACAACCATGATCTCTATGATTGGAAAAAAACAAATTGGGGATACAGAATCGGTGCCCACTTTTCCATTGACTGTTTGCAAAATTAGACATAGATTAGACCTAGTATTGAAAATGCGTGAGGGCGGATAACAACAATCGCATACAACGTATGAGATCTTTAGTCTTTCAGCTTTCAATAACCGTGTAGCTATATTTGCATTGCAATCTGTAGTCTTTCGGCTTTCAATAACCGTGTAGCTATATTTGCATTGTATCGTCGATTGTGAAAAAAACCAAGAATTTTCAAATTGTATTGCAAGGGGAATACAACTTTCTGAAAATGGAAAGTTAGCTTTATTTTTTATTTTTGTATTATTAAGAAATTTGTTATTATGTTGAAATATCTAGAAGTGTAACATCATGAAGCTGATGAGACACTTCAGAATATTAACAAGTTAGCCACGATTACTATAATGATTTCATGGATAGAAACATATGTCAATCTGGAGTTATTAGTGTTCTCAAAGGATTTCAAGGAATTGAAGTGATCGATAAGCCACCATGAACATGAAAACAAAAGATTTAGATATGCAAATTGCAAGTTGCACTTTTATTTTCTGCTCTTCTAGAAGAGTTGAAAACATAGGGAAGAAGATTTCTTTTATGAAAGAGTTAAGCAAACATCTTCATGGCACTGATTTATTTTATATTTACAATAATAAAAAAAGCAAAATGGACATTTGAGATTTTTAAATCAAGATGAGAAGGCACTCATCGAGCAAAATTATTTGGATTTAGTGATACATTGCATTTTTTTATTGCTATGTAATGGCCAACTTTAATTTTAATTTCATTAGTCAATGTTATTAACAAATCTGTAATAAAACTTTCACCAAATACAAATATTAAATAAAAGAAGAATCACAAGAATGCTAAGTAACATGACACTTCCAAATAGTGCTCGTGTTTCGTATTCCAAGTGTTAGACATGACACTTGTTCATAGCACGTGTCTGACACTAAAATTTTTGTGTCCTGAAATCTGGACACTTTCCAACACGTGTCAGACAAGTGGCAATAACTAGTCTTGATTTCTAGACACGTGTTCTGTCAAAAAGGGTATAGAGGAGGAGGACGACGATGATAAAGGAAAGAGCTATGGCAATAATGCTAATTTTGACATGGAGGAGCAGGAGGATGATAGACAATGGCTAGTACCATTGATGAGCTATGATATTCTTCCCTGTGGGTATTCAGTATTTTCATTTTGTATCTAATAAAATTGTAGATACTAGACTTAGTACTAAGTAGTATCTACTCTATTTTGTATTTGTCGATGGCATTCTCTTGATATCTATATAATACATTTTGATTTTTGTGGTTTAATTAGAAATATCAAATATGCAGTTTATGGTTCAAAGTTCATAATTCATTGATAATTTCATTATTTATTCATCATTATCAACTTTTAATTGAATGATATTAAGATTGATGTACATTGTATATACTTCTAGCTTTTAAAAAATGAAGATATTTAAGTATTTTTTTAATATATATATAAAACGTGTCCCTCGTGTCCTATTTTTGGGGTCGTCGTGTCTTGTGTCGAATACTCGTATTTTCGTGTCCTTTGTGTTCCGTGTCCTTGTGTCGAATACTCGTATTTTCGTGTCCTTTGTGTCATGTGTCCTCGTGTCATGTGACTTAGCAAGAATGCAAATAAAGAGATTGCTCTAGGAACCAATATATGAAATTGTCTTGCAGAATTCTAAAAGGTTGTATGAAAAATGCAAGCTACCAATTATTGAGATGAAAATTCAAAAGCACTACAAAAGGATTCCTCAAGAAAATTTTCTGGTCATTTCGTTTCAAAGAGAGTGTTTCAAACCCCCATCGTACATATAAGCATCTTCTTGCTTTGGCTCATAACATTAAACTCATGTGTTTTTCAGCTTGGTATGGTTAATGGAGGCAAGACATTCTTCTTATGCTCAACATGATTTTCTCATTCTTCCTTCACGACGGATCAATCATAATTGGGCAAATATTCTCTCCAATACAAAACCAAAATTTTAGATTGCTCCTTAATAGATGCCATCTCATCCCATTGCAATGGACACAATGTCAAATTGGGTTTTTCATGCTTGGGCCATTCTCCAAATACTTAACCATGGAACAATCATAATTGAGAAAAATTTGTGCATTAATCATTACTTTTGCTTTGGATACTGCAGCCATGGTTGGGCCATGGTTCAATCAAAATTCTGCTTCAAAACCTTCGCCATGCATCAATCATAATTAGACAACTATTATCTCCAATACAAAACCAAAATTTTAGATGGATCCTTGATGGACGCCATATCATCCCACAATGTCTTCAATGGATAATTCACTCATGGTTGGGGCATGGATCAACCAAAATTGTACATCAAATGCTTCAACATGGATCAATCATAACTAGGCAAAAATTCTCTCCAATACAAAAACCAAAATTTTAATTGGCCCCTTGATGGATGCCATATCGTCCCGCAATGTCTTCAATGGGGTGGTGGAAATGAAATTCTCAATTATCCATATTCATAACCATTGTCAATATATTTGGAAACAAAATACAAGCCGAGTATGAATCCTTATATGACATCTTAGCTTCATTATATGAATACATTTTGGGAGATCCATGCCCCTAATTCTGCGATGAAGCTTTGCAAACTATAGCGTTGATGAGAAATTGCCATATAGATAAGCATTCCACATTCCTTAGAATCTCCAATGCAACAAGGACTCGTCATAAGTATGTGTCAAACATACTAGTAAGGGAGGTTACTTGTCAAAGCAAAATAAGTTCTAGTGGGAATATCCTAGCACCATCAACATCTATATCCTCCTGAATGCATGATACTTTAGGAGTATTTAAGGCTCATCTATCTTCCCAAAGCAAGGAGTGGCCTTACAATCACCCAAAGTGTCCCAAAGAAGATTTTAAGATGAATTTCTTAGACCATGAGCATGTATTGGAAAAAGAAAGAACGCCACCGAAAAAAGAAATAGGATTTGAAAACAACATTTGAAGTTGTCCTTAAAGGCATGACTTCCACAAATAAGGAGAAGTCCCCTATCTTTTCATATAAAGGGACTAGCTCCACCATTAAAAAGACTAAAGAGGATCAAGAGGTTGATCTAACTAGTCAGGAAAATATTGATATCTATAAGGACACCATCAAGGATAGTCTCGACACAAGGAAGAAAACTCCAAAGATCTAACACCAAGGAGGATCATCCAAGTAACCAAGAGATTTACTCAAGACCAAACACAACAACAAAACAAAAGTAATCTTTTAAACAATGAAAACATGGGAGGGTGTCTCAAGTAGGAGTATGGGTCCTGTTGGAAGAGACACACATCAATTGTGGAAGAATCTCAGTTCCAACATTTAACAATGATACCAATGTGGCAATATAAACTTTCTCTTTCGATAAGCAAATTAATAAGGAAATTGATTCACAAAAAGGATAAAAACTAACACAAACAAGATTGTGGTAGAGACAATTGAGGTTAGTGTCATTGATTTAAGGGAAATGGACCCAATTGCAACAATAAATTCATGTAGTGCCCATCCATTCGAGTCAGGAGCTTAAGTTCATGTCGTCATCGATTTGTATCTAGCTCCTAAAGAGCTGCTTGTAAATAAATAAATAAAAGTTTACCATTTTGTTATCAAAATTATTCTTTATTTCAGTTAAACCTGATCTAAAGGATTTTTGCATAAATTTAACTTGACATGAAATTTATATTAGCATGTCATTTTCATTCAATCCATATTTCTAACAACATTAAGAACAAAATAAAATGGAAATCATTTTTCCTTTTGATTTTCAGTACTAAAATTTAGAGAGTAAGTAGAATACATGTTTTTTGGTAGATTGCAGTAGGCTTCCTTAGGTTCCTGTAGCTACTCCTCACCAAACCTTAGCAACCAAAATAGATAAACCACCCTGTCAACCAGCTTATCATGTTGGCCCTAGGAAATTGATGGATTTCCTAGCCCCCGAGTCCACAATCTGATAATCCAAATAGCAACAACTTTCCTTAGTCCAAAATCCTTCGACCATGGTGCAATTTTCCCGAGCTTCTTTTACCTCTCCATTATCGATTTATCCCCCTCCTCGGTAATTCCTCCTTTCCCCTTTTCCTCCAAGTAAAAACCACCTAAATAGGTTTTTCCTTCCTCCCGAAGCTTCATGCTTACTCCACCGCCCTAGTCCTCCATGTCTTTGGGATTTTAAATAATTAATACAATTACATTAACCGGGGAAGAAATTATTATAATATAATCTCTAGGACTCGCGGGTTGTCAAATGGTTAATTTCTTATTTTAGTTTTCCATTAAATTTGACTTTCTATTGTTTATTTTAATGCAAGATAATAATGACTTGTCTTATTCACTTATAATACAAATTAAATAATTATTATTGTTGACCCTTTTGGGGTGGTAGTGGTGGGTGAATTAAATTTCTTATCCTATCCTGTCTTACACAGTAGTAAATTTAAGACAAATATTATTTTAATGTTATAATATCTTATCTTATTTGGTACAATTAAATACTAAAAAATCCCCTTTTAACTTTTCTTGAAATGCTTGCATCTTATTAATAATCACTTAATTCAATAATTGATATAATAATTTGGTTGATCCACTATGGTTTATAGTAAAGAACAATTTCACCATTATTAATATAATAATAATAATAATAATAATTAGTGATTAATAGATAATAATAATATGTATTTGTTTAACTGACAAGTGCCCTAGTACCAATACAATATTAATGTATTTATAAACAAAGCACCCATAAGGGTTTTAAACGTGTTTTAAACAATCATGATAAACAATTAAGCAATACAATTCTTCTGACGCATATGGAACAATATTTGTGTTTATTCACGATAATTCCCTTATGACAATTCTAATTGATGATACTTAATCAATTAATTATTACAATGTTCACATGTGCTTAGTAACTAAAACGTTCATTATATGTGTTGGATCATTGCCTAATTAACTTAGTTATTCACAACAATTCATACCATTATTTGACATGTCCAATATTCATATATCGATACTAGCGTACATGTGCAAACTATGCATGTATGGCCAACGTATGCACAGGTTGGACATGTACTATAATTATACATCATATTACCAACACATAACTACTAGCTACTACTAATAATCCTTCATGCAAACAAAACAAGTATACATATAACATAACATTATTCAAACATCAATAGTTATTTTTTTCAGTTAACCTTATAAGATTTCATATCATTATTTTTCTAAGTTTAATCAATCTAGTACAAAGAAGGGTACCTACTATTACTAACTTGGTATCAAGGAATGTCCAACCTTCAACCGTACTAACTAACACATCCTCCCATCCTAACCTATGCCTGCATCCTCCCACAACCCTCCCACAACCTCGGGTATCATCGTAACATAGGGTGGGAAATACATCCATCCCTCTTAACATACTGGGTCTATACCCTATCAAATCGTTCTCTCCTGAGATCGAGATTATCAGTGTATCATCGTATCATTATTTTTGGGATTCTGAGGTTTACTGCATAACAAGTTGTTATTCCACATATCATATCAAGTATTCATTTATCACATAGTTCCAGTGTCTTGTGGGTTAGTACTTCACAAAATACACAATCATAACAAGTAATTCCACTTGATAATTAATTGATCCCCATCATCATCCTCATCATTCTTTCGTGTACTAATTTAATTCATCACAGATACACACGACATGTAATAATTCAATTGATCACATTGCAAAATGGTATCCATGTACCGTATAATACATTTCACATTTTATCAATGAAAACGTTTAAACATATACTCTCATCGTAAAAGAAAGGAATCCCATGATAACCGCAACATTGTAACCACATAAACATAACAACATAATAATCACGATGACATCATAAGCATAGCAACATCATAATCATAGTGTTATAATAAACATAGTAACATCATAATCTCGGTCCATCATGTTGTAAATAAAGCTCAAGAGCTGGGTCCAAAAGAAAATAAGCAAAACAAGTGCGGTGTGTCTAACTGATAAATATGTGTAGTCAAAATGGGGCATTACACTTCAAGGGTACCAACAACACAACCTGAAAAAAGGTTAAGCCAAATATATGCTAAAAAATATTAAGTTGAAGTAGAGATAAAGTTCAGACAAAAAATCAAGTTGACCACTACAAGTTATGCAAGCAAAACTTGAGTGGATTTATTGCTTACACCCTTCAACTTAGTGTTGAAAGCTTATTATTGCAAACAAATTTCTTCGAGTGCATTTTCGAATTGAAGGAAATCCTCAACGAAGACATCCTTATTAGCAACTTGAGTGGAAAATTGTAGAGATGGCTAAACTAGAGGAATGTTTAGGTAAAATAGCTTTCTAGAAACAATGATTTACTTATGTACATGTGGATATGTCCACATTGAGATCCATGGATGTTGTTCAAATTGGAGCTAGAATTCATCATTTGTGTGAATATGTCAAGCAATTTATTAAAGACCTGAAGTGGTATCCCTTGGTATCAACAAATGTTATATTAACACAATCACATTAAATTGGAAGTTGTTGACTTTCAAAGTGAGCATACCTTTAAGATATTCCCATATTTAAGCTCTCAATTGAAGGAATCAAACACAAAGGATACAAATAAAGATATCTAACCATAAAGAGGCAAGTTCTCTGATATTTTGCTTCTAGAGTTGATATTAGTTGGCATGCTTTGTGGGAAGTCAAATCCTTCCATGAAATTGCGAGTTTTTAAAGATCATTTGAACTAGATAAAGTTGAAAGATTTTTGAAGTCGAAAGGTCATGTAGGGAGACAAATACTTGTAACACTCCTTTTCATTTTGTATAATATGTGAAAGAGTCAAGAAGTTGTTTGGCCATTGGATTTTGGAAAGCATGTACTTTAGTAAAATTTAAATATTCATTATAAAGTTGGGTAAGAAAATAATATCTTATATGTCATATATACATGTTGACTTGCAAAGCATGTCTCAATGGTTCTAATCACCCAACTTGGTATATATTATTAGGTAATAACTATATATTTGTAATGTTAGCTAAGAAAATAATAAATTATCTTTCATGTAATTAAATGTTGACTTGCAAAACATGTCTCAATGCTTCTAATCATCCAACTTCATACATATTATTAGGAAATAACTATGTGGTAACTATGTATGACATATAAAAAGATGTGAAGATAATCATTCTCATAAGTCTTTCCATGGGTATTTAACCCCTTTATAAGCTTGAAGATATGACCATTCATGTACATTTCCTAATAATAGGGCATATTTTATTTTTGTTACCGTAATTAAATCAATGTGTATGCATATAATTAGACATGCTCAATTAGTTATGATTTCTTCAAATTATTTTAGATATTACAAGGCAAGATAATTATTGAATATTATGTAATTAGACTTGTGCAAGTATCTCCACTTTCTTCATCTAATGTCTTCATGTTATCCTAGATATCATAAGAAAATTATGAAAGACTATTATATTTATCTAAGTTGTCCAATTAATGCAACGCCATCCAATATGTTTTTAAAAATATGACTTGTTCAAGGGTGTTTGTTTAATAATAATAATCTATTCTTAAGGTCTTGACCAAGTCAAACACCAAGTTGGTGTATAAGATCGACCCCATTGTTTGTGAGACAAGGGACCCCCTCTGTGTAGTGAATGGACTTCTTAAGGTCATGACCAGGACCCCCTATGTGCAGTGAATTGACTTCTTTTGTCTACATAGGTATGTACATATCCCATCTCTTCTAGATTTGAACTTATGACCTCCAATCAAAAAACACGTGTTCTTAGCCGTTAGGCCCTGAAGTAAGAAAATAACAACAAACTTGTTTTAGTTCGAGAATAACATTTGGAACTTTTGAATATGAAATAACCAAATAAAAAACTAGCATGATTAGAACTTGTTATTATAGATTTATCAATAAAAATAACTAGACATAAATTGTAAATGATAATATCAATGGCATTACTACAATGCTTACTAATAATAAAAATAACCAGTTACATCAATGTAATTCATTAGTTTACAACTAACCAAGACAAGGTGAACAAAAATATACTAGCTAATTTATATAAACTAATATTATAAGTAGCACTAATCACTCCAATCCCATTTATACACTAAAGGAGGGAAGCATGGATACGTCGATTTTTTATGAGTTGTGAATTGTCATGAGGTGCCTTAAAGCAAATGAAAACATCAAATGCGTCATTTTTAAGAATTTGTGACAAGAACATCTGTTTCATTGCAGAGAAGAGGAGCACATGGGTTGAACTTGAATTTAATATAGATACCATAGCATTAGATTATGTTAGAATATGATGGGTTTTCAAGCAGAATTTGGAATTGTGGATTTGGTTGGAGCTCACATGAATAAAATTTATATCAACTGATATTATAAATGGCATTAATTACTCAAATGTTATTGATTCACTAAAAGGGAGAAGCATGGATAGATTGGATATTTCTAAGTTATAAATTGTCATGAGATACCTAAATGCAAATAAAAAATGCATCAATTTGAAGAAGTCATTACGAGAACATTGGTTTCGTTGCAAAGAAAAGGAGCACATGGGTTGAATATGAACTGAATGAAGATATCATAGCATTAGAATATGTTAGAATATGATGGGTTCCCGAGCATCAAGTGGGATTATGGATCGAGTTGGAGCTTACATGTATAAAATTTATTATCAACTAATTATTATAAGTGGCACTAATCACTCCATTGCCATTGGGAAGCTTGCATAGATGGGAGCTTACAAATTTGTGAATTGTCATGAGAAACCTAAATGCAAATCAAAGCATCAAACCCCTCAGTTTTATGAAAGCATAACAATAGCATAGATTTAAGTGCAGAGAAAGGGAGTATATTGCTTTATCATCATGAATCCAATGGAGAAGATATTGTCGTGTAAGAATGTGATGGGATCATAGGCATCAATTGGAATTATCGTTCACATCTAAGCTCACATGAATAATTCCAAAATGGTTGGATCAAGAATAAGATGGATAATCTCAAACAATGTGGTGTTGTGTTTATATTGTCACTAGCTAACATTTTGATATTGTCATGTAAGAATGTGATGGGATCATAGGCATCAATTTGAATTATCGGTCACATATAAGCTCATATGAATAATTCCAAAATGGTTGGATCAAGAATAAGATGGATAATCTCAAACAATGTGGTGTTGTCAACATTTTGGTTGGATGCTTTGTTTTAAAGAGTTTGAAAGATAAAGTTATGGGTATTGGTCAACCTTCTACCAAATTGTGAGTGAAGCACTTCTCAAGCTCATGCAAATCGATCATTTGGGTGGTAAGCAAGGAAAATTTTAGAAGCTAAATTTCTCATTGGTTTTTCTAGTTTGTTTCCCCCAAAAAATGCTAATTTTCATTTTTATAAAAATGATTGCCCAAATTCTATAGGATAAAGTTGTTTTGCTCTGAAAATTACCAAAATTTTCTAGAAGTTATATAAAATCTTTATAAATTTGAATTAGTGAGATCCATGAAGGTTTCTATTAAGGTTACTACATGTAAAGCTATGTATGGATCCTTGAAATTTTTCTTGGCAATGTGATGTCCCACTTTTCTCTTTTGGATTGTTGGACCCTTCGTTTTTCTTCTCACGGATTGTTGGACCCTTTGTTTTTCTTCTCAAGAGTTCTTAACATGAGTTTGTGGAAGAACATTAGTTTTGAAATCTCTTTACCCCGTGTTTGCTGGCCTCTTCAGTTGCCTATAATTTGTTGAATATCTTCCACCCAATTTCATGTTTTGGAGGTTCAATTTTCAAAAATTTTGTGGAGAGTATAAGGATTTTCATGGCATCCAACATGTAAGTTTTTATGGCAAAGTTTACACATGGGTGATTAGATTTGTGATGTGTTGGATGATGACTTCCCTTAATTGTGTGGTGAATTAAACAACAAAGAGGGACAAAAGAACAAGATATGAGAGGAAATGTTCAAAAGGCAAGTTGGGAAAATAATGGTTTTCTCTCTCTTGCTCAATGGGAGAGCCTTAGACTAGGAGAAGGCTGGCTTGAGCTTGGGATCAATTGAAAAACCCTTGGAATTACAAAAGGCCCCCAATTAGGTCTCTGTAAAATTTTGTGGAAGAGAACTTGACATAGGCATACCCCTAGCATTGAGCATTCATGTCAATGAAATCCTTCTTTGATCATGGGATATGATGCTAAATCATTATAAGGATGCCTAGACTCACCTCATTGTGTTGTCTTAACAAAATAAGATTTCAGAATGCTTCCTAAGGAACCATCCAAGATCTTAAATCTCGAAAACCCATCACTCAAAGATGAGAGGCCATTTACAATGTTTCTCGAGGGACATGAGGTTACCTTACCCAACTTAATGGCCCTAATGATTCTATCACCTTTTAGCCACCCTTGTGGAGAGAACGAAATACGTTTTTCAAATTTGAACCCTGGTAGGAGCTTAAGACCATACCCCATTTTCCCCACCCCACTTAACCTCTCATCACTCCGAACAATATAAAAAGGAAACATTAGGGGTTTCTTAGTTATGAGTGGAAGAGAATATAAAAAGGAAACTTTAGGGGTTTCTGAGTGGAAGGGAATATAAAAAGAAAGCATTAGGGGTTTCTTAGTTAGGAGTGGAAGGGAAAGGCCAGCATAAGTTTGACTATTGGGAAAAACAGATGGAAAGTTTAAAGACTCTGCTCAAGCAAAGGAAATCCTAGAATTGAAGGGCAAAAGCTGGTTGCTGAGGCAAAGACCAAATATGAGCTACAGTTGAGAAAGTCTATATAAAGTGAGGAGTTGGTGTTCATGACAATCCACTCATGGGTTATTATGTTTATTCTGTTATAAATCGAAGATTGTCTTTCATTGTAACATGTTAATATGGCTGCTTTGTCATATTTTATGATGCATATTTATCAGCCAATATAGAA
The DNA here is from genome assembly GCA_001517045.1 of Pseudotsuga menziesii. Lineage (NCBI taxonomy): Eukaryota > Viridiplantae > Streptophyta > Pinopsida > Pinales > Pinaceae > Pseudotsuga > Pseudotsuga menziesii. The sequence continues at coordinate 30,703 of LPNX010861536.1, forward strand.
GTACTACCACTGCACAGTTGGGTGAGCACTTAGTTGTTTTACTTTTTAAAATGGATTTTAAATGCTTCTGATATTCTGCCATAAAATTCTTTAATAGACATGACTTGCAGACTGTTTGCTTATGCATAGATGGTTGAATGCTTAGTTGTTTTCCTTTTTTCTCATGGATTTTAATTGCTTCTGACCTTCTGTCCCAAGTTTACTTGAGATCTTTTAAGTTGAAGATTATTTGGGCCTGTGGTATTTCCTGGTTGCACACCTTATATTTCAGAGGTAACCAAGAATAGCATGTTTTCAGTTTATGCGAAAATGGAGTGTATGGTAAGATGGAGTTTGCTATTTTTATTCTTTCCATTGGTAGGAGAAAGTTGGCATTTAGTTTAATAGGTTGGTTTGATGTTCCAGCTTCATTGCCTACTGCTTTGTTCTTTGGTTGTTTCGCTGTGTCAATGCTCCAATGATTGTTGTAGCTCTGACTACACAGGTTTCAGAAGGATTTACATACATTAACTACTATGTAATGCTGTCATTTTGTGTATTATATAGATGTTATAACTTATTATCATTATGCCTATATAGCATCCTCAAAATTAGGATTATGTAATTCCGATAATGTTTTGATGTTTATTGCAATGAACTTTTCCATGGTTGGTGTTACTGTTTTTAATGTAACAGTAGACTTTGTACAGGAGGATGTTACAACAAAGTGTGTTGTTGAGATAGTTGAGATGCTGAGGCAAGGTGAAACTCCTCCAGTAAGCTTAATTAATATTCTCTACTCTTTTAAACCAATAGAAATAGAAATAGCCAGCTTTTAAATCAATCACGCCTTTTCGTTTACAGGTTGGGACACAAAATCCAGATCGTATTATATCAGGTCAGCTGGTGGCAAAACGACATTAGTGAAAACTCCAATTCCTTATCCTGAGAATAGTGAAAACTCCAATTTGTCCAATTCCTGAGAATAAACGTATCTTGCGGTCAAGGATTTAATTGTAAAAACTCTTACTAGTGTTTCCTGGATTTATATTCTCTGGTAAATGCCTGAATTTCACTGCTCTAAATTTAGTATTTCATTATATTGCCATTTATCCTCGGTCTTTCCCATAAACCAGTTCATACTGTTGGTTTTATTTCTACCAAGATACCTTGAAATTTGACACAAAATCTTGGTGAATTTAAGCGAGGAACTATACAATGTAGCAGCTTGACAGAGACGGCGAGGAACTATAGTACAATGAATAGAAGAGAGTTGCATAAACTATTTGGGGACTGAGCCATCCGCCATAGGCATCTTCCAAACTCTGGGGGTAAATCGAAGTGATATAACCTGATATGTGGTTCAATACCTGCGAAATTCGTAACCCAGGAGTCGGTGCATTGCAAAGATTGCATTAGCACAGCTTGTTGTATTACTGAATGGAAAGGAATGGATCGAGAGTTTTCCCAGCGATGTAAGTCAAATATATTACGATTGCGGATAAGCTCGAGAGTTTTCCCAGCGATGGATCGAGAGTTTTCCCAGCGATTGCGGATAAGCTCGTTCATAAGATTATTGTAATGTAGGATTGCAGCTCTTAGGATTGATGGAACCCCTTCCATCTGCAAAAACGCATCCGGTAAAGTTGAGAGAATTCTATTAATAATATACTCGTAAATTTATATGAAATAATTGTTTGTCTGAGTGTTACCAGGTATTAGCCCAGACCTATAACCGGTTTCTGAATCAATATACAACAGACTGTAAATCTTACCTGTAAATCTTACCTATATTTGGTTCAGATGTCAGTTTGAAGTTTCGTCTCGGCATAGTTTAACACCATTTCGTCTGCTTGCTTCTACAGTTGATTTGATTTGGGTATCCATCGCTCACGCTCAGTGGGACTCTCCAATCCTGTAGAGGCGATTTGGGTATCCTGCATTGATCCATTTATTGCATCCATTACAGAAATTATTTAAATCCATTTATTTTTGGCATTACAGAAATCCATTTATTTTGGATTCTGGAAACGATGGAGAAGTAGGAGGGTTCTATGTTCATCTCAGAACGACATCCAAAGTTCACTGAAAGAACGGGTCGTTTGTATGGCGAGCAGAAGCAGAACTACGAATGCCCATTTCCACGTGGCACTATACACCTGATGGACCAAGTGGTGTACGGAGAGCCCTGGATTATGGCCAACTGTTGTACGGACAGATGCCAAGTGGTGTACGGAAAGACGCGATCGGATGAATATGGATGTACGGAAAGCGTTGGAGAGCCGTTGGATGGCTGCCAAGCGGTGTAACCAGGGCCCTCGGATCTGGCACCTCTTCAGCTTTCAGATTCGGCCGTCGGATCGTTGCCAAGTGTCATCTCCTTACTCTTGAGATTTGGCCGTTGGATGTCCGCCACATGCCACCTCTTCGCTTGTCAGATTTGGCTGTCGGATGTTCGCCAAGTGTCACCTCCTCACTTGTCAGAGTCGGCCGTCGGATGGCCGGCAAGTGGCACCTCTTCTGCCCTCAAATTCGGCCGTTGGATGGTCTCCAAGTGGCACCTATTCAGCCCTGAGATTCAGCCATTGGATGGTGTCCAAGTGGAACTTCTTCAGCCTTCAGATTCAGCCGTTGGATGGGCGCCAAGTGGCCCCTCTTTAGCCCTGAGATTCGGCCGTTGGATGGCCGCCAAGTGGCACATCTGAGGAGCTGCCACTTGGACGCCATCCAATGGCGGAATTGAAGGGCTGAAGAGCTGCCATTTGGCAGCCATCTGACGGCCGAATCGGAGGACTAAAAAGGTGTCACTTGGCAGCGATCCGACAGCCATATTTGAGGGCTAAAGAGGTGCCACTTGGCATCCATCCGACGGGCAGATATGAGGGCTGAAGAGATTCCACTTGGAGGCCATCCAAAGGCCGAATCGGAGGGCTGAAGAAGTGTCACTTGCCGGCCATTTGACGACCGAGTCTGAGGGTTGAAGAAGTGCCACTTATCGGCCATCCGACAGCCGAGTCTGACCGGTGAGGAGGTGACACTTGACAAGCAAAGAGGTGACACGTGGCGGACATCCAACGGTCAAATCTCGGGAGTGAGAAGACAACACTTGGCAGCCATCCAACGGCTCTCCAAGGCTTTCCCTACGCCCATAGTCATCCGATAGGATCTTTCCGTACACAACTTGGCATCTCTCCGTATGCCACTTGGCCCATCCAGCTTGGTTTATAGTGCCACGTGGAAATGGGCATTCGTCGTTCTGCTTTTGCTCGCGATACAAACGACCCGTTCTCCATCGATTTCTGTGGACTCTGGATGCCGTTCTGAGATGAACATAGAACCCTCCTACTTCTCCATCCTTTCCTAACGTACGCTATGGACTCTTGATGCCATCGATGCCAAAATAAATGGATTTCTGTAAAAGCAAGTAGAAGTAATAGTGTTAAACTATGCTGAGACGAAACTTCAAACTGACATCTGAACCAAATATAGGTAAGATTTACAGTTTGTGTTGTATATTGATTCAGAAACAAGTTATAGGTCTGGGCTAATACCTGGTAACACTCAGACAAACAATTATTTCGTATAGATTTACAATTATATTATTAATAGAATTCTCTCAACTTTACCGGATGCGTTTTTGCAGATGGAAGGGATGCCATCAATCCTAAGGAGCTGCAATCCTACATTACAGTAATCTTATTAACGAGCCGCAATGGTAATATATTTGACTTACATCGCTGGGAAAATTCTCGATCCATTCCTTTCCATTCAATAATACAACAAACTTTGCTAATGGATGTAACTCTCTTCTATTCATTGTATTATGGATAAACTATAGTTCACAATCTGTTCAGTATCAAAAGAATGAACGGCCTGATTTTAAAGCATATGCAGAAGTTTGCTTTAGAGAATTTGGCGACAGACTGAAGTTCTGGAGATTGGCCTCCCTTCCTTGTGATTGTAGTCTTTGTAATGCTTTTTTAATTGCTAGTTTACTAAGAAAAAACAAAGTGGCATATTCCTAGTTCAGGATTTTGTTTCACATTAATTTGACCATTATAACTTCAAAATTGTGAATGTTGTAACCTGGAATTTACATGAACAAATCTGAGCAGTCACTTTTGCAGGAAATTCAACTAGCTCCAATTCACTCAAAGAGTGATTATACTGGTGCGCATAAGGTTGGAAGTGCATCTACAGAATGAATCCTTCCCTAATTTACTTATATCCTCAAAGAAGGAAATAAAATGTTAGTAATCAAGATTCAGGCTGGACAAAAAGCTTTTGCAGGAGCGTTTACCCAAATCCTTCAAACTGGATGTTATGTTGGCAATGGCTCTCTTATGTGGATATTTCTTGAGAAGCTAATGCCGAATCATCACCTAACATTATCAAAGAGCTGAGAAGCACTTGAAAGAGCATTGCAGATTTACAGGTTGGGTACATCATGCATTGCATTTTAAAGCAGATGGAATTTTAGGAAATGATTGCATTGCAAGAAATACATTGTTTTCTTAATATTATGGTTTGTCTTATTTGTTTTTGTTTTAGTCTTGTAGATAGACATACCTGGAATTTTAGGAAATTATTGCATTGCAAGAAATACATTGTTTTCTTAATATTATGGTTTGTCTTATTTGTTTTAGTCTTGTAGATAGACATACCTGTGTTTTAGTCTTTTAGATAGACATACCTGTCTACTAGGGAAAACTCACTTATATTATCAAGGTTTCCTTTGGATACCGATATGATAAAGCCAAAGCACATATGTACTAATCATTTGATGGTGACATATGGCAACGGTTTCTTGACAACTTGCACATATGTACTAATCATTTGATGGTGACATATGGCAACGGTTTCTTGACAACTTCTTTCTACGTTAGATTTACAAGAAGCACATTCTAAACAAACTTTAATGGTGAAGGCAGAATGTGCCTATCTAGAATCATGTTCCCAATCACCTAAAAAGACTGGTCACTATCATTTTATCATTGAAGCTTTGAGAATTATGATTATCAAATATTAAGATCTCTATGCTTTAGCCTCTTACACTTATTTCTCAATTCAGCACAAATGTGAGGAAATAGATAAATTTGTTTTTTATAATTTTAAATATTGATCTCATAATTTAATAACAGCTATAAATATGAGATTGTAACATTAGTATGGTATGGACGTACATCTTTCTTAATGGAGAGTGACAATATGAAAATTTTGATCCCTAAGTGTTTGATAAATCCTAGTTTAAGATGGATTTAAATTCTATACTAATATGAAGACAAGCATCTCTTAGAAAGATGTACATGTACTAATAAAAGGATCCTCAAAAAATTGAAAGAGTTTGAAACCACTAAATAGAACAAACAAAAATGCATTAAACATGACATAACAATGCATTAGAAAGATGTACATGTACTTATAAAAGGATCCTCAAAAAATTGAAAGAGTTTGAAACCACTAAATAGAACAAACAAAAATGCATTAAACATGACATAACAATGCAGATGGGTAAGCATGGCAAAAGGATTATCATTAGGGTCTATTTCAAATTGTTACTCACAATGCAAGGAACAGTTGAATATTTGGTTTTTTTAGGGAATCAAGTGCTATTTGCACTTTCTCTACTTGGTTTTGGATCAGTTGAATATTTGGGTTTTTTAGGGAGTCAAGTGCTATTTGCACTTTCTCTACTTGGTTTTGGATCTGTATAATACAGTTAGCAATCCTAACATGACTTCCAATGAAAAGTGGAAGAAACTTATAATCAGATTTACCCACATTCATATCTTTCCTTCACAAAATGAAATAGCATTGTCATTGCAACATGTTTCCATACCTTCTTGATGGTGCTCGACAAAGGGCTAAGTTCAGTGAATTTCGGAAAAAAGGGTAATATAAATTTATTAATTTTGACCACAAAAGTAGGTCAATGGGAGTGTTGTAGTGATGTCATTTCAAAGATGGAGTGCCAAAAGGTCTCTTATAAAAAGCAAAATGTACTAATTAAATAAAGTAGAATAGACTCAACAAATCATGTAGTCTATGCTGAAGCATGAAAAACCCTCAACTTCACATGGGGTGATGTATAGGAGGAAAAGGTTTGTTCCATGTGATGTATAGGAGGAAAAGGTTTAGGAGCAAGGAAATCCAAAAGTAATAAGGGAGGCTTGTCATGTAATAGACCCATTTCTTCTAACATTTGAGGTTGAGGTCGAATAATTGAAACTCAAAATAGCAGGATGTTATAATTTTATAAAATATTTTAAAATTAAAATGAGTGTATATCACAATTTTATTAAAATTAAAACATATTTTTAATAATTAAACATATTTCAATAAATCAATAAATTAATAATTAAATATATGAATAAATTTTTTGGAAGTTGAGGGTGTGGATCTGGAGGGTTGAACAAGGGTTTTTCTTTAGTTGAGCAGGGTGCGCAGAGTCCTGGCAGCGCTGGGCTGCAGGCAGGTTCCAATTTCTGGCCTCCTACAGGGTGCCATGGCGGCATTTGGGCAGGGGGCGCCCGCCACGGATGGAGGGGCTCCTCTTGTGAGCCGGAAGGAGTAGGCAGAGGACGGCAAAGGAGACAAGACTCAACCCGGTTCCAGGAGAGGCAAACAAAGGAGTACTGGCGGTTGTCTCCCAAGGATGGCTTCCATCCCCGCAATTCAAATCAGATCTGAGGCAGTCAGAGGTAAGATTGAGACTTGGAAGGAAAAGGCCCTAATAGGAAAATTTGTGGGGATTTGGCCGAAGGAAAAAGACCTGGTTAAGTGGATAAATGGAGTGTGGAAGTCTAAAGACCACTACGATCTCCAGCTGGGCTCCAAGGGTTTCTTCACCATTATCTTTTTTAACCAGGAAGACAGGGATAGAATCATGGAGGGAGGTCCATACTTTTTCTTCTCGGCTAGATTATTCTTGCGGCCATGGAAGGAGCGTTTTAACCCAGAGACGGAGGACATGGCAGTCGCCCCGGTTTGGATTCGCCTCTTTTCCCTCCCAGGCGAATACTAGGACTTGGAGACCTTGCGTGACATAGGAAACAACCTGGGAGAATTCATAAAAGTAGCAGAACAAATGAGGATTCAAAGGTATACTGCCTTTGCTCGGATTTGTGTTTATATGGACCTATCTAGAGAGCTTCCAGAAGCAATCAGTCTAAACTAGGAAGATGAGGAATGGATCCAACCTATTGACTACGAACAACTCTCTTTCAGATGTCGTCACTGTCACGAATACGGTCACTTGGGAAGGAATTGTCCCAAAGATAGCCCTAGGACCCACCCGGCTGCCCCCTCTCCGTCTAAAGCTGCAGAAGAGGATGGGTTCACCCAGGTCAAGAACAGAAAGTGCGGCAAGGGAGGAGGTAGAAGCTCGGCGCGAATGGAACCAATGCCCAAGGAGAACAGACAAGGGAACTCATTCGAGGCTTTAGGGACCCTAAAAGAGGAAAAAGAGGTCCAAGCTGCGCCAATGGTTGAAGATCAGCAGGAAGGCCCATCCAAGTCTCCAGTGGACGAAGAGGCCCAGCAGATGGAAGGAACAGAGGAGGACGAAGGGGAGGACATGGATCTGGGCGAGCTAGACTTGGATGCCATAGAGGAAGAATGCGGGAAGAAGGGACAAGGGTATGTCTCGAGACGCCAACTTGAACTTCTCCAGGAAGCCATTATCCGAACGGGTGTTGTGGAGAGTTTAGGGATCGACCCAGATGCCCAGAAGGGCAGTAAGAGGAAATCACCAGAGGAGGAACTGCGGCAAGGAAGGAAGATGAATAAGAAACGCATAGCAGCGGTCGGAGTGCGATTGATCGAATCTGGTCAGTATCACACAATCCAAGCGGCCTTCTCTGAAGCTAAAAAGGTTTTCCAATGAAGCTCATTTCGTGGAATATAAGGGGGTGTGGTAACCCCAAGAAGTGGAAAACTCTAAACTGTAAAATTAGGCAGGAATCCCCGGATATACTTTTCCTCCAAGAAACCAAATGCAGCTACGGGGGCCTCGAAAAGATTAAGGAAAAAAACTGGAAAGGAAGTCATGTCATGGCTATTGATGCAGTAGGACAATCTGGAGGTATTGCAATCCTTTGGCAGCCCTGAACGGTGGAATTCTCCAACTGGCGGGCCAATAAGTTTGCTTTAATGGCGGATTTTTGCTTATTGGATTCTGGAGTCCGTGGAACAGTTGGGAACATCTATGGACCCAGTTGTTTCCCTGAGAAGCAATCTTTTATGGATCTCCTCAACTAGCTCAACGAGCAAGCGGAGCAGGGTTCATGGGTGCTAGGGGGAGATTTCAACCTGATCGCAAATCTTGGGGAAAAGAAAGGAGGAAGAAGAGCCTTAGACAAATACCAAGAAGCTTTCAATGAGTTCTTAGCTCAGAGCCCGCTGGTTGATGTGGAAACTGGGTGTGGCTGGTTCACGTGGAACAACAAACATGGAGGGGAGCATTTGGTGGCTTCCCGCCTGGACCGCTTCTTGGTGTCGGAGAACATCATGCATAGTACGGGGGAGCTTTTGGCTAATGTCCTCCCGGTGGCTGGCTCAAATCACTGGCCCATCAGCCTTTCTTGGGATTGGTCTTGTTCCCCTAAGGGCGAACCCTTTCGTTTTGAAAACTTTTGGATGGAGCACAAAGACTTCAAGGTCCTGGTCAGTCAATGGTGGCAGGAACTAGTCCCCCCCCCCAAGGAACCATTATGTTTCGTTTTCAGCAAAAACTTAAGACCCTGAAAGCTAAGATCCGCACGTGGAACAGAGAGGAATTTGGAAACATCTTTGACGACAAAAAACAACAGTTGCTGGAACTGGATCTCATCAACAGAAAGGGTATGGAATGCGGCTGGGATGAGGACATGAAAATCAAAGAAAAGGATATAATGGGACAACTGGAAGCTAGGGAAAAACAGGAGGCGTTGTTTTGGCAACAGAAGGCGAGGGTAAAATGGCTGCAGGAGGGTGAAAAGAATACTAAATTCTTTCATAACTTGACGATCCAGAACAGGAATAGCTCTAGAATCCAGAGACTTAAGACTAGGGCGAGGAACAGAGTAGAGACGAGGCGGGAGATAGAAGCTAAACTTGCTCAACACTTCTCGGAGATTCTCAGGGAGGATGGGGGGGATAGAAGTCAGGACATTGAACAAATAACAAGTCTAGTTCCTAGGTTAGTCACTGGAGAAAATAATGAAATGCTGATCAAGTCCATTGGGATGCAGGAAGTTGAGGAAGCGGTCAACCGAATGGCTTTGGGGAAAGCCCCCGGCCCAGACGGCTTCACGTCCAACTTCTTCCATTTCTTCTAGGATCTTGTTAAGGAGGATGTGCTCAACATTGTGGAGGAGTTCATGACCAAGAAAGGGGTCCTTAAAGATTTCAACGCCACCTTCCTCACCCTTATCCCTAAAGAGGTGGGGGCGGATACCCCTGACAAATTCAGACCGATAGTGTTATGCAATGTCATTTACAAAATCATCTCCAAAGTCATTGCTAACAGACTCAAACCTCTCCTTCCGATGCTCATAAGCCCAGAACAGTCTGGTTTTGTGGAAGGTAGGCAGATCTTGGATGGGGTTATTCTCGTGCATAAGCTGTTGTACTCGCTCAAAATCTCGAGAACTCCTGGGATGATGATTAAGCTCGATATAGCAAAAGCGTATGATAAGCTCAATTGGGAATTCATGGAGAAGATGATGGGAGCCTATGGTTTTTCCCCTGATTGGGTGGAGTGGGTCATGGGCTTAGTTTCCTCACCCTTCTTTAACATCCTCCTCAATGGTTCTTCGTCTTCAACCTTTCAACCATCCCGCGGCATCCGCCAAGGAGACCCTCTGTCCCCCTTTCTCTTCATCCTCATGGCTGAGGGCTTAAGCAGTCTCATTGCGGCCCAGGTTGAAAGTGTAGACATTGAGAGGGGGGGGGGTGAATCAGTGTGAAGTCTTTATTACTTTTTCCAACTTTTATAATCAACAACTTATTCAATATCTTGCATTGTCACATTATCATTGTATGGTCATTAGCATTGTTATCATCATCATATCATCATCATCACATAGGAAGCAAAGCAACACAATACACAAGATTTTTACGTGGAAACCCAAGTCCTGGGGGGAAAACCACGGAAGCCTTTTTAATAATAGTTGTCCAGAAATAACTGGATGAAAAGAACAACTGTCTTATTATATAGACTTCAATTTTTCAGCTTCAACTGAAAGGAGGCTACGACCTGAAGGAAGCTACCACTCCCTAGTTTACCGGCTTCTACCGGAAGGAGGCTACGACCTCCTTTCCTTGCCCCGTCCTGCCACCCTGATAAGAAGATAGAAACTGAACTACTGAACCACAAACTGCACTGATACTGAGGACCTGCTATCCAACACCAGTACCAGACTGCACAATCTAAACCACACTGCACAGCTACTTTCACTGCTCATCAACTGACCACTGCTCATCAACTGCCCACTGCTTATCAACTGTCCACTGACCACTGTACCACAACTGCTCCACACTACTCATCAACATGTGCAATCTAGCTGTACCAATCAAGTTGTTGTTCAAATCATTTGAATCAATCAATCTGAATTCAACCAACTGTGTACCAAACCACCTGGGTCAAACCAACTGCTCATACTACTCAGCCAATATGAGTCATACCAAATGCACATGTAGTAGCCTGTGCTAATGCTGCACAACTAAACCAATGTACTCACTCCTAATTACCACCATTCATCATTGTACTATCCATATCATCACATATTGTGTTTTCATCATACATCACTGAGTATCACTGTGTAAACATCACTGAGCATATCAAACTGAGCACATCATTGTGTAAACGTCTCTAGCACTTCATACATAAACTGAGCATTTATCACTGTGTTTCATCATACATATACTACTGTGTACTGAATGTCATGCCACTGAGTGTATTTTACTGAACATACAACTGTTTAAATATTACTAATTACATATGTATATGCCACTGTTGTCATTCAACTGTCATTGTCAAGGTGGTCAACTTGTGCTAACTTGTTCAACTGTTCATTTCATCTTGTACATACACTATATACTGCAATTACAGACCTTTGCTCACTTTACTAACACACACTTACTGTACATGTCAACATACCTTTGCTGTAGGTGATGATACAAGAAAATGGACTGTGTACATACCTTAGACTTGAGCTGTGTATATGAATGCATAACTTGTTGAAGAGGACCTCATACCTTGGGCAGCTAGCTTGTGTTTGAGCTGCTGGTGTAAACCCCAACAGGACTTTTCTTTACTGCTGTTTAAAACAAATTCGGACTGTTTTACCCAAAATTCTTATTGCTGTAGCTCTACTGGAATTTGTCAAATCCGGTTCTCGAATCCCCTTCCTTGGCGCTTTCTACCTTTGATTGAAGCTGTTTGCCATAATTCCATCTGTTGTTCATGAGATGAAAGCTGACCAGCTTTTTGAATTGATCAGGTTACCAAATCTCTCTTTAAATCTTCAATCTCTTTTATTTTCCAGACACATAATCTAGTTGCAGCCTGGATAATGCAAAACTAGAAGCCGTACCACATTGATAATCCTCAAGTTTTCCTTTTCAGCATTTGCATAGGTACACTGCTTATATTGTCTGGAATAGCTTGATATCTCAATGGAGAGAATGGAAGTAGAAACGCTTAAACTTGTTTTAAACCCACTGATGCCAAAATTTCCACGCTAAATGTAATTTCCAGCTCGTTCATAAATCATCTGCCAATGCTTAGAATGATGGGCTTCCTTGCCAAGAATTTGAATGCTGATTTCTAAACACGCCTTCAATAATTAATACGCTGTAACTAATATCAGTTAGGCCCCATGACTTTCAAACATGAATTTCTATGCCCAAACCACTTCCACGTTTTCCAACAGAAACGAGATTGCTGATGAATGAATGAGATTCCTCGCAGCAACTAGGGTAGATCACTGTGTATCTCCTAATAATTCCTGGCTGTTACAACTCTCATCCGAAATCGCTTTTTGATATCTTCACAATCTTTCAACAATCAGAATTGAAGCCAGCACACAGTACACTAATAATTGCACCATGTCATTATACAGAAAGCTGAGTTAGCTGGTAGTTCGCCCATTATTTCTGTCAAGACTTGGAAGATAGTTCTAGCAACGACAAAGCCCCAGTTGGCAATGGGACCCCAGAAATGCGTTGTTTTGGGGCCTACAGGACTGTTCCAAAAGGTTCGTAATGCTACCATCCCTTGATTCAACCGTACTTAAATTACCCTGCAGCCTGAGTCAGCTGGATCTCGGATGGATGGTAAAGACAGGGTGTTTCATAACCCTGTTCAAATCGCTAGATACATGTTCACCAACGTGGCCCATCTCGCTCATTCAAGCATGCCGACTTGCTTGGATCGAAGGTAAGACACAATGTTTCATAACCCAGTTCAAATCCCCAAAGACATGTTCACCCAACAAGGCCCATCTCGCTCTTTCAAGCATAAAGCAGACAGTTCCTTGCAGATAGGGAAGGCGCAAACCCTGAATGAATTTGACAAAATAGATAACCCAGTAGCAACTTCTCCTTTCGCGTTTTTCAATAAATAAAGCCTCCAAAATCGAGCTGTGTATCCTTGGCAACGATCAGCCTCCAAAATCGAGCTGTGTATCCTTGGCTGGGCCTTCAATTTGATGCCGCTGTCTATTTGTTTCTTCAATTTTCTTCAACTCATGAACATCAAAAACTGTAGCCCGTCAATTTTAAAAAAAAACTGTGTATAGCCCGTGATATTCCACAACAGTACTGCTCGTGAATTTGCAAAATCATAAAGCCCGTAAATTTCCAAAAACATAAAGCCCGTGAATTTCCAAAAGAAAACCTTGTATCGTTGGTTGACAAAGGTTCATGTATTTATATAAAAAGGTGAGGGGATGAATATATTTTTCATGAATGAACCTTTTCCTAAAGTTACTGAGTTTAATATTAAAAAATTTATTTATTTATTTTATTTAAAAACTTTTTAAAAGCCATCTTTCCATTTTTAAATGAGTCATTAGTATTAAAACATTTTAATTATTAAACCTTTTGAAATTATTAAAGTAATCAAGTGTAAGACTTTAAAGGATTCTAAAGTGTTTAAAGATCATGGTTTAGGGACTCCTAGGGTAACAAGGACTTAATAGCACACAAAAGACCACTGAACTTTTTCGACCCACTTAGGAACTTGAACACTCTACAGGGTTTTTGGCAATGTCCCAAGGCCTCCAAGGGCTTCAGACTTGGGCTTGGGCAAAGTCAAAAGGTCTCCTCTTGACACAGACAACCACAAACCAAACAACAAGACTCAACTGCTGGCATCAATGACCAGGCACTGTTGGCATCAATGACAACTTAATCAACAGAAAGTGGTGCAATTCGTGGAGTGAAAGCTCATGAGGGGGCGTCCTCTCAGACTCATCAACAATTTGTGGATGATACTATGCTCATGGGGCACCCTTCATTCGAAGAAGCTCGAAGCTTCAAGAAAAACCTGGACCTTTTTGCTCGGGCCTCAGGCCTGGCGGTCAATCCCAATAAATCTCAAGTCTTCTTTGTCAATACCCCCTCGGCCACTCAGAGGAATATTTTGAGAATCTTGGGATTTTCCAAAGGGGCTTTTCCGTCTAAGTACCTTGACATTCCCCTTGGGATGGGCAGGCCTAAAAAATAGGCCTAGCAGGAACTATTGGATAGGTTAAAACAAAGACTATCAAGTTGGGTGCTCCGCCCCCTAAATTTCCCTAGTAGGCTGATCCTGGTCAAGTCCATTCTTCAAGCGATGCCAACATACCTTTTTTCGACCTTAGCAGCTCCTAAAGCTATCCTCAAGGAAATTCAATGTATTCAACGTAATTTTCTCTGGGGGGGACGTGGGGAGAAGGCTAAATTCTCTCTGGTGAGCTGGGAGGACGTTTGTAAGCCTAAGGAGCAGGGAGGATTAGGCCTTAGGGATCCTGAAGTAACGTCGGAGATCCTTGGTGCCAAAGTTTGGTGGCGATGGGTTAACCATTCAACGGAACCTTGGGCGAAACTTTGGAGCATAAAATACGCTCGGGATAGACCCAGACATCTTCTGATCTACTTCAATGAGGCCCCTAGTGGGTCACCCATATGGTTGAAAGCCATGGCTAGTAAAACGATTGTTCAAGAGCATAGCTTCTGGGAGATCAGGAATGGTAGCAGGGCAAAGTTCTGGGAAGATTCGTGGAATCAGTTTCCCATCCTTGGTAGGGATCTGCGGTGGGCTCTCATCAAATAGCAGGAGCTCGAGCGGGGCAGGATTTTGGTGAACCAAACCTGAAGGTTGGGGAACCACATGGATCATCAACAGTGGAACTTCCTTGAGAAACCTGAACATACAAGTGAGGAGGATTGGGAAGCCTTCCAGGAAGAACTGAACAAACGCTTTATCAGGGCTCAAGAAGGCCCTGATATTTTAAGATGGGGATACTCACCCAGAGGATCCTTTAGCGTCAAGGAGGCCTACAGTATTAGGATTTCGAGGAATGCTATGACCGATGATATCTGGAAAAAAAATTGGACAGTTAACTTATGGCCCAAGGTTTCCTTTTTTGTTTGGCTAGTAGCCAGAGGAAGGATCCTCACTAGTGACAATTTGTGCAAGCAGGGGATTCTCGGGCCATCCCAATGCTGTCTGTGTTATCAAGCGAAGGAATCGATGAGTCATCTTCTGGACAGCTGCCCTTTCGCAGTAGCCATATGGGACAAGAGAGCGATGAGGTTTCGATGGAGCGACAGAAGACAGGGTCAATCCCCCCAGACCTTGAGAGAATGGTGCCCAAGAGCCTATAAAAATCCCATAATCCGAACTATCTGAGATGCTTTCCCAGGTATGGCCATGTGGTGTATATGGAAGGAGAGGAATGCTAGGATCTTCTGAGACCAACGCAAAGATATGGAGATGATCTGGAACACGGTGCAAGACAACCTGCTATCATCCTTTCGGTGCATGCAGTGGCACGAGCAGGATAAGATCTTCCCTTGGGAGGAAGTCCGGATTGCTGAGAACTGGGGGCTGAATAGACCTATGCTGGCTGCTTTGCGCTATCGAGACAAATTGTGTCTTCCCTCCAGCCCATCAATATGGTTGGTCCCTCCCCCTGGTGTTTTCAAACTAAACTTCGATGGCGCGTCTAGAGGCAATCCGGGTTCGACTGGATTTGGTGGCCTTTGCCGTGATCACGAGGGCAGGATCAGGATGGTGTTAATGGGAGCTATAGGGCAGGATACCAACAACTCGGCCGAGCTGGAAGGCCTCATCCGAGGCTCGGAAGTGTTAATCAGGGGTGGATTTTTTTTCGACAATAATCGAAGGTGATTCCAACACCCTCATCTAGATGGGCAAGCGATTGCTGAATGGGCAAATGTTGGAAAAGATCTCACCCAGTTGGTGCCTAGCATACAGGCTAGAAAGGCTGCGCGACCTTATCCTTGCGCACCCCATAATTTATTTTCACCACATCAGAAGGGAGGCCAACAAGGCTGCTAACCGGTTGGCGAATGCTGGCGTGAAGTGCGGAGTTGGCTTCTGATGAGACAGGTTAGAAGTCTTTGGTGAGGAGGAATGGGCCCAACAGTGTCGTCACATGGCTACTAGGGATATTACCGGGGAAATACAGATGGGAGGACAGATGGAGTTAGGAGGCGCAAGCACGCCTATGCGCAGCCAAGCTAATGTAGAGTGGGTCCAATGGTTTAAATGCCCGCTGACTCTGGTGGTTGTACTGCTCCATTATTTCGTTTCATGCCGCCGGTTCTGCCACGCTTGGCACTGGGCGAAGGGTCCATCGACCGGAAGAGGTCCATTATCACCACAGGACGAAGGCTCTCGTTCTCATGATGGGAATGATGCAGGATAAGGTTAGGGATGGTAGCGCTCCCACGAGCGCTCGTTTGTTTTATTCCAAAGATTTTGATATCCGCTATGAGGAGTTCTGTTTCAGAGAGGGCAGGATTGAGTATCTGTCTTTCATCTTACGCTGTGCCTTAGAGTTTGGTTTTGTTAGAATGCCTCAGCTTCGCCTCTTATTGCCCTTCCTATTTTTGTAGTCTCTCCCGATGGCCCCCAAACGGCAATTTAGGAGGGAGGTTGGCTCCGGGGAGGCGTCTGATTTATCCTCTGTTAAGGGGAAAATTCTCAAGCGTCAGACGTGGCAAACCACCCGTGCTCAGCTCCAGGATTAGGAGGAGGCTGATCTCTACAAGGAGCATGTTCCGCTCAGTATCCGACTCAAGGTTGAAAGGGTGTTCGACGGGCTGTGGGCTGAGGCGAAAGCCATGCCACGGGAGAATCTTCACGCGGAGGTGGCAGAATGGGTCCTGGACCCTGGCAACACTGCTGGTCGTGCTTTAGCATACGATCGTATGCTAATGACTTATTGGGTTACAGTCCGACTGGTGGGGCACTTCGCGGCGATGCGGGAAGCCAAGAGAGATGGCGATTCGGAACCTGTGCCCTTCTGGAGGGAGCACAATTCTGAATTCCACACAATGCACTAGAAGCTCGACGTCCTTGCGGCCCGGTTAGGTTTCCCGTTTCACCATGTTGATCGCCGGGCCATGGAGACAGCTAGACCTCGGGAGAGGATCATCAGAAGTGGTATGGCGGAAGAAGGCGGACATGTGGACTCCTGGAACACGGCTGGCCCCATGCAAACAATGTTGGCGCTCGCGACTGGCTCCCAGCAATCAGCTGCAGTAATATGTCCATTTTGATGTGGGTGGGGAAGCAATGTAACTGCACCAGGAATTATAGTAGGAATACTTGTAAAAGAGGGAGCAGGAGGCTTTGGAAAAACTTTGTATTTTTTTTGGCAAAACAGATCAGGTCAAGTCCCGGACTAGGCTCCGCTGGATTGGACTAAGGCCTCCATGTTTTTGGGACGGCTTTAGATATATTTCGCTCTGTAATTTGGCTTCTGTATAGTAATGCAAGTTTTATTTGCAAAAAAAAAAACCTTTTTTGGAAGTTGTTTAGAAACATTATTAATTAAATACACACCTTACATTAGCATGTATATACGGGGTTTGTTCTCTTCTTTGTTACAGATTTCTTTATGAATAGATTGGATATGGCCCTTTTTTACGAAATATACTTAAAAATATATTTTGATATATAATTTTAATTTTATATGATAAAAATTAAAAAAATTAACAATATATCAATTTAAAATTAAACATATATAAATATTTAAAAAATAAAAAAATTATAGAGTTTATCAATTTAAAATTAAACATATATAAATATTTAAAAAATAAAAAAATTATAGAGTTTATCAATTTAAAATTAAAGATATATTATTTTAACAAAAATATGTTATTTTAATATAATATAATAAGATATCACTTTTTAAAATTGAAATTTTTATAAAGCAAATTTCATATATAACAAGTTGGATGTAATTTTATACTCTTGAAAAATTTATTATCATTTTCATTGTTATTTTTAGGGATTTCCTTAAAGCCATACAATTTTAGAAACTGTTATTCTCATTTTCATTGTTATTTTTAGGGATTTCCTTAAAACCATACAATTTTAGAAACCATTGGTGACCTCTATCGAATTTTTAATTTTAGATAGGGTGAGACAAAAATTTTGAAAGTCTTGACGATTACTTTTATCAAATAATGTCTTTTGACTTAGTAAAAAGGTGAAATGGCTTCAATACCTAAATTTCCTAATATAATTTGATTTTAAGACTCTACTTTTATCAAATGATGTCTTTTGACTTAGTAATAAGGTGAAATGGCTTCAATACCTAAATTTCCTAATATAATTTGATGATAAGACTTTTCTTAATATTACTTAGTTACATGGATAGGCATTTATTAAATATGTAACGCAACAAGGATTCATTTCATGGTCATTGTATCTTGTTTTGTTTAAATGCTTCTTGAATAAGATTTAAATAAGCTTCATGTAAGCCGTGGTTAAAGAAATTAGTAACAATAATAGTTTTTTTATTAAATAGTAATTATTTTATGTTTATATTAATTAGTTTAATATTTATATTATATAAATGGATAACTATAATGATCTAGTAATTAGTTTAATGTTTTACTCTTTATTTAAGAGTAGGCCATCTCCATAAAACTAAGTGGCTGGCTAGGCCTATCGACGTTCACCAATGACTTTACTTGTGGTTGTGCTAGTGTTATAATTTTTGTATAATTTACTTGTGATTCTTTGTCCATTTTTTAGGAACATAACGTATTTTCTACTTCAAAAACAAAACAAAATGAGAAACATTCCAGCATTATCAAAATAGAATCAAAATTTTCATTAACAATAAAACCTAGGAGATCTTTTTGAGAGTGACAATTAAATTTGTTAAATAGAAGATTTTTTTCTTACTTGTGTACTCAATCTCGTCTTTATACTAAACCATGTTGGATTGTGTTTTTTTTTAAATTGTATTTTTATTTTGTTGATGTAAAAATATATATTTAAATTTCATACTATGAAACACTTGGGTAGAGATTTTATTTTAAATAACCGTGTTTCAATCTCCTCTTTGTTCAAGCTCTTTTATTCCATGACTATTGTGCAACATGAAAGCTTCTCTTTATTTAAAACTTCATTTATTCCATAACATATGTGCATGCAGAGGATGTACATTGCTTTCTCACAACTCTCGTTTATGAAGTTCCTTTCACAACTATCCTCATTTGTCATATCCTTTCCATCTTGCTCTTACTCATCTCCCTCACACAATTTCCTTCAGGACCTCTTCATTCTGCTCAACCTTGATAGTGTTTTGATTTGAATATGGTCTCTCCTTGTTTTCCATTCATTTATCTAATCTTATAAAACTTCAAATCGATCGAGGCTCTTCGTGGACATATTATTAAAACTAGTTGTTCGATTTTTAATCTTTAGCAAAGTCGCCATATGATCTAAATAGTCATTTGGTATCACCTTGCAAAAAAAACTAAGTGACATTTTTTCAACCCCGAACTTCCCATGAATATTTGGGATTCTTCCATGAGCTTTTTCAATGTAAATGTAGTCAAAGTTTCCGCTTGCAATTAAACTTATTTGGGATTCTTCCAAGAGATTTTTCAATGAAAAATCTAGTCAAAATTTCTGCTTGCAATTAAACTTAGGAAAAAGATTGACCCAAACTCAGTGAACTCACAACTTTGAACATAGGAGATAAGGCAGTTGATAAAAACATTGAACCACCAATAACTAGACACCCTACATCTCTAATGGCATTTGTTGGTGGATAGAAACCTTGCATCTACAATAACATTTATTTTTCTCCAAAACCCAAAAGCTTACTGAGATTTAAGAATAACAAAAAAAACAAATTTTAACCCTGGTTCCATAGGATGTCTGAGAATCAAAGTCCAAAGTCCATACATTTTAATTCATAATCGTTGCTTTTCAAAACAATAGATCCTCGCTGCTAGTAAAGAACATATGTAAGCCAAGCCTTACAACTTGAAAAGGTCTAACAATGCCAAGGACATGAGTTTTCTTCTTGAAAGTCAAGTTCAAATCCAAAAGGATCTATAATATGTACACTCCTATAGATGAAAGCAATCACTCATGAATTTGGTGTCTAGCATGGTCATGACCTTATAAATAAATTATTATTTAAACCCTTGAGAAAGACAAAGGATTTAACCTTACATCTCCACCTTTATAGAATAAAAGAGTGAAAAAATGGAGACAACCATGGAATATTGGAGTGAACTTTGCTTGAAATTTCCACAAATCAAGTATCATATCATTGTAAAAGTATACAGTTATTAACAACTCCAACTCCAATTAATTTGAGGTCTAGTTTGTACTTTTCCAAGTCAATATGGAGCTAATTTTCACATGCAAAGAAAACTCATCAATATTTCATAAACACTTGACAGAAATCAAACTCATGACCATAATTTGATCAAAGATATTAAAGGTCGCTAAATTAATTAGATCAAAGACAAGAACCCATTGTTTGGTTCACAAACTCATTCTATTGGTAAGCACCATTTATAGCTTAGCAAAGAAAAAGGATTTATAAAACTTGGGCTCTAGGACTCTATTGAGGAAATTAGGAACACCAATAATGGAAGAGATGTGCATTCATATGCTTGTTTTGATGTGGTGGATCAACATGTTTCACTTGGTAGAGTGTTAAAGGTAAACTACGTATCGTTTCACGTATTAAATTTTACCCTGAAAGACTAAGAATCATTGAAAAATTCTCTAGCTTCTCCTTTGGTTTTCCATTATTTTTCATTGTTTAATACACTGATTTGAACAAACAATGACCTTACAATAATGTAAAATTATTTGAACACGCTTTATAAAATTATCTAGCTTGTCCTTTGGTTTTCCATTATTTTTCATTGTTAGGTAGGTGTATGAGAATATAAATATCTAAATAGATATTCAATGGATAGATATGTGGCCGCCCTCGATGACCTCGGGGAGCATACATAGAAGAATGAATACTTTAAAATAGATGGTGCATGCACCTAGGATAATGTCTCATCAAGGTTTACCGCTCACTGTTGTATCTCGCCGAAGGTAAAAGAATCCTTTAATTCATATTCTATAATCTACTGCAACTAATGTAATTAATTCATATTCTTTGATCTCATGTATGAGGTATAAACATCATAATACTGGTTCACTCATTGATGTATTATAGCTTGATCTCATGTATGAGGTATAAGCATCATAATACTGGTTCACGTCACTAGGATCAGCAGTTACTCCAATGACAACTTTCCTGTACTAAGTTGATCTTCGCTCACTTAACTAGGATCAGCAGTAACTCCAATGCCCAACCTTCATGTACCTTGCTAATCCTCTGGCACTTATTGATGTATATAGCTTGATATCCTTTGCTTCCTGTATGAAGTATAATAATCTCCTTTGCTCCCTGTATGAAGTATAAACATCATGACACTGGCTTCACTTCATTAGGATCAGCAGTAGCTCCAACCTTCCGTACTAGTTGAATTTGGCTTCCATCAGGAAGTGTGACAGTATCTGCATCACAACTTGCATATCAAGAAGTAGCAGTGGAATACAATCACCACCTGTACAAATTGGTTGGATCGCTTTCTTCATCCTCTATTGCACCAGAAAAAGATGTCTGACTCAAAAGGATTAAATTGGAAACTTGCTGTGAACCTCTTTCAAGGAAATATGAAAGTGAAGGAATCACTATCGGATATGCAGAGGGCTCAAAGGGTAAAAAGGCAGCCACTTCCCATTTGGCCTTTTCCAAAACATTCCTGGTATAATCCCTGGAGGAAACAATGGAATTGGACACTGATTTCCACCTTTAGAGGGGGGATAGATGTGGCAGTTGTGCAGTCTACTAAGCAACTGTATGGGTTGGAGTAGGCATTGATGCATGAAAAGCTTGAGAAATTGATGAACGCTGCATAGTGGAATACCACATTGGCTGCAATGGGCTGATATATCACTTCTCAACACCAAAGATTTCTGATATAACAATAATATAGGTTTATTTTTCTGTTCTTGCTTTGTTGATGGCTGACACTTCCATTGTGAACTTCATGTCCATTGAAGAAGGTTTTGAGCAGATGCTTCTGGAATTCCTGAACCAGAGGCAAGCTTAATCAACAATTATATATATTGGGAAAACAAAAAAAGCAAGAAGCCGAGTCAAAAGAACTACCTTATGGAGCCATAGATATCTGTAACGGCCACATCGGCTGCAATGGGCTGATATATCATTTCTCAACACCAAAGATTTCTTCTATAACAATAATATAGGTTTATTTTTCTGTTCTTGCTTTAATGATGGCTGACACTTCCATTGTGAACTTAATGTCCATTGAAGAAGGTTTTGAGCAGATGCTTCTGGAATTCCTGAACCAAAGGCAAGCTTAGTCAACAATTATATATCCAGGGAAAACAAAAAAAGCAAGAAGCCGAGTCAGAAGAACTACCTTATGGAGCCATAGATGACTGTAACGGTAATATAGGTTTATTTTCTGTTCCTGATTTGTTGATGGCTGGCACTTTCATTGTGAACCCAATGTCCATTGAAGAAGGTTTTGAGCAGATACTTCTGGATTCCTGAACCAGAGGCAAGCTTAGTCTACAATTATATATAAAAGGAAAACAAAAAAGCAAGAAGCTGAGTAAAAGAACTACCTAATGTACCCATAGATGGATGTTTCCCAGAGGATTCTTTTTCCTGGTCCAGCTCCAACTAAATGATACATAGTTTTAGTGTCATAATCTTCTCCGGAGCTCAAAACTGTAATATCTTCTGCAGACGAGATTGATATCTGTGATATCTTTTGCAGACGAGATGGGTTTTCAGTTTCAATGTCACTTCCACGAAGCCCAAAACTGTAATATCTTTTGCAGATGAGATTGGATTTCATCTTTATTGAGAATTGTGATATGTCCTCGCAAACATCGATCCCAACAAAGATACAAGGCTCAATGTGATAAAGGAGTAAAGCAAGAGCCTCATTGTCTAGGTCCTTTGGATTGATATGAAACTGCATATCATTGATGAAATCGAGCACAGTTGAACTTAATATAAAATTGTGCTTTATCATGAACATAACAAAATACAGACCCCCGATATTAATATGAAGCAAAGTTAAACAGAGCAAAATACAGACCCCAAGTATTAATGTGAAGAAGAGATAAGTAGGTAGTCCAGTATCCATCATTGCCTAACCAGCATACCCTATTAATAAGAAAAACAACACCATTGGCAAACACACAGGAATTCCACTGATTAAATTGACCAAGTTGCAGCAATTTCAAATGTGAAGCATCCCTTCTAGAGAATATATCTTGGATAGAGACTAACATTTAATGGGAAAGTTAACCCTATAGTGCCTTGGAGGATAAAATGTAATTTCTATTACCATCTTTGTTTTGAGGATTGTTGTAGATCCTTGCAAACATCGACCCCAAGCCTCATTGTGATAAAGGATTAAAGCAAGAGCTTCGTTGTCTAGCTGCTTTGGATTGATACCAAGCTGCAAAACATTGATGAAATAGAATGCAGTAAAAATTAATATAAACTTGTGCTTTATCATTAACAAAATAGAGCAAAATAAGAGCCCCAAATATTAATCTGAAACAAAGATAAACAGAGCAAAATACAGACCCACAAGTGTGAATATGAAGAAAAGCTAAACAGGTAGTCCAATATCCATCATTGTCTAACAGTCTATTAATAAGGGAAACAACATCAATGGCAAACACACAGGAATTTCACTGATAAAATTAACCAAGTTACAACAATTTCAATGAAACATCCCTTCTAGAGTATATCTTGGATAGAGACTACATAATATATCTTTTCCTTGTGGATAGTTGTATGATGGCTGGAAACTTTTCGTTGCTATATAAATTATTGTCCACATTTTTTAGTTTAATCAGACTAACAGCCAAGGGCCATTAGCGGTGTTGTGATTATGATAATCAGCACATTTTGAATCTTGCTAGAAGAAGTTAGCTTTTCCAGGTTCTTGCAAACTAACAAAACAAATGAAAGATTCTTAGATCAGGTGCAACAGCTGTAGATACTCTCCACCTTCTGACGCAATATATAAATCCCAGTTTGTATTATTTCATGCTCAGGCAATACACACAAAGAACCAACTGTTTTCTTTACAATTTGCAGGCACTGCCATTCATATTTCTGTCAAGATCTTTGATGGTTAGTGTGTGATGTGTAGCTCTTGTTTTATGTTTCCGAAGAGCAATATCTTTCTCCTCTGTAGTTCGATCCATCAGTTAATTTTGCTTGTTGTCTTGACTTTAACATTTCATTGATTTTCCATGTGGAACATTTACTACATTTTCTCTTGGAAATTATTTTTGAAGACACGTAGGTCCACACCAGCTGATAAGTTTTCTACAGAGCTTTTGATTTTAGCCTTAAAGTGAATCCCAATCATTGGAGACAGTTTGCACATGGATATCTTTTGTATAAGTTGGTTAATGCATGATTCTAGTAACCTGAATGCCAGAAATAATTTATCTTTTATATTTGCAGGATGTAATACTGTACACTGATAAGTTTTCTATAGAACTTTTGATTTTAGCCTCAAAGTGAATCCCAATCATTGGAGACAATTTCCACTTGGATGTCTTTTGTAGAAGTTGGTTAATGCATGATTCTAGTAACTTGAATGCCAGAAATAATTTATCTTTTATATTTGCAGGATGTAATACTGTACATTGAAATTCACAAATTAGCAGAGCACATTGTGGGGTCCAGATCCAGCAATGAAGAAGAAGGCAAAAAGGAAAATTTCGAAAATTTTTCTAAGTAAAGAGCGGCCATCGGAAGAAGTTCGTGTTTGGTGTGCCGCCGTTGTGGAAGCCAAAGGCACTAGCTTGCCGATGAGAAAAGACCGCCGACGCCGAAGTTTAAATTTTTTCTAAGGAAGGAAGACAGCGGCCATCGGAAGAAGTTAGTGTTTGGTGTGCCGCCGTTGCGGAAGCCAAAGTCACTAGTCTTCCGATGTAAAAAGTCTGCCGATACCAATCAGGTTGTGCCGCCGATCAGAAGAAGAAAGAAGATCACGTTTCGCCGTTGCGGCTGTCCAATGGACTATCCTTCTGAAGGATAGTGGATCCGATCGCCGATGGAAAGGGAAAATTGAAAATTTTGGTTAAGTATAAAGACATCGGATAAAGTTAAAGCTTCCGACAACCGATTGGTATGGTCATCGGAACCCGCAGTGGAATGAACGACCGCCGTTGTGGCTGTCAAAAGGACTAACCTTCCAAAGGGTTAGAAGATCCACTTGCCGACGTTAGTGCTTAGCGGATCCGACGACCGATGCGCAGCGGAGGAATTAGTGATTTGGGTTGCCGAAACGTCGGGCCAATAGTTGAAATGAGATCCGATTCTACAAACAGGAAATTTGATTTTTCCAGCTGATTTTGACTGTTATTCATTGAGATTTTCAGCGGTTTTTTAGTGAATTTTCAGGGCTGAAAATGAGAAAGTAGCAGCAAAGATAGACATTCTTTGATGAAGAAAATCTAGTGTTTGGGAATGAGAAAAGAGGCAGTGATTTACAAAAGAAATTTGGGAAAAATCTAGTGTTTGGGAAAACTTGTAATTTTATAATTTTCCAAGAGAAGGTAAGTAATGCTGGTTTATATCCATGTTATGCATCTAACACTTGTGTTGCTAACACGTTTGCAGAGTCATAGTCACCTTCCAGGGAAGTATTCCAGGTAGTGCAGTTTGGTAAGTAAGTGGTGGTTCAGTATGAGAACCCATGATGGGTATGGTGCTCGGGATTCTCATGAGCAAGCAGAAGATGCCATGGGAGAAAATGTCCATAATAGAAATGACGACATAGAGTCTAATGGAAGGAGATTCCAAGAGACACCGTCAGATGTTGCAGCCACCATGAGAAGCTTGATCAAAGCCCAGGAAGAGCAGCATCAGTTGAATGCTGCTATGTTGCAGAGTTTGACAGACTTGCATAGAAAGATAGACTCTGGATGAGGTACAGCAAGACCAGAAGGCAGTAAGAGCAGTACTAGGAGAAGGAGAAGGACTTCTAGTGGGTCATCTGATTCTGAAGAATCCAGCGGGGATTCAAGCTCTTCTTCTCGTAAAAGAAAGAGAAAGAGACACCATAGGAATCGCTCTCGAGATGAATTTAAGAAAGCTAAACCTCCTACATTTGATGGTGAGATAAAGAATGGACAAGAGGCTGAAGCTTGGCTTCTTGGGATAAAGAAGTACTTTCAAGTGCATGATTATTCAGGAAACATGAAGGCAAGAGTTGCCATATTCAATCTGAATGGAAGAGCATCCATTTGGTGGGAACACTTCAAGCAAGTAAAGAGGATCAGTGAAAGGAGACTTAAGTGGAAACAGTTCAAGAAGTATTTCAAGCAGAAATACCTCTCTGACAGGTATTACGATGACAAGATTAAGGAGTTCCATGGGCTAAGACTGGGACAGCGGACCATGGAAGAGTATGCAAACAAGTTTTTGGAGCTGTTGAGGTATGTCCGGTACATCAGAGATGAAAAAGTGAAGATCCAGCGTTTTCTAAGTGGATTACCTCAGTCTTACAAAGATAGAATTGAGTTTTATGAACCTAGAACTCTTGAAGAAGCAATAAGAAAAGCTAAGTATTGTTATGAACAAAGCAAAGGTAAACCTGATTACCACAAGGCATGGAAGGATAAGAAGAATGAGAAGTTTGACCAAAGGAAGAAAGGTTTCAAACCTTCTAGCTTCAGGAATTAGCAAAAGCAGCCATCTCAAGCTACGAGTAAGCCAGTTGGAGTGGCAGGAGAAAAGCCTAAAGATCCACAACAGAATAGAGGGCCACTTCAATGTTGGAAATGTGGAGGACCCCACATGCGCAGGAATTGTCCACTCGAGAATGAGAGTGCAAGGTCAGCTTATAACATTCAAGAAGCAGAAACAGTGGGTCAAGTAGCAAGGGCAGTCCCTAGGATCTATGCAGCACTGGAGGACCGCCAGGCAGATCACTAGTCAACTGTGATTGAAGTAGCAGGTAAGATTGTTGAGCAATCTGTTTCTATTTTGATTGACCCTGGTTCTACGCACAGTTACATTACTCCTAGAGTAGTGGAGATTTGTGCTTTTAAGAAAACAAGGCATAGGAAGTCTTGGTTAGTCCAGCTAGCCGCTGGAACTAAGAGAAAGGTTAGTGAAGTGGTAGAGAAATGCCCATTGGTCATGAATGGATTGGTCACTTGTGTTGATATGAATGTTCTACCGCTTGGTTCCTATGATGTTCTCATTGGAATGGATTGGTTAGAAGCTCACAGGGTGAAGTTTGATTGCTACAATAAGACTTTTGAATGCATGAATGAAGAAGGGAACCCAGTAGTTGTGAAAGGTATTCCAAAGGTGATTTCAGTACGGCAGGTTTCAGCAATGCAGTTAAAGAAGTTTTGCAGGAAGGGTTGCCAGTTGTATGCAGCTCAGATTTTGGAGGAAACGAGAGATGAAGCTCCTAGGTTGGAGGACTATCAGGTGTTACAAGAATTCAGGGATGTGTTTTCTTATGAGATTCCAGGGCTTCCTCCAAAGCGGGACATTGATTTCACAATTGAACTTGTGCCAGGAGCAGCACCAATGTCCAAGCCACCCTATAGGATGAGTACACCGGAGATGCTAGAGTTGAAGATGCAACTGCAAGAGTTGTTGGAAAAGAAATATATCCGACCGAGTGTGTCTCCTTGGGGAGCACCGGTTCTGTTTGTCAAGAAGAAAGATGGTACACTCAGGTTGTGTATTGATTACAGACAATTGAACAAGGTTACGGTGAAGATTAACTAGAGGTCTGGTTACCATCAGGTGAGAATCAAGGATGAAGACATTCATAAGACCGCCTTTAGGACAAGGTATGGGCATTATGAGTTTGTAGTGGTACCATTTGGCCTCACAAATACACCAGCTACATTTATGTGCCTTATGAATAGTGTCTTCAGCAGGTATTTGGACAAGTTTGTTCTTGTTTTCCTTGATGACATTCTTGTTTATTCTAAGAATGAGGAAGAGCATGAAATGCATTTGAGATTGACATTGAATTTGCTCAGGGAGCATCAGTTGTATGCAAAACTGAGCAAGTGTGACTTCTATAGAGATAGAATTCAGTATTTGGGTCACATTATCTCAGAAGAGGGTATATCTGTGGACCCTGAAAAGATTGAAGCCATTGTGAATTGGCCTACTCTAAGAAATGTGACAGATGTAAGATCTTTTATGGGACTTGCAGGATACTACAGGAGGTTTATTGAGGGATTCTCCAAAGTTGCACATGCCATCACTTCTTTGCAAAAGAAGGGGATGAAGTTTGAATGGACATCGAGGTGTGAAGAAAGTTTCCAAAGGTTGAAGAATCTTCTCACCCGTGCACCAGTATTGAAAGTTGCAGATCCAAAGAAAGATTTTGTGGTGTGTACTGATGCATGTGGACAAGAGCTTGGAGGAGTCCTTATGCAAGACAACCACGTGATATGTTATGAGTCGAGAAAGCTGAAGGAGCATGAGAAGAACTATGCCACTCATGATCTAGAGCTTGCAGCCATAGTACATGCTCTCAAGATGTGGAGGCATTACTTGATGGGTAGGAGATTTGAGCTCAGGACAAACCATTGTGGTCCGAAGTATTTGTTTGATCAGCCCACTCTGAATGCTAGGCAAGCAAGATGGCTGGAGTTTTTGTGTGAATTTGATTTTGAAATCAAGCACATAAAGGGAAAGGAGAATAAGGTAGCTGATGCACTCAACAGGAAGGTGCAGGAAATGCATGTGGCATCTCTTAGTATTTGCCAATCAGATTTGAGGCAGCAGATTGTTGATCATGTTGCTGGAGATGAATTGTATGAGCAGGTAAAAGACAAGTTGCAGCAGCAAAGTCTTGAAAAGAGGTATGAGGGATATAAATTGGAAGAAGATGGACTTCTCACTTATCAAGGTAGAATTTATATTCCGGATGTAACAGATTTGAGGAGAGTTGTTATGGATGAGATCCATCAAGCTCCGTATTCTGGTCACCCAGGATATCAGAAGACAATTGCTACAGCTAGAAAGCAGTACTTTTGGCCAGGAATGAAAAGGGACATGGCCGAATACATTTCAAGGTGTATGAAATGTCAACAGGTGAAGGTTGTTTGCAGATTTGGGTACAAAGCTGAACTTCAGCACTGCATACCATCCTCAGACAGATGGTCAGACAGAGAGAGTTAATCAGGTGCTTGAAGATATGCTTCACATGTACGTAATGGACAAACCAACCAAGTGAGAATATTACTTGCACTTGGTAGAGTTCGCTTATAACAATGGACAGCAGGCATCCTTGGGGATGAGTCCGTATGAAGCTTTGTATGGAAGAAGGTGTAGAACACCAGTGACTTGGGATAATCCAGTGAATACGATTGTGCTTGGGCCAGAATTGCTCAAGGAGATGGAGCAAGAGGTTGTAAAGATCAGGTAGAAGCTGAAAGCAGCATAGGACAGACAGAAAAGCTATGCAGATAAGCATAGGGTGAACAGGGAGTTTGGTGTTGGGGATCATGTTTACCTCAGAGTGAGGGCAAGGAAGAGTTCCTTGAAGCTTGGTAGTCGTGCCAAGTTGTCACCGAGATACTGTGGGCCGTTTGAAGTGCTTGAAAGAATAGGGCTAGTTGCATATAGACTTGCATTGCCTGCTAGCACTAGAGCTCATAATGTTTTTCATGTTTCTTTGCTTAAGAGATATGTACATGATCCTAACCATGTGATAAATTGGGATGTGATTCAGGTGGAACCCGGGGGAGAGTTCTCAATCGATCCAATGCGCATCCTCGACAGGAAGGTCACAATGCTCCGGAACCTAGCCATAGGTCAGGTAAAGGTGGAATGGGAGCACTACGGACCTGAAGAGGCTACTTGGGAGCTGGAGGATGCCATGCGATTGGCACATCCATTTTTGTTCAATTTTGCGGAACACTGAGGTGATACCAGTGTAGCATTTTGTTCAATTTTGTAAAGCACTGAGGACAGTGCTATTGAAGGGGGAGGGGAATGTAACACCCCGGTTTTGACCCCGTTGCATTAAGATGTATATGATGTATATATTGTAAATGATCATGGTGAGGAGCTAAAGGCCAAGGCCCCACCATTGATCGGTTACGCTATGTTTTGGATTTAAATTTGTCACCGATGGTATATCGGGGCATGCGGCATATATTATGTTTGTCATCATGTAAATATGCATCTTTAATTAAAATGAACACAACCAGCTACGATCGCGGCAACTAAATTGAGAAGGGGCATGATTTTCACAAGGATAAGGGTGGGAAAATTGTTAAACCTTGAGCAATGAGGGAAAATCCCATGTGTCTTCTTTCCTTGCCTTACCCAACCACCTTCATTAAGAATTTCTGCTGGTAGCTGGGGAAAGTTATGGCAGTTATTGTTTTTGGGAGTGGGGTGGCAGGACTGTCAGTCCTAGCCTGCGCGCACACTCCACCCGCGGACAGACTATCCTCTCCACGCCTGCGCTGAACCGCTCACGCCCTTCATTCATTTTTTTTCGTTCTCATCACTCCCGCGGACACATTCATTCTCTCCACGACAGTGCTGGAACGCTGGTGCACTCCAATCCGTGTCCTCTTTGTTGTCTGTTCATCCCCACGCAGACATTCCACTCTCCATGACGAGCTGAAGCACTCACGCACTTTCCTTTCACCCACTTCGGGTTTTCTGTTCATCCACGCACAAGCTAGGAGCTGCTCGTCCTCGCGCAGGGGCCATTGCCTGTTGATTATTCTCACGCACAGGCTGGTTTACCCGCATAGTTCTTCTTCTATGGATTCTGTGGATAGTGCAGACTGATTTTGGGTGCTGCAGTCTTCCTTATTTTTGATTGTTGCAGTCTTCTTTGTGCTTGGGCCTGGTGCAAGTCTCATCCACGTACAGGCTGAGAGTATGTATTTTACTTCCCCAGTGCGGCCAGTGTAAGTCCCTTTTCACTTGCTTACTTGTCCAGGGCGAACTGCCGATTTCCCATGTTGTGAATGTGTTTGCTGTTACGCTGTGGGGGCTGCTGTAGATTTTTGGGAGTCGTTTTGGCCACGAGAGGGCCAAGAACGACTCAGAAATCGTTCCCCCGGTTCAGCTGTAATTCTGAGTAGTTGCATGTGTGCAATGGTTGGTCTTCGGACTGTGTTGGGAGCAGGGATGGGGGCTTAGTTTTGCTTGACAAACCTGGTGGTTGGAAACCACACAAACAGAGCTAGAGGGCTGGCCTTCTTCTCCACCACCCCTAAATAGCACTGGAAGGGAATGCAGGGCCTGAGGGACTGTGTAGCAGAGAAGGGACTGATTCCTTGTGTTGGGTGTGTGTGGGTGTCTTAGAGGTCGGGCTAGTTCTGGTGTAGGTGTTCTTGGCTCTGTAATGAGCTCACCAGCTTAGCATTTAGCCTTTCCCACTCCTTGATGGCCTGATAAACCCACTGTGTTGGCTTGGCTATGCTTTGTGTACCCTTGGCTATGTGTAAGCCTGCTTGTTCTCTTATTCCTTGGAGAATCATGCCCAGCTCGGGGGTGGCAGCGTTGCTGAGAGACTAAGGAGCACGCTGACCTATGGTTGGGTGGAACGTTGCAGCGACGTAGCTGGTTGCGGATCGAGTTCTTCATAAGATAAGTGATCTTGTGCATTTTACTTCTGCAACTATATTTTCGGTTAATGATTATGTTGAACATGTTGAATGAATGCTTGAATGAATGCATGTTAATTCCGCTGTGCAAGATACATAATTGTAGCTGTGTATGTTGAATAATTGCACCTGTGCATGATAAATATTCATGTGTGCATATTCTAGTTCAAAGTCTTTGTTTAAGCATTTTGTTTTAGCAATTTTGTGCATGCACATGTTCATGGGGCTCTTAGCCCGGGTGGTTAAAGCTTGGGTCGCGTCCTCTTCGTCGATCGGAGGCACGGGGACGTGACAGTTACTGGCAGCTGTCCTCTGGTAAGAAGCTATTGATTATCTGGTTGCACGTTTAGATTCCATGATAGGGATGTTTTAAGAATTGAATGCATTAAAGGTACTTGCAGTATTCTTGGGAAGCTCTATTTTTCCATTCTTCTATTTTTAAAGCTTATTTTCGCAAAAGATCCTACAGATCCTAAAAAGCATGGAGCTATCTATGATATTCCTTGCTCTTGCAGAAAATATTATATTGGAGAAACAAGACGCTCAAATCAGCTAAGGCTCAGAGAGCATTGTGCCAACGTTAGGCACAATCGCATCAAGAAATCTGCATTAGCGGGGCATTTTGAAAAAACTGGGCACCAGATATCATAATAAAGGACCATTATATTCAAAGGAAAATGAGAGAAGCTTCGGAGATTGCAAAACATCCAAACAATCTAAATGGGGATGTTGGGACCAACATCAATGATATATGGAAGCGGATCATTCATAAACTACGAAATGGCAGTCTTGGCATTAAAATTTAGTGATCATCACAAGGCTCTTAATGTCTAATCATGAAAGCCGACTTACTGAAGACATTATTGGGCCAACTATTATTAATATTTCGATTAATCCCCTGTCAATGATTCCTTGAAAGAATCGAAAAGTTGTGATGAAAAACTATTGAAATGGAGTTTTCCCCTTTCTGAGGGAATCAAAGTGCTGTGAAATAGGCTAAATTGGATGGATTTAGTGTGCTAATAGCTAATCCCTTTATTAGGGAATTAAAGTGTTGTGAAATAGGCTAAGTTCTGGCAAGAAAGTTAATTTTGTATTAGAATCTAGTGGTTTGGAGTCAATGCTAATAGACTATTTCTTAGGCAAGTACTGGTAATCAGTGTTGAAAAACTCTCCGAAAAATCGCCGACTTTTCAAAAAGTCACGAGTTTTTCCCTAAGCCGAAAAATCGGCTGGAAAAAATTGCAACATTGCGACTTTTTCCAAAAAATCGCGACTTTTTCGAAAAAGTCGCGACTTTTTCCAAAAAGTCGCAAAGGCTAAAAATGGCAAGTCCCGACTTTTCCCGACTTTTTCCAAAAAATCTCCATTTTTGCTAAAATGGCTAAAATGACTAATTTTCCAAAAAATTGTCAATTTAGCAATTTTGTTGTATACTAACACCTTTCCTCTACCGTATAAATATTTCAAAACTTTGTTGTATTTGAAGATCAAACCATGCAAGGATAATCTTCACAAAATATGTATCCGTTTATCTAAGATCACAATGGAAATTGAATTGTTTTCTTCACTATTAGGAAATATTTTGTGCAAACATATTTTGAGTGATCATATAGCACATTGTAGGAAAAAGAGAGCAGTGTTTCAAGTGGTAGATGAATTAGGGCTAAATGTGAGGCTCATATCGAAAATTCAATTTAGGAGGAGTGAAAAATACATCTATGATTTATCACAAATACAAAACAAGAAATACATTTAATGGCTGACAACTAAATCAATAAAATATACCTTTCAAAAATTAGGTTTAAGTCATAAGATGGAGAGACAAATAAAAAGCATTTATGAAAACCTTATATAAACCTAATCATTGGAGTAGGGAAAAATATGAAGTATGAATGGAAAACTTGGGAAGAGAGCAGTGATATTAGATAGCTAGATGCTAGTTTTCCTCGAATACATTCATATATAATATGTGATGTCATGTTGTATTGGTTATCCACTTTTAAGTCCTTGACTGGACAACTATGATGTTTCATGATACAGTATCGACTTTGATGTATCTTTTTACATTTGGCATGACTACATGATGATGATATATATCAATGCTTTCTCCATATTTATGTTCCAATGTGTTTATCTGATGTTATTGTTGCTTTAAATGTTTAAAATCCTGAAAAAAATGAATGTATTTTGTATTTTTTAATGCTTGCCGACTTTTCCCGATTTTTTCGCCGATGTTGCCGAGAAGTTGTATTCGGGACCCTTGCCGACTTTTTCAACATTGCTGGTAATCACAATTCCCTATTCTGGGGTTTAAGATTTCCATGTTCTTGGATATTCCATAAGAGCCCAAATCACATTTAAGGGAATGTAGTTTCTTGTGAATTAGATTTACAGGATCAGGATGCAATCCATTACTTCGAGCTAAATTTGAAAGATTGCTCATATGATTGCAATTTGTTTTTGGGCCCTCCATAGTAGATTCAAAATCCATTTCATCCTTGCCTTCACATGAAATCTTTGGCATGTCTTTGGTGGGATCGTAGATAATAGAAGAAGATCCTACTGCCACATGGCATAACCTCAGGCACCTCATGACCAAGAGGTGGGCTTGAAAGAGGAATATAATTGAAAGTGGCGGTCAAATCCACAACAATCTAGATGCGAACTAAAGCAAAGTTGTTAGAACTGTTGGTGTAGTAGCTGCATGAGGCATCCCCTCACAGGTCAACCCAAGAAATAATAAAATGTATTTTATTGTGCATAAGACAAGTTGGCCCCAATAAATGAACGACAAGTCAGCCGCAGTAAATTAGGCAAGTCGACCCAATCAGAAAATTAAAAGGCAGCAACTTAATGTTTAAATAGAAGGGTGCCTCTAATTGAGCACCCAAACACTTGCTAACCTACTTAATTCCCATATGTTCGAGCGGGTACTGCATAAAGAGGGAATTGACTGAGGGAATTTGGTACTTAGAGCAGATTAGGACATTCATACAGTGTCAAAGTCATCAGTGGGATAAAAGAAGCCTTATTTCTTTAGGCTTAAAAGTCAACATCAAACTAGAATTGCATGCTTGCAAAAGTGAAGCACCCAAACACTTGCTAACCTACTTAATTCCCATATGTTCGAGCGGGTACTGCATAAAGAGGGAATTGACTGAGGGAATTTGGTACTTAGAGCAGATTAGGACATT
>LPNX010861536.1:65293-87950 GCA_001517045.1 Pseudotsuga menziesii
AAGGTCAACATCAAACTAGAATTGCATGCTTGCAAAAGTGAAGCATAAACCCTAAAAGTGACATGCAAACCCTAACAACGCATGAGGCTCTATTTAAGAGGGTTATTGGACTAAAGAGAGTATCTATTATTGTTGTTGATTGATTTGGAGCTTTTAAGCAGCAACACACTCAGAAGGATTATTTGCAGGTCCACATTTTGTAGTTGGAAATAGCTGGGAGACTTCAGAAGGATTCGCTGAGACCATAAAACCCAGTCTTTCCTCCACATGTCAGCTTCCTCTTTCTCGGCAGGCTTATTCCACGTCATAGAGTGACTATCAGCCATCAGTTTGCTCACCTGGAGCAATTATCATCAAAACAGAGAGGTTGGAGGCGTGAACAATAGAACAACAAACCAATTCGCTAGGGCACTTAGAGGCAGCCAAACCTCTGCATGTGACAGTCCATTTCTCTGGCAGCAGAAGACCGACAAGTCCACAAAGTTTCAGCAGCATCTGACCATCCCTCCCCCAAAAAACGTCACCTTCAGTCTAAGGAGGGCACACGTGTGCGGCTGGGCATCAACTGGAGGAAGGTAGCACCATTACTTCACCTATTCGGCACTTTATGCATGCACGCTTGCCAAATTTGGAGGCCGAAAACCTTATTGGCCCAAGGAAAGTAAGTATTGGTCGCTAAAGTAGTAAAGCTAGCATGTTCTAAAGTGGTTAGTTAGTATAATTATGAGTTGAGGAGGTGCTCACTACACTCTAGGGAGTGGGAGCCCTCTATATAAGGCCCTCCTTGGCATACTCGAGCTCCATACTTTGGATTGGATCAATTTTGCACTAAGTGTGGAGTGGGAGATCACCTCTTAGAATATTGTCCCATAACGTTCTTGATCCTATACCATTATTCTTCCTCGAAAAGATTCAAAGAAATTATTCTCGTTGAGATAAGAGGAACTAATTGGGTTTCCGATCCTGTCCTGTTCGTCAATTCCTTCGTAAATTGCCGATTATTTTGTACGTTATACTGAGCTTTCAAATTCATAAAGAAGGAAGAGCAGACAAGTAAGGGGCAATATCACTCATTGAGTAAAACAACCCTATAAAACTTTTGATAGGGTTCATTCGTAATGAGAGAAAATGAATAAAAGTTGTTTTTCTCCTCTTTTATTTTGTAAGCCAAAATAAGAAATGATTCTATTTGCACCTATCTCAAGAGTATTATCAGCCGAGTTATCAGTGGTAAGTGTTAAATTCCTTTCTACAAACCCTAGCCATAATTCTGCTATATTTTAGGGTATTTTTGCATGGCAAGTTTGCATGCACAGTTATTCTGTATTTTTGCACAAGATTGAGTGTATGAGTTAGCATTATACACAGTATCAGTAGAATATCAGTATTTGGGGTATTACAGTGGTATCAGAGCATGTTCCTTGCCAACTATGGGCTTGAACATGAGAAGTAAATGAATACAAAAGAAGACACCTTTGTAATTTATAGGAGAAGGAAGAGTAGGTACATGGAAGAATTTGAGGATATCCAACTAGAAGATACCAACTCAGACATGGACCCAACAGATATACACTCTGACAAGGGAAAAGGAACAGGAGAAGATGAGTACAGGATGGAGTTTCACAGCTTAGTAATCGCATTGCAGGACCTAGCCAAAGGGCAAAAGGATGTACTGCATGCAATAAACAGATTGTCCACGAAACCAAAACAAGGTAATAGCAGTATACCTCTCTCACCAGTAGATAGAGGGTCTACAAGCAGTAGTGGGAAAGCATGCATACACCAATATACAAAACACACCACACATATATAACAGACTTTCTAGCAGGCCTACTATGCCTCACTTCCTGGCAGATGCAATAGTAGGACCAGTCATGCCAGTAGAGCCTAGTGAACCATTTGGAGCCTATTTACAGGAATATAGCGACTTAGGGGATGAGTTTCATGCATCCATGTCCTTTTCATATTTCTGCAACATGAAGAGTAGGAACAGACCCAGGAATTTCAACAAGGGATTTAATCATAATTACGAGTTGCAGAAAACCTTGGGTAGGTTGACCATCCCAAACTTTGATGGGGCTCGTGGAGGTTCAGCGAGGATATGGGTTCAAAAGTTGGATACTTATTTCCAACTCAACCCCATGACAGAGACAGATGCCATTAAAATGGCTACACTCCACCTAAACGGAGAAGCTCATGAGTGGTGGTACCACGGACTAGTGACAATGTGTCACAACAACATCAGTTCCTACAGTGAGTTCACACAGAATCTGATGGAGCGGTTTGACAGGAAGGACCCAAAGATACACTTCAAAGAGTTGGCTCAACTCAAGCAGACAGGTAGTGTCGAGGCCTTCATCTTTGAGTTCCGCAGGGTAGTTGTTATGGTGACAGATGTGTCAGAGAACAGGTTGATTATGTTATTTACTGAGGCCTTGACAGAACCACTATGGGGGTGGCTGAAAGCCTACAAACCCTCCACTCTACATGATGCAATCAGCCAAGCCAAAGATCTCCAAGACTCAGTTCTGATGAATAGGTTTCCACTCAAGACCAACTTTCTAGTTAGAGACAAAGATAAGAAACTTTTCCAGCAGGAAATACCGAAGAAAACTTGGTTAGATGACGACAAGGAAAGACTTGAGACGGAAGAAATTGTGTTTTACTTGTCAGGAACGATGGGTTACAAGACACAGGTGCTCAAGAAAGGCCAAAGCCCATTACATAGAGGTATATTCAGACAGTGAAGGGAAGGACTATGAGCAGGAAACAATAGAGGAATTACGGGAAATAGAGGAGTCACTCCAAGGGGATACACCAGAGGGAGTTATTGCTACATTATCCGGGGTACCTAGGTTTCACACTCTCAGGGTCAGAGGAGTAGTACAGGGCCACAGAGTAGGAGTATTGATTGATGGGGGAGCAACCCACAATTTCATTGATGCAGCATGGCAGCTAAGAGGGGTATTCGGACAAAGAAGTTTGAGGGATTTACTGTAGTAGTAGCAAGAAACACTAGTATGGAGTGCAACTATTGGATTCCTAAACTGAATGTCACATTAGGCAACTACCATATGACATATTCATTTTACGTAGTGAATGTGGTGGATACAAATGTAGTATTAGGCATCCAATGGCTCTATTCAATAGGAAAATATACTACAGATTACAGGGCAATGGAAATGGAGTTCAAGGGACCGGATGGGAAATGGGTAGTTTTGAGGGGCATGAACACTTATCTCCCAAAACCAGTCTCTTCACAGAGAATGGAGGCCGTGCTCAGGCAAGGTGACATAGAATGGTCAGCGAAGTGCTTGGTCACCTTTAGGAAAGAGCCAAAATCAATACAAGCAGGTACACATATTTATATGACCGCCAGATCATGATACTAAATGCTAAGACATGTCACAAGAATGAGTATACAAGCAATAATAACCATAACACAAGATAATATCTACTGAATCATATACCTGTAAATAACCAATCCGAAGCATCATTTGTCCGCTGAGAACCTGCTGCTGCAACTCTGGGCAATACTGACTGCTCTGTAAATGGCTAAATGGCTACATCAGTCCTCAAATCTGAGTTTCCTGAGACTCGGTCACGGCATGGGAAAGTACTACAGTCCATCATCAAATAGTGATCCATCATAAATGCTCATCTCTGCATCTCATATGTAAGGGAACTGGCTGAAAAAGTGTATTGGAATCTGAAAATAGAATATGGTAGCCCGACTACTATATAGTGATAATAGGAGGCGCCTGGTCTGTTACCAGGAAGGCACTATAAGCCCTAGACTTGGTCTAGGCATGTGTGACACTTTGACCCTTGATCTGTGGGCTTTGTGTACTTCTCCAAGGCTTAGCTACCCTTGATTAAGTTACCCTAGTACCTAATCTTGGTGTCACACAGAGTGTGAGATAAAAGCATTAGTGACTC
The DNA here is from genome assembly GCA_001517045.1 of Pseudotsuga menziesii. Lineage (NCBI taxonomy): Eukaryota > Viridiplantae > Streptophyta > Pinopsida > Pinales > Pinaceae > Pseudotsuga > Pseudotsuga menziesii. The sequence goes on from LPNX010861536.1 coordinate 69,233, forward strand.
TCTTGGTTTATGATGATGTACTTTAAATGGAATCAAAAGACCACAGGTGACGACCACAGGGGCACTTGGAAAAAGGCTAAAGTCAGAAGTAAAAAATACATAAGGACTTTTGGACCACAAGTGAAAGTCAAAATTACATAAGGAATTTTGGTAAAAGTCAAAAATACATGAAGGACCTTTTAGACTACTGAAAGGTAAAAAGGTAAAAGTGAAATTAGGAAAGAATAAAATAATATTACTTTGTTCTTCCTAATTTTGGTCCACTTACACGTGACTGAAGGATATAAAAGAAGGTCAAGTCATTTCATTATGAGACACACTCTTGCTCTCACAGGTGAAGTTGCTCTTACTGAAGAATTCGCCGAAGGTTGTCTTTATGGTTTTGCCCCAGCTAGGGCATCCATCTGTTTTCAGTCTACCCTACAACTAGGGTTTTTCTTTTTCCTCTACAAATAGCAGCAGGCACCTGAGGTTTCATCTTCGAGCAACCTCCTTCCTCGGCAGCCTCCTCCTTTCACCGACAACCACCTTAGCTCCTCGTGGAGCCCTGCTAGCCCTACAACAGAGCTCGAGAGCATCTCCGAGCACCCACAGTAGGGCTCGAGAGCTACCACAACATCTCCGAGCAGCTAGCTGCAGCCACGGGCTGCTAACAGCAGACCCGGGATACCTACTACAGGCCTCGGCCAAGCAAACATGGATCTGCCCACCTCTCCGGCAGCAGCAGAAGGGATCAGCCCTAGTCACGGTCTGCCCAAGCAGGACCCAGGTAGGCTAGTGAAGCCTTCCGGGCAGATCCAGACAGGCCAAACATTTTTGGGCAATGGCAAAAAATTTTCGAGCAAGTGTAGCAAAGATTCGGGCAAGTAAAGAATTAATTTCGGGCAGGCTTTTTTAGCATTCCCTTCCTCGGCAACCTCCTCCTTTCACTGGAAGCCACCTTAGCTCCTCGTGGAACCCTGCTAGCCCTACAACAGAACTCGAGAGCATCTCCAAGCACCCACAGTAGGGCTCGAGAGCTACCACAACAGCTCCGAGCAGCTAGCTGCAGCCACGGGCTACTAACAGCAGACCCGGGCTACCTACTACAGGCCTTGGCCCAACAGACATGGATCTGCCCACCTCTCCGGCAGCAGCAGAAGGGGTCAGCCCTAGTCATGGTCTGCCCAAGCAGGACCCAGGTAGGCTGGTGAAGCCTTCCGGGCAGATCCAGACAGGCCAAACATTTTTGGGCAGTGGCAAAAAATTTCCGGGCAAGTGTAAGCAAAGATTCGGGCAAGTGAAGAATTAATTTCGAGCAGGCTTTTTTAGCGTTCGGGCAGACTAGGCAGGCAGAAATTAAATTCTGGCAAGAGGTCTGAGATTTTTGGGCAGCCAGGGCAAAAAGCCCTACATCATAATTTTTCTGGAAATTATCTCTTTGGATCTTCTGTAACTGTGGTTTAACCCATATTGGGGTTTGAGAAAACTTTTGAAGAATTTCCTAAGTCATCTCATTTACGAGATGAGCTACTAATGCTTTTTGGGGTTTTTGTCCTTTAAAGGTTTCCAAGTGAAAAACTCTTGTGTCCATTGTGTTGATGTGATGAATGTTATTTTACTGCACTTATCATTTGTTTTAAAATAGTCTACAAATTTTTTAAGTATGTTAGGCACTGAGAGGGGGGGGTGAATCAGTGTAAAGCCAATTTTAAACCTTTTCTGGAATGTCACAATTAACTACCATTTCATCATTTTATCAATCTCATAATCATTTCATAAACATCTTTGACTTCATCATTCACATAGCATAAGCATTTAAATCATCAAGAACCATAACACAAAAGAACACAACACCATATAATTTTGTAATCTTTTTGTATTAGTTTTGGTCCGGCTACAACCGTTAGGTAAAATCAGCACCAACTGAAACAAAGAGCACCTACTCTGCATCCAGGACCCTGCCTGGTTTTCTTAGACCCTGCTAAGAAGAGTTTGAGGTATCATAACCTAAAAAGCAAGACAAGCTTGCTTTTACAATTAAAGCTCACTGTTACATTATTTCATCAATCACATCAACATCACCTGTCTCTTCAATCTGTTCTGCTGCTGGTCAATACTGCTGATCATCTGCTCAACACTCTCATCAATACTGCTGCAACCACTTCTCAATCTCTGATGTACATAAACGCTGCTCATCAATCATCTTTGTTCAATACTGTTGGTCAATCTCATCAATCTACTGGTCAATTTGTTCATCAACGCTAGTCATCATGTCTGCTGATCATTTGTTTATCACTGCTGCTCAGCATCTCTGTTGGTCCTCAATCTGTCCTCAATCATGCCTTCAACTTGTCATTGCCTTGTCACACTATCTGTCAACACAGAAATTGTTCTCTGTCATTAACTTCTGCTTATCAGCATATCATTCTAATGTCACATCCAAGTGAAGCCATTCACTTGTCTCTGTCAAATGTCTCATCTTCAATATGCTTAAGGTTAACATCCTCAACTGGTCCCAAATTTCAAGTATATATCAGTCATTAAAAACCATTAATGCTAGCATCATCATTGCATGTGCATCATAGTGCATGAGAATACATCAACATCACAGATTGCTCATAGAGTATAGATCACAACTCCACTGTACTATGAAATCTACTAGTACACACACTTGTGCACTTCAACACATACACACACTTCACTTAGTGTACATCTTTGTGCCTGCTCTGCTCACACACTTACCACTTACTGTACACTTATATTTCATCAATACTTCTGAAGTCACTGCATATCACATACTACTGCATACATCCCACTTCATATACCACACTTGTATACTCTTACACACTTCATTGATCACTCATTATACATCCACTGCATATCACTTACACATACTACTGTTCATATACTTGTGCATCATTGTTTTTCACTGTACATATACCATACCACACTACTCACTCATTTTACATTCATACATATGTCACTTGTCATTGTTCACAGAAGTATTGTCATATTGTCATCATCAAAGGTATGTGTATGTATCATAGCATGTATCATACATCATTTACTTGTACACTAACATACCCTTTACTGTATATACATATACTCACTGTATATAAGCACATTACATACACTTGTTCACTTATATCTCTGTACATACAGAGTTCATTCACTAAACATACACACTCACTTTACTTGTACATACACAATACTGTAACCACAACACTGTACATCTATGCACTTATCTTGTCTGAATGTACCCCATTCATTGGCTGAGTGTGTTACTTGGGTTGCTGCTTTGTCATTATGTCACCACAATCAAGCCTTCATATTTGCTCCAAATTCTAAGTTATGTTCACATGCCAAGATATTCTAATACACAGGTGTTCAGGCTCATATCATGTCACCACAGATTCTATTCACGCCCATGTCAAAGCTGCTTATTCAAAGGGTCTGCTAAGTCATCAAAACACTGTTCAAAACATATATCATGCCCAGTCTTTTCAGTCATTCACCATCCCATAAAATCATGTTGCTACTGCCTTTAAAATCCATGAAATGCCTGTAACATCCACAAGCTGCCTCAGCCTCTGTCTATCTGAATTTCAGTCCTCCATATGTTCAACAAAGCGTCCACCCAATTCTTCAAACTGTTGGTTCAGTGATGTTCTAAAGCCCGAAAATCAGAGACAATAAAACTTACCAAAAACTGAGTATAATGGTTGCTGCTGCAAAAGTTCACCTCACCCGAATTTCTTCAGAAGCTGCTACAGTTCAATCAACCTCTACGAATTGATTTTACTTCAATCAATCTGCCTTCACCATCAAACTTCGGGATTGTGTAGGACTTCAAATCTTGGGCTGTGTGCGTAGAGGAGACCTCGAAACAAGTCTCAAAGCTAGGGCCTGTTTCTTTGTCAACTTGGAAGAGCATCAAACTCAGACTATTCTTGGAAATCCTTCAATACTCGAACTGTTTTGACTGTGTGAATTGCAGACATGAACTTCAAAGCCTCTAGACTGTTCATACTTCATCTTCTAGAGTGGTCATGCTTCATCTTCTAGGACTATCATTAGACTAGGGCAATCATTTTGTTGTCACCTTTATCAACACTTTCATGCATTCAAGACTGTGTAAGAGGATTCAAAACCTTAGACTGTATGATGGTCTATTCTAGCTGACAAGCATCCAACCAACTCGGACTGTTCAGGAATAAAACAGAAATACTGTAGATTACCTCGAACTGTGAATGTATGTGTTGTAGATACACTCTACAAACTCAGATCTTGACTGTTCATGCAGAAGAGAAACTGACCCAACCAACTTGGATTGTGTTAAACCCTCGATTGCTGCAAAACTTGAACTGTGTAAAGACTTGTGCAAGCTCAGCAGTGAATCATCCAACAACTCTGTGGATGTTCAAAGATAAAGGAAACTCGGACTTTATCAAAACATACATTTTAACCCCAAAAGAGATGTTCTTTCCCTTTGAAAAGAATTCGGATCTCTGCTGCTGTAAAAAGATGAAATTCAGACTGCTGCCTCATTTAGGGCATCCAAAAACCACCAAATTCTCTTCAGACCTTGTGCTGGTATACCCCTCAGTCCAACGAGTGCTGCTGCAGATTTGAGACAGTTCTGCTGCTACCCACGAATTTCCAAAAAAAAATTCCAGATTACTGTTCCCAAAATTTCCTTAGTCTGCCGCTACGTCTGCCTCAGTTAAAAAATCTCAGAGCTCCACCGAAATTTTTACACTCAAAAGTGAAGATTTGAGCTGATATTTATACTAAATTTTCATCCTCATTTTGCTGAGCCGACTTGTATTTAATTTTATTTTTAATGGGGCCGACATACTATAAAGAATATTTTAATTTTAAATATCTTATTTAAGTGAGCCGGCTTGACATATTTGCTTGAGCCGACATGTATGCAATTCAATATTTTTTATTTTTTTTTGAAGCCGACCTGACCTCATTTTAGCCGACCTGACCTCATTTTTATTTGAAGCCGACATCTTCAAGGTCTTCTTTAAAATGTCCATGGGCTCCACCTCCATGATCATAAACCCTTGATCATAAGCAACCAAGTGTGGTTTCGATACCCAAGGGCACCATGTGCAAGAGTTTCACGAACTCTTTCAAGATATTATTTAATATTGAGCAAGCCCATCATCAAGTGGTCTTATGGATCATAAGCAAACAAGTGTACCATCATATCATTATGTATATGGATGCCAAATCTTAATTATACACTAGGTCCATCTCCAAGACCTCATGACCACATCATCATGCCATCTAACTATGTCAAGTGCAAGTAATGGGCTCCATGACCTTTGCAAGGGCATCATGGTCTTCATCAGGGATACCAAGTCTTCATGGGCTTCTTCATCATACCAAGAATTCCATGACCCCAACTAGGGTTGCAGGGTCATCAAATCACCAACTGTGGGTCCAAGGACATCCCGTGGGGCCACTGCAAGACCATGTTGGCATCAATGACAATTTCATCAACAAAGTATTCATGCTAATGCTAAAATTCAACATAATTGACTTCATAGTTGGCATTTTAATTGATTCAGTAGGGATCATGTTATAATTTGTCATCTATTTTGATACATTCTAGGTGAAAATTGGGGTGGGAAAACATCATAGGCCTTCCAAGGTTATTTTGAGGCATCAAGCTGCGTATCTTTTGGTTTGAACCATTTATAAGAGGAAGATTCCATATTCTACACGCCAAGACCTTCCCAACGATGCAAGAATTGCCTCAATCACATTACAAATGCAAAAGTTATGCTTCTCGTAAGTTAACCAACCTTGTTGACTACCCTGCTACAAGTGAATGCCATGGCAGCCCCATTATTCCAATAAGTAGGGGCTAGCCACATGTGGACTTTCATGAATATTCCAACAGGTCCAAACCTTATTAATAATTGAGGGTTGAGGAACCTAAAGAAAACCTAACCCTAGATGCATTTCAAACTATGTTAAATTCCAAGTCATTAGGAGAAGGGATTCTATTCTTGAACATTGTACTTGTTCCATAGCTAAGAAAAACATCGAGTGATACTCGGAGAGCATAATAGATGGAAGATTCTATAGAAGCTATTCAGGTCACAATGCCTAAAGTTAACTACATAGTGAGTGCTCATTCCTTTGTTTGTGTATTTTGATAACTGGAACAAAGCAAGAATAGAGCATAGGCCTTACCTTCTACTTGGGTTTTCTCCTTTATTGGATTTGAAATCTTGTGTTCATTGTGTGGATGCTGTGTTTATGTGCTTATTCTTTCATTTTACGTTAGTTTGCATAATCTAAAATTTATTTTTGAAATGTTACAAGATATGGTATGACGAAGTGTTCTAGTAAAATATCCACGACAATTTACATAACATATTGGTATCAAAGTAGTTTTCTTTGGGGTTTTGTGGGTAATTGCAAGATTTAGGAGTTGGCGAAATAAAGAAAAAGTCTTCAAATCCTAGTCAGGATGGGTGAATCTAGTGAATAATCAAGGGGCAAATATGAAGAGCAATTTACAAAGCTGAAAATACAAGTTGTTGATATCTCTCGCAATATGTCAATTCGCATGGCAACTTTTGGAAGCTCTAACTCAAAGATCCAATCAGGAAGGTAAAACAAGAGGTAAAGGCGACCCAAAAAAGGAGTTGAGGAAAGAGCCCAAGAAAGAGCAACCAAGTTCTAGTGCCATCACCCCTTATGAGGGCAACAAGGTGAGATTGATGATAAATATTAAATACACACCAAATATCTTACAAAAAAAATGAAAGAGACAGAAATATCCAAAGAGAGAAAAACAATTGAGTAATATTATGCACAACTACATGCTGTGTAAACACCAAAAATAATAAACAAAAAGATAACTCTCCAATGCCTTTGCTACAACAAAGTATACAACAATCTCTCTCACAATGATATCTTAATAGATTTTTATTGATGAACCACCACATTTCTTTACCTCCATTGCATTGGACTCAATAATTAAATAAATGACAAATAATGTAAAATGTCTCTAATTTAACAAACATGCATGAACCCATACATACCACCTCAATCTTCACCTTCACCACTGTACTCATCTACATCCACATTATGGATTGTCTGGAGAAGCCTTAATTTCCCCAACTACTAAACCCAACAAAAACCAAACCATAAAATATTAAATAGAGACCAAAAAATCTCATGATAAAGATTAAACAAATACTTGAAATAAATTATTAGAAATACTCAACAAAACCCAAAACTCTTATCCATAATTAAGTACATCTTATGTAAAGACCAAAATTTGCATATTTGAAACTCTACTAAATTAAAGGCAAGTTTTGTTGATATGTTGAGATTCCAATTACCTTCCTTTACCCGCATGCCTCTAAATTTAAACGAACATACACGATAAAATTATGAAGCAACAAATGAGTTAAATGAAAACATGGAACCATAAAATGATATAGCAATGAACAAGTAAATTCTCTCACACATACCTCCGCCTTTAGCCATACATACATATCGATGGAATCTGTGTTAACCATAAACCCACAATATGGGTTTTAATGTCTACCTTAATTTCCACACCAATTGAACCCAAACAAAAACTATCCACGAAAATAAGAAAAAAAACATATGAGAAAGCAAACAAAAGAAATAAAACACCAAACCACAAATAAGCATGGCCATGCTCAAAAATGCAAAAACATAACACCCATAGTAATAGAAAAAAAAAACAATAGCAAACGATACAAACAACGATAGCAAAAAATAACAGAAGGAAACAAACAAAGAGAAATAACAAGCACAAACTCCACTTTGCAACACTAAAAAACATCCATGGCCAACCAGGAACACCCTGCACATCAAAACATAGATAAGTATTAGACAGAGACTAGAAAATCTACTGACCAATATAAAATACATACCAAATATCCTTAAGAAATATGAAAGAGAGACCGGAATATCTGATTGAAAACCAAAAATCTTATCAATTATACTATGCACAAGTACAAGTTATGTAAACTTAAAAAAATATTAACAAAAAGTGTACTCACCAACATCACCTCTGCTTCTGCACAATATACTACATCACACAGATATTTCAATAGTTTTTTATCAATGGACCACCACAATTTGTTACTTGCATTACATTGAACTCAATAATTACATAAATGACAAATAATATAAGATCTCTCTAATTTCACAAACATGCATGGAACTAGACATACCACCTCAATCTTCACCTTGCCTATAAATTTAATCGAACATACAAGATAAAATTACGAAGCAACAAATGAGTTAAATGAAAACATGGAACCATAAAATTATATAGCTACGAACAAGTAAATTCTCTCATACATACCTCTGCCTTTAGCCATACATACATATCGGTGGAATCTATGTTATCCATAAACACACAATACACTACAATATACCTGCTTCTGCACAATATACTACAATATCTCTCACATAGATATTTCAATAGTTTTTTATCAATGGACCAGCACAATTTGTTACTCGCATTACATTGAACTCAGTAATTACATAAATGACAAATAATATAAGATGTCTCTAATTTAACAAACATGAATGGAACTAGACATACCACCTCAATCTTCACCTTGCCTCTAAATTTAAACAAACATACAAGATAAAATTATGAAGCAACAAATGAGTTAAATGAAAACATGGAACCATAAAATTATATAGCAACAAACAAGTAAATTCTCTCATACATACCTCCGACTTTAGTCATACATACATATCAGTGGAATCTGTGTTAGCCATAAACCCACAATATTAGTTTTAATGTCTACCTTAATTTCCACACCAATTGAACCCAAACAAAAACTATCCACGAAAATAAGAAAAAACATATGAGAAAGCAAACAAAAGAAATAAAACACCAAACCACAAATAAGCATGGCCATGCTCAGAAATGCAAAAACATAACACCCATAAGAAAACTATCCACGAAAATAAGAAAAAACATATGAGAAAGCAAACAACAGAAATAAAACACCAAACCACAAATAAGCATGGCCATGCTCAGAAATGCAAAAACATAACACCCATAGTAATAGAAAAAAAAAACAATAGAAAACGATACAAACAACGATACCAAAAAATCACAGAAGGAAACAAACAAAGAGAAATAACAAGCACAAACTCCACTTTGCAACACCAAAAAACATCCATGGCCAACCAGGAACACCCTGCACATCAAAACATAGATAAGTATTAGACAGAGACTAGAAAATCTAATGACTAAATATCCTTAAGAAATATGAAAGAGAGACTGAAATATCTGATGAAAAACCAAAACTCTTATCAATTATACTATGCACAAGTACAAGTTATGAAAACTTAAAAAAATATTAACAAAAAGTGTACTCACCAACGTCGCCTCTGCTTCTGCACAATATACTACAATATCTCTCACATAGATATTTCAATAGTTTTTTATCAATGGACCACCACAATTTGTTACTTGCATTACATTGAACTCAATAATTACATAAATGACAAATAATATAAGATGTCTCTAATTTAACAAACATGCATGGAACTAGACATACCACCTCAATCTTCACCTTCACCCACTGCACTTGTCTATAGTCACAATATGGGTTGTCTGGAGGAGCCTTAATTTCCCCAACCACTAAACCTAACAAAAACCAAATCGTAAGATATAAATAGAGACAAAAATCTCATGATAAATATTAAGTAAAGCCCAAATTTCTTCTCCAGGATTAAGTACATCTAATGCAAAGAACAAAAGGCAAATATTTGAAACTCTACCCAATTACATCTTATGCAAAGACCAAAAGTAACATATTTGAAACTCTACTCAATTAGAGGCAAGTTTTGATGATGTGTTGAGAAAATTGAGATTCTAGTTACCTTGCTTTACCCGCATAACCTTTTGTTAAAGTTTAGGGTAAGTTCAGATTTGACATAGATAAATAAACTTCAATGCATAAACAGAACAATGTCAGATTCAGAATAGTACTAGTTTCAATAAATTTGATCAGCGATAAAATTAAATATAATTTTCATCTCTTTCAACTTTAACACTCTGCTGGTCACTGTGTTAAAGTTAGTTCAACTTTAACATTCTGTCTGTCACTGCATTAAAGTTGGTCCTTGAGATGAATCACTGAATCTGTCACTGCATTAAAGTTGGTCCTTGAGATGAATCACCAAATGCCATGTACAGTAACAAAAGAAGATAACAGTACAAAAGAATCATAACCATTATTTGAATCAGCCTTATACTAATATGCTTTTAAGTTTGATCTTGTTATCTAAGGGACAAGTCAACAAAAGAAGATAACAGTACTAAAGAATCATAACCATTATTTGAATCAGCCTTATACTAAGACAATTTTAAGTTTGATCTTGTTACCGAAGGGACAAGTCAATCTGGGTAAATAATTTACGTACCTTGAGATAGAGAGAGTTAAAGCAGAAGTAAACAGACATCAGATTCTTCAATCAAATTAGCAGCACAGCCATACCCAGTATAGTCATACTAACAAGAGACAAACAGTCACGCTGCTAATAGGGATATAGTCATTACTATCAAGGACTTACACAGTCAAGTGAAGGTGGAGAAGTGATCATGTTGAGCAGGAATGAAGTCAAGGTGCAAGGTGAATATAAAGTCATGCACAGCAGGTATGAAGTCAGGTATGAATAGTTTTTTTATTGATGAACCACCACATTTCTTTACATGCATTGCATCGAACTCAATAATTAAATAAATGACACATAATGAAAGATGTCTATATTTTAGCAAAAATGCATGGAACCATACATACCACCCAATCTTCACCTTCACCCACTGCACTTGTCTATATCCACAATATGGGTTGTTTGGAGAAGCCTTAATTTCCCCAACCACTGAACCCAACAAAAACCATAAAATATTAAATAGAGAGCAACAAATCTCATAATAATTATCAAACAAATACTTGATATATATTACAAGGAATAATAAGCAAAGCTCGAAACTCTTATGCAAAATTAAGTACAATTTATGCAAAGACAAAAAGTCGCATATTTAAAATTCTAGTCAATTAGAGGCAACTTGTGTTTGTGTCGAGATTCTAATTACCCTTCTTTACCCGCATTGCCTCTAAATATAAACAAACATACTTAATAAAATTGAGAAGCAACAAATGAGTTAAAAGAAAACATGGAACTCTAAAATTATAAAAATATGTAGCAACGAACAAGTACATTATCCCATACATACCTCCGCCTTTAGCCATAAACCCGCAATATGGGTTGCTAATGCCTACCTTAATATCCGCACCAATTGAACCCAAACAAAAACTATTCACAAAGATAAGAAAAACATATGAAAAATCCAACAAAAGAAAAAAAAATACCAAACACCAAACGACAAATCAACATGGCCATGCTCATAAATGCAAAAAATTAACCCCCATAGAAATAGAAAAAAAACAACAATAGCAAAAAACAACAAAAAGAACAAGAAAACAAAGCAAAAAGAAATAACAACAAAGAAAAAAACAAAGAAAAATAACAAGCACGGACTCTGCTCTACAACACCAAAAAGCATCCATGATCAACCAAGAATACCAACACCCTGCACACCAAAATATAGATCAGCATTAAACAAAGACCATTAAATTTTATTATAAATTTTAAATACACACGAAATATCTTATGAGAAAAACTTAAGAGAGACCAAAATATCTAAAGAGACAACAAAATATTATGAGTAATATTATGCACAAGTACTTGTTGTGTAAAATAAAGGATAACTCACCAATGCCTCTGCTAGTGCATAGTATAATACAATCTCTCTCACAAAGATATTTCAATAGTTTTTTAATGGTGAACCACTGCATTTCTTTACCTGCATTGCATTTGGACTCAATAATTAAATAAATGACAAACAATGTAAGATACCTATAATTTAACAAACATGCATGGAACCATACATACCACCTCAATCTCCACCAAGAACACCAACATCCTGCACACCAAAATATAGATAAGCATTAAACAAAGACCATTAAATCTTATTATAAATTTTAAATACACACGAAATATTTTATGAGAAAAATGAAAGAGAGATCGAATTATCTGAAGAGATACCAAAATTTTATGAGTAATATTATGCACAAGTACTTGTTGTGTAAAATAAAGGATAACTCACCAATGCCTTTGCTAGTGCATAGTATAATACAATCTCTCTCACAAAGATATTTCAATAGCTTTTTAATGATAAACCACTGCATTTCTTTACCTACATTGCATTTGGACTCAATAATTAAATAAATAGCAAACAATGCAAGATACCTATAATTTAACAAACATGCATGGAACCATACATACCACCTCAGTCTTCACCTTCACCCACTGCACTTGTCTATATCTACAATATGGGTTGTTTGGAGAAGTCTTCATTTCCCCAACCATTAAACCCAACAAAACCCATAAAATAGTAAATAGATAGCAAAAAATCTCATAATAATTATTAAATAGATACGTAAATATTTATAATATCTTACAAAAAATATTCAGCAAAGCCCAAAACTCTCATGAAACATTTGTTGATGTGTTGAGATTCCAATCACTTTCCTTTACTCGCATTGCCTATAAATTTAAACAAACATACATGATAAAATTGAGAAGCAACAAGAGTTAAATAAAAACATGGAACCCTAAAATTACAAAACTATGTAGCAACAAACAAGTAAATTCTCCCATACATACCTCCGCCTTTAGCCATACATACATACCTCTGTAATCTGTGTTAGCCATAAACCCACAGTATGGGTTCCTAAGGCCTACCTTAATTTCCGCACCAATTGAACCCAAACTGATACTATTCACAAAGATAAGAAAAACATATGAGAAAGCCAATAAAAGAACAAATACCAAACGACAAATTAGCATGGCCATGCTCATAAATGCAAAAGATTAACACCCATAGAAATAGAAAAAAAAAATAGCAAATGATACAAGCAACAGTAGCAAAGAAAACAAAAATAACAAAAAGAAAAAAAAACAAAGAGAAATAACAAGCGCGGACTGCACTACAACACCAAAAGGCATACATGGCCAACCAAGAACACCCTACACACCAAAATATAGATAAGCATTAAACAAAGACCATAAAATCTTACGATAAATATTAAATACAGACGAAATATCTTATGAGAAATATGAAAGAGAGACGGAAATATATGAAGAGATGCCAAAAATCTTGAGTAATATTATGCACAAGTACATGTGTAAAATAAAAGAGAACTTACCAATGCCTTTGCTTCTTCACAGTGTAATACAATCTCTCTCACATAGATATTTCAATAGCTTTTTATTGATGAACCACCACATTTCTACCTATATTGTAGTGGACTCAATAATTAAATAAATGACAAATAATATTAGTCCATAATTTAATAAACATGCATGGAACGATACATACCACCTCAATCTTCACCTTCACCCACTGCGCTTGTCTATATCCACAATATGGGTTGTCTGGAAAAGCCTTAATTTCTCCAACCACTGAACCCAATGAAAACCATAAAATATTAAATAGAGAGAAAAAAACTCATAATAATTATTAAACAAATACTTGATATATATCACGAGAAATATTCAACAAAGTTCAAACTCTTATGTAGAATTAAGTACAACTTATGGAAAGATCAAAATTCGTATATTTGAAACTCTACTCAAATACAAGCAACTTTTGTTGATGTGTTGAGATTTCGATTACCTTCCTTTACCTGCATTGCCTTTAAATTTAAAAAAACATACATGATAAAATTGAGAAGAGTTATGCCTGTGGGGGGGGCAGAGCAAGTGGTAAAGTGGAATTGTTGAAATTGGTTGTAAATGGAAGGTTTTGTGTTCAAATTCCCCCCAAATTTTACCTGTGCGTCATGGTTCGGGCCATGTGGATGCACCTAGGGGGTATAGTGGTAGCGAGATTGGATCCCTGGACCCCGTGTCACGCGTGTACCAGCCGTCCCCAGTTGCTGATTCCCCTAGTTACAAATAAAAATAAAAATAAAAAATTTGAGAATAGTTAAATGAAAACATGGAACCCTAAAATTATAAAATTATGTAGCAACAAACAAGTACATTATCCCATGCAGACCTCTGCCTTTAGCCATACATACATACTGGTGGAATCTACATTAACCATAAACCCACAATATGGGTTGCTAAAGCCTACCTTAATTTCCGCACCAATTGAACCCAAAAAAAAACTATTCACAAAGATAAAAAACATATGAGAAAGCCAAAATAAAACACCAAATGACAAATTAGCATGGCCATGTTCATAAACAAAAAAATAGCAATAGAAAATAATACGAACAACAATAACAAAAAGAAAACAATCAAAGAGAATTGACAGGCACAGAGCAAAAAAACAACAAAAATGACAAAATGAAAACAAAGAGAAATAACAAGCATAGACTTTGCTCTACAACATCAAAAAGCATACATGGCCAACCAAGAACGCCCTGAACACCAAAATATATATACTCATTAGACAAAGACCATAAAATCTTATGATAAAAATTAAATACACACGAAATTTCCTATGAGAAATATGAAGAGAGACCAAAATATCTGAAGAGATACGAAGATCTTATGAGTAATATTATGCACAAGTACATGTGTAAAATAAGAGAGAACTCACCAATGCCTTTGCTTCTACACAGTATACTACAATCTCTCTCACATAGATATTTCAATAGTTTTTTATTGATGAACCACCGCATTTCTTTACTTGCATTGCAGTGGACTCAATAATTAAATAAATGACAAATAATATAAGAAGTCTATAATTTAACAAACATGCATGGAACCATACATACCACCTCAATCTTCACTTTCACTCGCTGCACTTGTCTATATCCACAATATGGGCTGTCTAGAGAAGCCTTAATTTCGCCAACCACTGAACCCAACAAAAACCATTAAATATTAAATAGAGAGCAAAATATCTCAGAATAATTATTAAACAGATACTTAATATATATTACGAGAAATATGCAACAAAGCCCAAAATTACAATTACCCAAGATTACTTAATATATTTGAAACTCTACTCAATTAGAGGCAACTTTTATTGATGTTTTTAGATTACAATTACCTTCCTTTACCCGCATTGCCTCTAAATTTACACAAACATACAAGATAAAATTGAGAAGCAACAAATGAGTTAAATAAAAACTTGGAACCCTAAAATTATAAAATTATGTAAAATCAAACATTAAATTCTCCCATACATACCTCCGCCTTTAGCCATACATGCATACCGAAGGAATTTGCGTTAGCCATAAACCCACAATATGGGTTGCTAAGGCCTACCTTAATTTTTACACCAATTGAACCCAAACAAAAGCTATTCACAAATATAAGGAAAACATATGAGAAAGCCAACAAAAGAAGAAGAAAAAAACACCAAATGACAAAATAGCATGGCCATGCTCATAAATGCAAAAAATTAACATTAACACCCATAGAAATAGGGAAAAAAAACAATGGAAAATGATACAAACAGCAATAGAAAATAACAACAAAAATAACAAAAAAAAAACAATCAAAGAGAAATAACAAGCAAGCACAAACTCTAACTTACAACACCGAAAAGCATGCATGGCCAACCAAGAACACCCTGCACACCAAAATATAGATAAGCATTAGACAGAGACCATAAAATTTTATGATAAATATTAAATACACATGAAATATCTTATGAGAAATATGGAAGAGAGACCAGAAATATTATGCACAAGTACATGTTGTGTAAACACTAAAAATTATAAACAAAGAGAACTCACCAATGCCTCTACTTCTGCACAGTACACTACAATCTCTCACACAGAGATATTTTATCAATGAACCACCACATTTCTTTACCTGCAATGCATTGGAATCAATAATTAAATTAATGACAAATAATATAAGATGTCTCTAATTTAACAAACATGGATGGAACCATACATACCGCCTCAATCTTCACCTTCACCCATTGCACTTGTCTATATCCACAACATGGGTTGTCTGGATAAGCCAACAAAAACCAAACCATAAGATATTAAAAAAAGACCAAAATCTCTTGTCAAAAATTAAGTACATCTTATGCAAAGACCGAAAGTCTTTGCATATTTGAAACTCTACTCAATTAGAGGTAAGTTTTGTTGTTGAGATGTTGAGATTCTAGTTACCTCTCTCAGGCTCGATCACCATTTTAAGGACTGTCCCAAGCCTAAACAACCAAGGGACAGCCCTTTCAATGGCCATCGCACCTTATAAGCAGTCCAGTACGATACTATATCAGGTCTACACATTTATTGCAGACCTTTTTCTTCTTCATCAACACCTGTATCAATCAAATAAATGACTTGGTAAAGGGTAAATCAGTGATAACTGATAACCCAACAAAAATCAAACGATAAGACATTAAATAATGACCAAAATCTCTTATCCAAAATTAAGTACATCTTATGCAAAGACCAAAAGTCTTTGCATATTTGAAACTCTACTCAATTAGAGGTAAGTTTTGTTGTTGAGATGTTGAGATTCTAGTTACCCTTCTCTGCCTCGGATAGCATTTTAGGGACTGTCCCAAGCCTAAACAGCCAAGGGACAGCCCTTTCAATGGCCGTCACGCCATATAAGTAGTCCTATATGATCCTATATCAGGTCTGCACATTTATTGCAGACCTTTTTCTTCTTCATCAACACCTGTATCAATCAAATAAATGACTTGGTAAAGGGTAAATCAGTGATAAATGTGTGTGTTTCTAGTTACCCTTCTCAGCCTCGGACAGCATTTTAGGGACTGTCCCAAGCCTGAACAGAAAAGGGACAGCCCTTCCGTCACACCATATAAGTAGTCCTGTATGATCCTATATCAGGTCTACACATGTATTGCAGACCTTTTTCTTCTTCATCAACACCTGTATCAATAAAATAAATGACTTGGTAAAGGGTAAATCAATGATAAATGTGTGTGTGTGTACTGAATAAGAATGATGTTACGATATTTTAGCAAACATATACATATTTTATTTCTTTGAATGCACAGTCAAAAAAAGTTCAATACTCATACTAATATAACATATACTCTGTTGTTACTTATACCTTTTTGTTTAATTAGTAGTGAATGTTGGTCATTGAACATGGTAATTTATCTTTTCAGTTACATGGATACATGCAGATATTGAATGCATTATTACTTTATTTCTTGGCTGACCTACTATTGCATAAATGATGTTGTTAGTGGTAATAAATGTGATGTTGATGCTTGGATTTCATTTATATCTAATGCGTACAAACTCTCGTTGGATGAATGTACTACTATGCTGATTACTCTTTGTATGTCTTCTTCATTCCTTAGACTGACTCCATTAAGGCACTGGTCATTTGACATTAACCCTTTCAAAGAAGATATAATTTGGTGTCTAAGTGTCCTTACATACTTGCATTTAGGGCTCTCCCCTAGGAGGTTCTAACTTCCAAAGAAGTTTGGGGAAGTGAATAAGGTGACAGTGGTCACTTTCTCTTGCATATGCTTATCAATGACTAGCCCTGTTAGTTCATCCGGTAACATTGCCTAACAACCCTCAACCTTCTCTCCCTTGCTTATCATATTATGACGAATGGACTAGATCGGTCACATATGACTCTACCTGAATCCTTTCATAATGGACCCAGATAGTATAGTCTATTTATTACAGAAGAAGACTCGACCCACGGATTGGGGAATGAGATTGATACCAGTCACATATGGATAATAGACTCGACCAGATGGTGCACGCTTTAAAGACTAAAGAAACTAAAATCCTTCTTGCTTAAGTTATTGATTGGAATAATGATCATTTATGTGACCACGAGGTGAAGGCCAGATAAAGGTTGATTGGATTTGGCATTTGGCTCTTACAAAATGGAAAGAGCCAGAAAGCTAGTTATGATTTAACAAAGCTAGGTAATTTATGACCACTGATGTATGTTAGGGTTCGACCACCTAATCCTATTAAGTCACGGTTGATTTGAAGAGATCATTTATGGGCAAAGATCTATTTATTCAGGCAAGCCCTATTTCAAATACAATGCGCTCGATATTATGTATTTAATAGACTGATTAACTGAGTCAGGTATAATCGAGGATGCTTTACCCATTGATTGCAGTCAGGAGAGCACTCCACTACAACCATGAAACCATGTGCCAAAACCATCAACTGATCTCCAAATCCATGGGCAAAGCAATGAAGTGGCCTAGAGAAATGTGCAAAATAGTTAAGCCTCCTCCATAAATGTGCAAACGAGGGTAGTGGTGGTTATAACCACCCTTAGATCTAGGGTTTTATGTTCCTCCTATGCTGAGCGCTTCTTCAATAAAGACTAAGTAAAGACCATCATACACAAAGCTTAAAGGGGAGCATTCCTCCAAAGTAGACCTTTTTTTATAACCAACTCTCAACATAAATAATGAAGACCAATATAGGTGGAGCGAGTTCTTTCCTCAAGAGCCAACTTAACTGCCAGAGGATTCTCCCATGAGGGATACACATTGGCCTTGCCTTGAATTTTGAATGCAGCTTTACACAACAACAATAGCCTTTCCTCAAAATACTCAAGAAAAAAGAGAGCGCTTTTCAACACTTTAAGCTTGGTGGAAAATGCACCTACAAAGATCAAACCTGAATTCACATGA
>LPNX010861573.1:0-66065 GCA_001517045.1 Pseudotsuga menziesii
GGTGAGAGAGAGAGAGAGAGAGAGAGAGAGAGAGAGAGAGAGATCCAAGGGGGATGATCATGGGTAAGGGAGAGGATGAGGGCTGAGAGAGAGAGAGAGATGGTGGGGGGGTGGTTAGTGGTATAGGAAGGGGTTTTAGGAGAAACAAAGAGAGAGGGAGAGTGACCAAGTGTTAGGGGGTTGGGAGAGAGAGAAAGGGATGGGGTTAAGGTTAGGTGGAGGATTAAGGGAGAGAGAGAGAGATAGATGTGGTTAGTAATGGTTAGGGGGAGTACGAGATAGAGAGAGAGAAATACATATGGGATATGTCAATCGTATGCTTGGGAGCAGCAATGTGAGTGTGTGTGAGAGAGATTTAGAGAGTGAGGGGTGTTAGTAGTAGGGAGGGAGAGAGAGAGGTAGTTGTTATGGGTAGGTGGAGGAGTAAGTTGTTGAGAGAGAGAGAGAGAGAGAGAGAGAGAGAGAGGATGCGCATTGGGGGAGAAAAATGGATAGAGATTAGGAGGGTTAGGGGTTTAGATTGGAGTAGGGAAGTTAGAGATAAGGGGGGTATATTTGAAGAATGGGTGGGTGTGGGGTAGAGAGAGAGAGAGAGAGAGGTGATTAGGGGGGGGGGGGGGGAGGGGGTTTTGGGAGAGAAATAGATAGTTATCAAGGGGGTTAGGGGGTTAGGGAGAAGTAGGTTAGTTAAAGAAATGTGGGTATAGTTGTGTAGTGGGGCTATAGTTAAGAGCTATAACATTTTGGTATTAAGTTTCATAATAGTTATAGTGATTAGGAGTGGGTTTATAAAATTTAGATGTTACATGTGTCAAGGTTTAATATTAAGGTCCATAATTCTTACAAAAGGTTTAAATTTTAAAGGTTTTAGGACTTATAAAGGTTAAAACTAGTAGGATTTACAATTTCTATGTTCTAAAAGTTAGTGGTTTCAAGTTTTGTATGGGTTGGATGATATAGTGGCTAAAGTACCTAAGGTTTAGAAGGGTTATGTGTGATAGGGGTTAAAGTAGATAAGTATTAGAATATACATGATATAACAAGGTATACATATATGGTATAATGACTAAATAAAGAGATACTAGCTCCTAGGTTGCATGAATAGAGTGTTTACAAAGGGGGGTGCCTCGTTAGACCACTTTAAAAACCTTGTGTAGACATGGTCGACCACCCAGCTTGGGGCGTACTGGGAGGGCTTCTTTGGGAGTTATCTCCCTCCACCTATTACTAGTGCAACGACATCCCAGTTCCCAGTTACAACAAAAGGCACATGTGTCAAGATACCGAGTTAGGAAATTGTTTCCAGGCAATTTCCAAAAATGGTCCTTTGAAAACACTCTATACAAGACTTTGAGTAGAAATCCTAAGGCCAACATACTAATGTAAACATTACAAAAAAATGTATACAATTTAATATTCATAAAATACAAAGATATTCTACAATCTTATTCTCATTTAATTATTCCAATTAAATTTATATATAAGAAAAATATATATTAACCATGGAATTTTTTTTTAAAAGAGTTCACTATCATTAAAAGTAAATAAGATAACAATTATAATCGAAGAAGACACTAAACTATTTCAATATAAACAACAAAATAATCTTTATACTATCAAATCATAAAATATGTATAAAACCAATTTCAATTGTACTAAGCTTAATTACTAATAATAATTGTAAACAAATTTATTTACTAACATAAAGAAAACTTAAAATTGGTTATATTATAAAAAAATTTACATCTCATCAAATTCTACACACATAAACAATAAAATTACATCTCATCAAATTCTACACACATAAACAATAAATTTACACTTCATCAAATTCTACACACATCAATTAAAAAATTGGTTATATTATTCCAAAAAATTTATATCTAGTCTACATAAAAAATGAGAGAACAATATAGAATTTTTTTTTTAAAAGTTTAGTATCATTAAAAGTAAGCAAGATAACATAAATTATTTCAATATCAACAACAAGATAACCTTTATACTATTAAATCATTATATATATATATATATATATATATATATATTACTTAATTACTAATATATAATAAAATATATATATATAAACTTAATTACTAATATTAATTTTAAACAAATTTATTTGCTAAAATAAAGCAAACCTAAAAGTTGGTTTTATTATTTCAGAAAATTTTGCATCTTATCAAACTTTACACAAGTAACTTATATAAAAATGAAGCTATCATTTTTAACTTAAAAATAAAAAATTATAAAAATAAAATCATAATCTCTTGATTGAAGAGATTGAAATTAGTTGAGGCCTAAAATAAAAAATTAAGTGATCATAGCATTTTAAAAATATAAAATAGTTAAGTAATTATTTTTAATTTAGTTATAAACAATTACTAAAAAATCATAATCATTATACTAAGGAATTGAAAATTCGTTGAAATCCAATATAAAACAAATTAAATAAATGAAATTGAAGTGATAATTTTAAATTAGAAATTAAAAATAAAAAATAAAAAATTCAGAATAGTAATCTTTAAAATGAAAAATAAAATTGAATTGATAATTTTAAAATAGAATTAAAAAGTAAGGAAAATTCTATATTAACCAATTGACATTTGGTTGACTAACTAATGTCCCTATTGAACTAGTAGGAAGATGGCGGGTTCTCTAGTGGCATGTCTGCAGCCATTGTTATTGGTCTTCGTCATTGGCGCATTATGCATATATTTAAGCTCAGCGACTAATACCAAGCTCGGTAACCGGAACGGTGTTGCAGGAGATCAATGGGGGACTTACAGCGATCTGTAACGACACGGTCGACATGGCAGCGCCAGCTGGTGAAAATCCTCATCCGTGCTGGTATATACAGGTTAGGCTTACCCAGTACACACTATATACATTGTATATATTTGTCTGTGTAATGCATAATGGATATATATTCATATGTTGTACAGGGATTTATAGAATTTATGGGTAGTTGAATCAGAGATTTCTGTTTTTGTAGAGAAAAGGTAAGGGTCGATCCCAGTAAAGTGTTCATATCGTTCATTGGGAAAGGAAGCGCAGAAACCATCATCACAGGGAATAGCAGAGCATCTGACAAAAACCCTAGTGGACAGGCACTTGACACGTCCGCTTCTGCCTCTGTTTCCATCGAATCCGACTATTTTTGTGCAAGAAGTGTCACATTTCTGGTAAAAATATTGAGTAGCTACTAGCTAAGAAGATAAAATCAATAGATCTTCGGATTTTAAGTCTACTTACTATGTCAGAATTTTGAAATTTTGAGTAAATCACAATGATACTTTAATAACGCTACACACACAGTGATCTGATCTTGTTATGATTTTAACTGAAGTTTTTTCAGAACACGTCTCCTCCGCCATTGCCGGAAGCCATAGGAGGAAAAGCAGTTGCTCTTTGTGTGTCAAATGATAAGGCAGTGTTGGGGTCTCAAGATACTCTATTCGACGATACTGGTCGGCATTATTTCTCTCATTCCTATTTTGAAGGATCCATAGATTTCATCTTTGGAAATGGAAGGTCTCTATATAGGGTAATATTTTTCTTATTTTTTCTTTGGTTTGATCGGATCTAACATTATTTACTAAAAGCTAATCTATATCAACAGAAAAATTCTTATGATATTTAATACTATTTGAATGTTTAAGATGATTTAAACCGAGATTGAAGAAGAGTACTGAACCTTTTCTTGATCTACCAATCCACCATCCTTGCATGTGATCAGTACTATGTACTGCACGCAAATGCTGAAAGCTTTGGGGCTGTAGCATCTTAGGTAAGAAGTTCCCCCTTGCAAAAGTCGGGTTTATCCTTCGTGCATCGCAAGGTCACGGGATCAGTAAGAGCAGTTTATTATGAAAAAAGATAAATAAAAGAGTTATCAGCGCTGTGAACTCAGATCAGATCGCCAATTTGATTCAGGTATAAATCTCAGATTTACAGAGTTTCTGACTCAATTTTATTGGCACCCATTATTGCCGATCATCTCTTGCACTCAATTTTTTTATTTTTGTTTCTGCAGGTAGTTGGAGCATCTTAGACGCTAACGGATGCTAATCTGGTTGGAGACTCTAAACCTTAGTGGAACCGAATTCTGATTGATGAAAAATCCTTTAAACTTCCATTAAAATTCTTTCATTCACAGTATAGGCCAAGGCCAAGTCAGAGAGAAGCCATACCTTGATCACGATATCCCGGCGCCCGAGCTTCTTCATTTCCTCCTCATCCGTGGACATGAATATGAAGCACATCCAGCCAGAGCTTGTGTACTCTGCTTCTTTGATACCAAAAATAAATTGACATTAGCACAAGCCTACCTGGAAATTATCTAAACAAGCCCATTCAAAATAGAATATCCAGACACTATATCAGACAAGCCTTTTCCAAATAGAATATCCAGACACTATCACCAACCAGTATGCAATCAAATTGGGTTTGGTTTTGAGAAAATGGTCATAAAGAGCTGTTGCAGAAAACCCATACGAAAATAAGACTTTCATACTAAAAAAATTTGAAATCATACCATGGATGAATTTGGCTGACAACAGCCAAGATGATAATCTGGCGGAGTCTGCCACATCTAAGTAAATAGACAGGTGCTCCATGCCTGAAACCTCAGAAATCCAACAACAAATCATGCTCCATAAATAGTAAAGACGAGCACAATTCGATTGAATGAAATGGAATTCGAAACCCTCTTACCATTCTATGACCTCCCACCAAGAAAATCTGGGACGAAATTTCTTCGGCATTCAACCTGGAGAAATGTTCAAACCCTCCACCGCTTTTCATCATCGTGAAGCAAGGCTCTGGAGTATTCTGTAATAAAAAACTTGACATGGACAATCATAATAGTAAAACAAATTCTGAAACATTATGCTCCATAAATCCTGAAACATCATGCTCCATCAATTCTGAAAGATGCCTGAAACATAAGAAATCTAAGAACAAACCATTCTCCATAAATTGATTGAATTAAATGGTATATGAAACCCTCTTACCATTTTATGACCTCCCACCGAGAAAATCTGGCAGGAATTTTCTTCGGCATTCCACGTGGAGAAATGCTCAAACCCTCCGCCATTTTTCATCATCGTGAAGCACGGCCATGGAGAATTCTATCATAACAACCTTCACATGGACAAACAGTCAGCTTTCCCGCTTCGTAATAATAAAACAAATTTAAATTTATCTCGGAACGTGAATGGCCGAATGACCAATGGCACATTAACGAGCGTTCCCAACGGTTGAATTTCATTTAAATACTTTTTCGTTAAACACGTTATGCCGTTATCATTTAAACACGTTTGACGTTATCATACATGCATTGCTTTTGTAACTACATCGTGAAAACAATTAAGATTCCTAATTGCTAAAAGCTAAGATTCATGTTTTCTAAAATTTATGCTTCTTAATATTTCAAAAAAAAACTAAAAAGCTAAGATATATGCTTTGTAAAATTGAAAAAAACATAGATATATGCTTTGTAAAATTGGAAAATATATTAATTATAGATAACTAGTTTGATTTTAGACTCAAGGTCTCATTTGCTGTGCGAATTTGAGAATATTACAAATTATGCGAATTTTAGGAGAGGAAACGGAAATTAATTTGAGAGGAGACTAAAATGATAATTATAATTTTGGAAATAAAATAACTCACACCTATTACGAGACTTTATCAAAGGCCATTTAGAGGACACGGTGTTTAGAGATATTGAGGTCTACCTTTCAAAGTGATGTTTGATAAAATCGCATTTACCAATTAGCTGAAGAGCCTGTTTCCCCGTATAAATTGAGGAACAAGCGAGCAGGGATTGGCATTTTTGGCCAACGGGATTGGCCAAATTAGCAATTACCAAGATAAATTTTTTTAGTTTCAACACTGAGCAAGATAACGTTTTTTTTAATTTGAGTGAGTTAATGTTTACTCATACTTTTCAAATTTGGTATGGTAGTTCAGTTTTTTAATTCAAATTGTTATGGTAATTCAGTTTTTTCAAATTTGGTATGGTAATTCAGTTTTTTAAATTAAATTGTTATGGTAATTTAGTTTTTTAAATTTTATTTTTTTTCAAATTTGGTGTAGTAATTTAGTTTTTTTAATTCAAATTGGTATGATAATTCAGTTTTTTAAATTAAAAAAAATGAATAAGAATAACAAGTTGATCAAAACTTCAATTTTATATTTATTATTATGTTAATAGTGCATGTTTATTATTATATCAATAACGAGTAATTTGTTATACATTAAATTATATTGTGTTCACAATTTATTATCAGGGTGGATATTAACACTTAAAATTGGTGTGGTAGTTTATTTTTGAATATCTTATAGCAATAATAGAGGATGTGCCAATATTTTCTTAATAGAAAAGGTTAGGTGTTATGGTTAGGTTACTCCTCCCAACCGGAAACCCATGTGAGTGTGATCAAGAGACCCCCATGGACACCTCCCATAAAGAAATGCAAATATAATTAGAGCTAATTGTATGGATCTATACTTTGAAAATGCTTTTTTCATCAATGTTATTATTTTGCTAAAAGTAAAGTAAAAAATGAACACTAAGCATATTGTTTATTTTACTAAAAAAAATCATGTCATTAAATTTCCTAACTTAAAAAAAAATATGTCATGAACTTTCTAATAAAAGAGTTTCAATGGGGTATGCAATGTACTTTTCTAATAAAAGATTATGTCATACAATTTAGATGACTAACATAAAGTCCAAGTTGTTTTTGTTACCAGAAAAGCACTCAATAATTAATTATGATTTTGTCATTATGCATACACTCTATCACTAATTATTTTTTCATGCAATTTAGATGGCTAATAAGAAATCATTTTCTTTAACCTCTAATCACACACTCCACCAATTATTAGCATCACGAGTGACCTTAAGAGACCTTGCAATTGCAAATATAAACTCTATATCCCTTACTCATTAATTCTTACTCATTAATTCATGGTGATAAATGTAAGATTTGTATCCCTCACTTATCTGGCCACCTCATTTTTCCTTAAGAAGATAGTAATTGGTAACTCTCTAAATCAGGATTTGTCTACCAATGTAAATTTTTTTTTATAGAAAGTAATCAAATTTGTATTAATTATTTATACCAATCTTTTGTCCATTTATAAATAAATAAAAGTTAAGTGATCTAAAAAAAATCTAAATTCACACTAACTTAACTATACAACCACTCAATAATGGTAGGGATAATAAGATCTCATTAATATTTATTAAAAATATCATTTAAAAATATGAAAAACATATCAATTTTGTTAAAGAAAATTTTTAAAAATATTACAAATATAAAAAACATCAAAAATTTTGTTTAAAATTTCTTTTTTAGTTATTTGTATTATAAAATATATTTATTTAAAATTAATTTAAAGTTTATACATCATTTACTTATCATTATATATAATTAAATTTGTTTTACCTTATCTATAGGATCAATTTCTTTACTGTATATATATTTTACAAGTAAAAAATTTACATCTCAAAAAAATTGATCACTTTGAGTGCAGGCTATTTAAATGAATCTACTTAATTTTAATATAGTTTTCATAACATTACAACATCTCCCCATACTAAAAGTTGTTGATACCACTATAGATCCATTCCAAATGGGACCTATCAAGCAACTAGAGGCATCCAATTTATTGAGGTGTTCAATTTTTTTAATGACATTTTATTTGGTTTTAGAGTTTTATTTTATGAGCATATATGAATATTTTTAATTATTTTTTATTCCTTTTTTTAATCCATTGATCTAGGATTGAAAATGGTTTTAACACATACTCTCCTAAACGATGTACAATAAAACCATGGGTTGTTTAGAAGGCCTCCACATGGTTTTAAAACCATTTTCAAGGCCCTCGTAAACCATTACAATAAAACCATGGGTTGTTTAGGAGTCCTTGCACATGGTTTTAAAACCATTTGCAAGGCCCTCCTAAACCATATACAATACAACCATGGGTTGTTTAGGAGGATTTTCACATGGTTTAAAACCATGTGCAATGCCAACATGTTTCCCATATTGGGTTGTAGAGCGTCTCTCCCCACAATAAAAAAAATTTGATAAGTTGTTACACATATTATTATAAAAGGTAAGTTTATTTTATCATTATGTAAAATTAATTATTTTTTACGTTGTACTAACCAATTAATAATGAGTTACTAGGAAAAAATTTCAATATTTTTGAATTAAATTTTCATCTGTTGTTTGAACTTGATTTTAGTACGATGTTTATAGGTAACAATACATCCCATAATGTGTGTTGTTTGAACTTGATTTTAGTACGATGTGTGTGGAGTGAGGGGCATGCATGTGTGTGTTATGTATATAGATTGACATGTATACTAAAATTTATTACTATTATTTGCATTCTTCTCACACCTATACTACTTTTTCTTTCTTCATTCCTACTCAGATTCAAATCTCATGATGGGTAAAGAGGATTTTGGAACCCTTAAGATAATGAGTGAGACACATATCCATCCATATATGATAATCATATGACACTAAAATTGTTTCCAAGTGTATAATTATGGATGTTCAAACATTTGGTCAAGGTTTTCTAACCTTGTGTTTGCCTTGTAATCAGTCATGTCATCATAACCGAAATATGACAAACTTGTCTTACCTTGTTGTCATAACTTAGTTCAGAATTAGTTAATTGTTCATCTCAACTTCTTCATTTCTTGATGAACTTAGGACTCACATCCTACTGCTTCATGAAGTTTGTTTTTGGTTCTTGAGTTCTAACCCATATGGTCCAATCCATGCAAAGACGCACAATAGACCTTGTACCACAGAGCTTTGACAATTTTTGAATCGAATAAAACAAACGCATTTAAGGATGCAAGAATTTAAAGGAATATTGGAGGAGAAATGAACGACATCTATGTGGAGTTTTGCATTTAAAATTTAATATAATTGAAGGTAGTTTTGGAAATTCGAATTCCAAAAGCGGGTCTACAACTTGTAGATTGAAGAGTAAGAAAATGCATTGGCTCTTGGACGATATTAAAGTTAGCTCACATGCATTCTTAAGATACTATTTTTGATCTAGTTGTTCTCAAACTCTTGTAATGGATTAGAGAATAGGTCGAATGTTTATAAATTAGGAAAAACATGATGAACTCTCAACACAATACTCAACAAAAACTGGAAAATATATGACATTTTTCCTACATCTAAGTTTCTAGTGAGAAGTATCCTACTTCAAACCTTCCAAAGTTTATTTAGATGTTTTACACTAAATGCCAATTTTCATGGCTTAATCTTTGATTAAATCATATTTTACACTTAAATATTGCAAATATTGTCATTGAAAATCTAGCCTTGAGAGATAAAAGAAATGGAAATCCATTGAAAAAATGGACAACCATTAATACATCGAGATACCCCACCTCTAACGATACGTTTAATGTTATCAGAAACAATCTAACAATAGACAACACTTCTACAAGTGTAATGAAACCATGTTTAGGCAGTAAGGATTTCCATGATGTTTAAAAATTCCTTTCAATACGTAAATATTTATTACACAACCATATTGAAAGACCAATCGTCTACCTATCTAATGGGGTAAAACACCAAAATGGTAAATATTTACTAGAAAAGTTGCCCCATCTTTCCATCCTACTCGTTAGCATTGCATCCATATACAAATCAATTGGGTAAAAATCACATTTTAAAAACAAAATCCCTCACCAAGAATTGAATTTCAAATACCAAATAAATTCTTTTAAGGCCAAGCTCACCTTTCAATCCTATTATTTTCAACGAACTTAAAGCAATAAAACCCTCCCAAATGTCATCATTGGCAAAGCTCTACAATACCTACCATGATTATTGTTACAACCACAATGTCATATATAAATAAAATAGAAAATAATGGTACCTGATATGCTTGCTTCCAAAATTCATATGCGTCAATAAAGACGACTGGAAAGGTTTACTGGATATTGATCACTCCCATCTCAAGGGGTTCGAGTTTTACTAACTAAAATAATAGATCGTCCTAGAACTGGTTCATTGTCCAATTAATTGAAGTTGATTTTCTGGTCTCTCATTCCTTGAATTTCCATTGCAAACTAATAAATAAGTCATATCCACTTTGATCATTCTTTCTATAAGAAAGTTAAATCCCTATTTTGCAGACATATTTTCATTTTTCCGTCACTTCCCTATCTCTTGATATCAATCCATGTGAATTTCGTTTCATTGTCATTTCAATAAGCCAGAATGATGTATATAGATATAATCGGGTTTTACAAAGGTTTGTGGAAAAAAATAAGAGCAAACAATGGCAAGAAGGAACCTCATCCTCAATATCAAAGGTGATCTTTAGTCCTCCACATCATAGTGGGTGATATTATTCCATAGCAATTTCACAAAGCGAGAGAATCTGATAGTGATATAAGCCCTCAATATTAAAGGCGATCTTTAGTCCTCCAACATTAAAGTGGGTGATATTCTTATGGGATGATCAGTATGTAATTTTATCCCAAGTTTATATTCAATTTTTAATTTTATTAATTTTGATGGACCTTTTCTTTTTAGGGAAGGTTTTTGGTATTTATCTTTTGGGAACATTAACTTAGGGAAATATGAACATGGAAATGATTTTAATTCCTTAATGAGACAAGGTGAGGTGTGGGAGGATGTTAGAAGGATAGAACCTATGGTTGAGTTCCCACTTTAAATGATAGAGACTTTATGTCACATAAACCCCTTGAATTTGAAACATGCCTCGAGAAATAATAAGGTGGGGAATGTTGG
This sequence comes from Pseudotsuga menziesii, assembly GCA_001517045.1. NCBI lineage: Eukaryota > Viridiplantae > Streptophyta > Pinopsida > Pinales > Pinaceae > Pseudotsuga > Pseudotsuga menziesii. The sequence continues at coordinate 10,812 of LPNX010861573.1, forward strand.
ATTATTGTACAATATATAGCATCAAAACATGGATATGAGAAGGATGAAATTTTTCCCATGTTCCTATTTTCCTACAAGTCATGGAATATACTATCCAAAAGTACATAGATCCTCCCAGACCTCACTTTAGTGTTGCCCAAATAATTTTGTTTTATGTGTAGTTTGTATAGTTTAAAGTAAATATATTATATACTTAAATATATTTTAACCAACCTAACAGGAAAAAAAAAGTTAGCTAAGTTATAACTTATCCTTACTTGTCAATTCATGCTATCTCACTTGGTTGAAATGTGGTTTTTGTTTGCAAGGTGACTCGAGTTCAATACCCTTAGGGGTGACTTAGTTGGGAGGAGACACTGAAAAATACATCCATGTTAAATGTTGGTGTGTCTTAGGATGGGTGCAATCTTCAAGTGATTTTGATGGATTAGATGCCCTAGTTTATGGTTTCTTATAGAATGGTTTAAATGCACTGGCCTCGACTGGCATGAATTTCTTACCAACAACAAAAAAAATTATCCTTACCCTATGCATTCTATCACAAAAAAGACCCATTGAATACAAAATGACATGAGAGCATGGATAATATGGAATTTCAATTACAAATATCAAACTCATATTCAAGAAAAAACAAATTGGAATCCTTTTAAGAATCAAACCTCAAAGATATTCTTTTAAAAACAAATAATATCAGTGATTCATAAATATTGTTAGTATAATATAAACAAGTATTAAAAAAGTTATCTAGAGAGTAAATCGTACTAGAGGTGAACTTCTCATATAAATGTGCATATAATATTAGTCACCAACAATGACTAAATATTCCATAAAATTGTACTACAAATCAACATGACCACGTCGACATCTGCATATGGCATAAAATGTGTTTCTGTGAAAGTTATTTAACATGTATATTGTGAGATAGAAAAACGGCGAAAATAATGGGGTGGCATATTGACCTGGAGTCCATTCTTGGGGGTTAAGCAAGGTCCTTTGATTCCCAAAAGGTTTAATATCAGGACTTGCAATTTTCTGTGAACTTCTTTTTTCAAAACATTACAGAGTATATTTTTATTTAACATTGTGAATCAATGCTTATCATTAATATTAGATAATAATAAAATTTGATGATTAGTCTATGGTTAGGCAATAGATTTCAATATTATATCTTGGAACAAAGTTGAATATATAACATGGGAATACCCCATCCTCTAATCATTTTGGGAATTCAGAAGCATGCATCCATGGTTTTGAAGTACTCATATACTATCAACTTAGTGACACAAAAAGACTTTTCAAGGGCCTTTCTTAGAGAGTCACAAGTGCCCAAAATATATAGATGTGGACCATTATAATACATAGATTATCAACTTTGTGACATGTGAAGTCTTTGCAAGGGACTTTCTCATAGATTCCGAAGTGCCCAAAATATATAGATGTGGACCATTATAATACATAGATTATCAACTTTGTGACATGTGAAGTCTTTGCAAGGGACTTTCTCATAGATTCCGAAGTGCCCAAAATATATAGATTTGGACCATTCTAATACATAGACTAATAGAAAGGATAGCTGAAATACCATGCACAATGTATGCAAACAATTCAACAGATAAATATCAAGGATTTTCAATAAAAGAACAAGGAATGGACTAAACAACATGGAAATCATAATATTTATTTGATAGGGTACGCCTAACCAAGCAATGAAAAATAATGTTTTCATTCCCATTAGCTTAAATGGTGAAGAAAAAAATATGTTTTTTATATGAAAATCCAAGTACGAACCTTTAGAACCCGATAATACTAGTAAGTTTTTTAAGGTAAATTGGCCAACTCATGTTTAACACTTTTATCCCATACCTATTCCACATGTTGTTATTGAATGACCATGCTCAACAATGGAATAAAATGTAATTTACGGAGAGTCCCTATTGTCATTAATTTCGTTACACCTTCTGCGGAAAGAAGTTGTTCCTCTGGTCTGAATGGTTCAAATCTAGAACAAATAAGGCACAACAAGGCTGGTAGACTTCTCCTAGAAAATACAGACACCTGGAATTCAATCTTTAGAGATTGATGTGGCTCTTCACCTATGGCAATATATCTCCAAGAAGATACCTGCAAAAACATATCAAACATGAAAGCTCAAAAGTACCAAACTATTATCTATATATCTATATTGGTGACTAAGGAATCCAATAACAAACATGCAAGATTAAACAAGACAAGTTATGTGGGAAGAAAATCAAATTTGCTGAATAATGAAATATTTACAACCTGTGCCTTAGTGTTAAATTCACTCCTTCACAAAACTGATTTCTTATCCCCGATAGCTCCAACTTGCTCCTCTATGCTCACTCTCAATGAATCAGGATAGAATATCAAAATGGCAGCATGAATTTGCTCTCCCTCAACCATGGGGTATGAGCCTATTTTTATAGGCCTCAAATGGATAGAGATGGTTGAGATTTTAGTGGGTGAGGTGGACATGAGATCCCTAAAGCATGGATCTCAAGCTCAACTAACCCAGGTGAATAGGGATAAGGCCTTCCACGAAGCTTTTGATCTAGAAACTTTGTGAAGCTTCTATTTTCACTTTTTACCAAGGGAACCACTCCTTATTCTTGATGACAGAGCGGTGCTAGGCTGAACCACTCTTCAGACAAAGAGTAAAGGTAGTGCCACCGCCTGTCTTCAACACAACTCTAGCGGTGCTGAAGAAGGTACCACTCTTAAGCTTAAGGGTAGAAGCGGTGCTAGGTTTTTATGTGCAAGTTTGACATTTGGATCAGGGTTTTCACTTCAATATTTAGGAATGAGGGAAAACATATATTTTTAGGATCTTATCGCATGTTGATGACAAGATTTGGGTGTAACAGAATGCCCCCTAAAGAATGCAGCTAGATGTATGCAGTAGGCAATAGCTTTGTTAGACCAAGTTATCAGTTTTGAGGTAAGAATCAGCTTGATCGTAGATCAACATCAACCATGCATATGCAATACATTAATAATTTTGGCTCATGAGAAAATATGTCTTCACCATGTCTGCAAACCAATATAAGGCAGATCCATGGGAGAGATAAATAAATATGGCTACTAGAATATAGCATAGATCAATGTGATATAAGACTCAAAATTGGACATAGCTACCAGACATACAATGCAGATCTATGTCATATAGACACAAATTTAAGCATAGCCAAGACCATATAAATGTGGATCCATGCTAGCACTTCATACAATATACTCCATCGCAACCTAGAGAGAAAGCTATGAGTGCATTTATAACAAATACCCAAGGTCTTCGTCTTGTCTTCCACAAAGTATGATTCTATCCATGTGATTAAAATGATTTGAAGTTGAGCATGGTAGAAACCACTTGATTACCAGTTAATGATGTCAACCATTAACAAGTGCGAGGGAAATCACCATTGATGTCAATGATTCCCAAGGTACCCTAGTACAATCTATTGAGTGTGAATAGATGTTTTGATGTTGAACACCTAGTAGAATCTGTCAATCAAAGGTCAATGATGTGAACCTTTGTCGAAAGTGAGAGAATATATCATTGAGGCATACATATCTCAAGGAACTAAATTTGTTTATAAGACTATTTCCCAGATGATGAGTTGATGTCGACAGGAATAGTATTGTCAAAGGAGGGCCATGATGAATCCCACATCGACGACACAAAACTCGAAACAAATTTCTTGAATGTTGTAGATAATGTAACCATAGGACTGACTCAAAAGTACTGACACAAAGGGTTGTTTTAATTGTAGGGGTAAATACTCTTACTTCCTTTGAACATCAGGCGGTACAACAATAGACTTGCCAGCATGACTGGATAAGGAAGATACACACTACGATAGTGGACAATGCATTCTTTTGAAAGAATCAAAAGACTGACATGAATCATGAAAGTGGATTGACTTGTAAGTCACTTGAATACCCAATTGAATGAATGATATGAAGACAAGTGCCATGTTCAAAGGTGACAAATAAATGCCATTTATTTGCAAAATGAATTGATTCCCTTCCCTTAATTTCCCCATCATGATTGATGAGTGCCTCTTTTCATCTTTATGAGTCCAATGAGGGTAACACACACTCATTTTATCTTGTTCGAGGACATGTACCTTCTCATATATTTCATAAACCTAAGAAAGGAGGGGTTCGTTCCCTGAACAGGTCTCTCATTGTTTAGTTTAACAAGTCGAATGAAAGAAAACTCGGTATCGTTCATATTTAGAGAGTCTGAACGGAGACAAAAGAAAACTCCAAAGGGTCCTTTTTCATATGATTTAGTCCCTAGGGCCTAAAAAAGTATAAAATAATTCCCAAGAGAACTCTTCCAGTCATGATTGGATGGACTTTTCATTTTTCGTAAATAGTCTGTCCGAACCCAAAATGAGATAACCTAGCATCAGAGACACTACTCTTCAAATACTTTTGCAAGTATGAAGAAGACAAGTACTCGGCAATATTTTCATATTTAGGGAGTCCGAAAAGAGTTTAAAGGAGACTCTAACATTTTTAATGTTTGAATCCAAAGCACAAAAAAGTAATAAACTAATCTCACACCATTTTTCATGTTTTAACTAGAGAACAAAAAATGAAAAGTAAGCTCAACACCATCTTATTTTTTTTAATGAGCTCGAATATCAGTTGAAAAAATGCTCAAATATTGGTTTCATTTTTACACAAGCTCAAAACCAATTGGTAAACTATGCTTGAAAAATCCCATTAACATGATATCCATAGGTTGGAAGCTTTCCCCTAGCATGATTTCTAGCAAACCTTACCCCTAGCATGGTTTCTAGGTGCTCGACATGCCCCCCCCAAAGATTCCTTTTCATCTAGCGATTCTTCTTCCATACATAGCCTAAAAATCTTGGTTACTAATGTGAAAATGTTCACCAGAGGGGTAGGAAGAATGATAATCAGGTAGGTGAAAATAAGTTTCAAGTCCCAACACTAAAGGGAAGACTTGATTTAAGGGAAGGGGATCTATTTCATTTTTACACAAGCTTGAAATAGAAGGTAAATATGCTTGGAGAAAACTGACATGATGGTCAGTTGTTGTTTCATTTTTTAACAAGTTTGACATAGCAGAATAACTATGCTCCCAGACATGGTTTCATTTTTATGCAAGCTTGAAACCAAAAGGGAAATATATGCTTGAGGGGACCTGTTTCATTTTTTAACGAGCTTGATATAGAAATGGAACTATCCTCATAGAAAGTTCTAAGCCAACATGATGACCAAAGGTTGGTGGGTTGCCCCATTACATAAGAATCACTTAACTCCAGTATGATATATAGAGGATGGAGGCATGCCCCCCATTTTACCTATGATGGGAAGAAGCTAACTAAAAGGGGGAGAAATCACAAGAACATGCATAACATTTAAGGCAGTTTGATTACTAGGAAGCATGTGATGGGTAGGTGTAACAAAAGAAAGCTGATCAATGGTCACAATCTTCCCATCATGGGGAAAATACATAAATATAAAGAGTGTGGACAATATGGCTTTCATGGCGTAAACATAATCTTGTCCAAGGAGCATATTGAAATATAAAGGACCTTGGACCACCATAACATCAATACAGATAGTTTTCCCTCCTAATGCAATAGGAAAATGAGGAAGGATCCCTAAAGGTGCAGTAGGTCTTCAATTAAAAGCCAATATCTGATCGATGGATGGAACAAGCTGAGGAGATCCTAAAGAATTCGAAGGAGTTGAGGATAGAATCCTAACAGAAGCCCCTTCATCAACAATAGTGCGAAGCATCTGCCTAGCAGTAACATTCACAACTATATGGAAAGGAACAATCGAATGAAGATGGGAATCTGTTAGGTTACTCCAATCAAAGGAAATAACCTCTCTACTTGGAGAGGGTTCTATCGAAACAGGCAAAATTTCCTCTTGTCAAGAACAATCAGAATGAGGCATAAAAAATTCAACAGGTTTTAGTTCATTCTTTATTGGAAGAGAAGAACAAGATGAAGATTTGGTCAAAGTGACTACTTCAGTCTTAACACTCTCTAATGAAAGAATGGGATCGAGTGGAGATGACGTCAACTTGACCACTTCAACTTCATTCTTCAAAGGAAGAGTGGGATCAACCACAGATGAATCCGAATCGACCACTTGGAATTCACTCTTGGAAGGAAGAGTGGGATTGACCACGGATGAAATCGAATAGACCAGTCGATCGGCTCATGGGGAATCGAGGGATAACTTACTATCACTTGTTGGAATCACCTTTTATGATCAGTAATATTTTCCAACCAGCACAAAGCTTCATCCATGCTTGGACAAACAAAATTACGATGCATAGCCTTGCATATCAAACAAGGATACAAGACTTTACCCTTACGAACTTTTACCAATGGGTCACTAGTTGAGGGAGAATCATCAACATGATGATCATAGGCTGATGAAATCGATGGTTTGGACGTTTTAGACCACTCTTCTTGTACATTGGAGAGACCAGGACACTCCTTAAGAAGGTGGTCCCCTTTGCAAATCTTACAAGGGAACTTGGATTTTTTGAACGTTCTCTTAAAATGAGCACCATCAAGAGCAGATGGTTTTTTCTTTTTCTCTTTATTATCCTTCTTCTTCTTACCCTTACCTTTCTTCTTCTTGTTATCCACCCGACTACTGACTGTAGAGTTTTGGTCAAGTAAAGAAGAAGAAAGGGATGAAGCTACAACCGACAGAGAAGGAATAGGATTAGGTTGAGGTCAATCCTCTCTCAGAGGAGAGGTGACATTTGAGAAATTAGGTGTAACATGAATTACTAGCTTAGACAGCGAGACCGGTAATCCTATAGTTAACCTAGGAATATTTAGAGTGGCAATAAAGGGAGGACCAATACCTTCACTTGGAGGGAATACAAAAGGTACACCTTGAAAAGGGACCTTTCAAGTGGTAGTCCCAGATGGGGATGTCATCTCTAAACTCTCTAAAAATCCCCTAACTACCACGCACAAGCAAGCACTACTCAAACTAAAAGCAACAAGAAGACATGTGAAAGAAGTGGATAAGAGTCAGGAACCTCACAAGATAGGCCAGAAGGATAACTCATATGGTTTGAGGATTCCTAAAAGGGTCTCCCAATATACCCTAGGTATGTGGGAGCTCAAATCCGTAGTGGTGTTTTCTAATGCACAACCATTCGACAAGAGCCTTCTGATATACTACTGAGTATGTGAAGTACCATTCGATATACCTCAAGGGTACTTGAAAGGCCGTTCGATATACCGGATGTACATGGAAGAAATGCAAGCCCGCGGGATACCGTGCTAGCAAATAACGACAGCTACCACACTTACCGATGATGGAACACGTTGCTAACATAACACTCAAATTGCTAAAATTTTTAACCTAGTACTACCGTTAATTTTATCTTGTGTGGTTAGGTGGAACCATGGAGTGAAAATTTGAAATTAAAGAAGATGCACACTGATCTATATGATAATGCAATTTTTCCTCTTCAATGAAATTCTACCTAAAAGAGGGAGACAGATTTACTTTTCTTTCCAAAATGCACACCCAAATGCAAATGCAATTCTATCTTTTCAAACAAAAAGTAAAATATCAATGCACCCCAAACAATCTTTAAAGCAAATAAAAAAGAGATCTAGAGAACATCTACAATAAATAAAACAAAAATATTTTCTATATTTTCATGCTTGAAAAAGATGCAGAAAAACTTGATGGAAAGATGATTTCACTAATGTTTCCAAACAAAACTCATTAGAGGAAATTTCAACTCGAAATGGGCCTTTTAACTTTAACTCAAATTCCATGTCATCATGTGTTAGCCAATGAAATTTCTTTAAATTTGAAATATTGTATAGGTCTTAAACACTTTTTTAATATAAATTTGGGGATAGGTATCATAAAAAAAGAAACTTTTTTTGTTTGTATTTTCGACATATCTGACTGTGTTTTTACTCAAATTTTGACTGGGAGAACTTGTTGGATGCAGAACTAAATTCCGCATCCAATGAGTACCCACTTGGCATACTTTTGACAGATCCCACTACCCCAAAAACAAGAAATACTTGAAAAAATGTGATGATGATGTCATCAACATGTTTTTTCAGGTATTTCTTGTTTTTTGGGTAGCAAGGTCCATCAAAAGTATGCCGAGTGGGTACTCGTTGGATGCGGAATTAAATTATGCATCCAATGAGCCCTCCTGATCAAAATTTGAGCAAAAACATGGGGAAATATGTCAAAAATACAAACAAAAAAGTAGTTTTTTTCTTTTCTTCCTCCAAAATTAATAAATATTATTTTATTATTTTAACTATTATTTTATTAATCTTTTTTAGGAGGCCCATTTTGAGTTGAAATTTCCTCTAATGAACTCTAATGCATGTAAAGTTGAAAACATATATTTCTCTTTAATGAAAGTAAGATCCAGAACTTCAAACAATCATGCACAAAATAAGAACAAAATCATTTAACACGCTTGCGAATAAAGAAAAGGAGAGAGAAAAGTAAAACTTCTCTTTGGAACAGACAAGGAAATGAAGAACCAATATCTCCTACCAAGCACTAAAAAACTCAGCATGCAAAAGGAAACAAAAATCACCCAAGTAAAGAAAGACTCAAAACAACATGGATCACTCACACATTCCAAGTCTAAAACAAACCAAAATCTACACATGAAAATGAAATGTATATTTCCAATTCCAATGAATAATATCTATAGAATAGAAAAAGAGGTTTCAAGCAAATAAAATAATGTAAAATCCAATGCAAGAAGCATAAACTCTCTTTGAATGCAGAGGGAATATAACAATTAAAGCGACTGCAGAATATACAATTCCTGGCTATGAGGGAGAATTTTTTTTAAAAAATACACTTCATTTTCATCAAAAAGTAAGCAAAAAAACAAACAAAAATCAAAATACAAAAGCCATAGTTTTGAAATCAAACAGGTACTAAAAATCCTACCCGACACCACTTCCAGAGTGTTGTTGATAGAGGGGTTCTAAGGAGGCATCGCTTCCTGCTAACTACTCATAGGCGGTGGCACTGTGTCTTGATATCTACACACAAGCGATGGCACCACTTATTGCCCACTGCACCAAGGAGGTTCCTTATAAATGTCCAAAACATAATAAAGGTGAAAAAACAAAGTTAAAACTTGGCAAACCAACATAGAAAATGATAAATTAACAGTAATAAAGAGCATAGAAAGCCAGGATGGCTCAAACTTAAAGATATCTAATGATATCAAACCAAAACCTAACTAGGTCAGATGGTAGATCTGACTGAAATTATAAGAAGTTGGAGCTTGAATTAGGACAAGTTTTTGAAGGATAAGGAAGATCATATATGTTGAAGCTCTTCCCCGGCAGAGTCACTAGATTTGTTGTTGGGAATTTTGTTACTTGTGGACATAAGTTGTTCCTTTGTTCTGATTGGTTTAGATCCATAAAAAATGAATCACAACGAGGTTGATAGACTTCTCCTAGAAACTACAAACACCTGGAATGCAATATTTAGATATTGATGTAGCTCTTCACCTATGGCAATATATCTCCAAGAAGATACCTGCAAAAACAAATCAAACACAAAATATAAAAAGTACCAAAGTATTATCTATAGATATATATTGGTGACTAAGGAATCTAATAACAAACATGCAATATTAAACAAGACAATTTATGTGGGAAGAAAATCAACTTTGCATTAATGAATAATGAAAGAGTTACAACGTACTCCTTAGTGTTTAATGCACTCCTTCACAAAACCGATGTCTTATCCCCGATAGCACCAACTTGCTCCTCTATGCTCACTCTCAATGAATCAAGATAGAATGTCAAAATGGCAGCATGACTTTTCTCTCCGTCAACCATGGGGTATGAGCTTGTTTTTATAGGCCTCAAATGGATAGAGATGGTTTATATTATGGTGGGTGAGGTGGACATGAGATCCCCAAACCATGGATCTTGAGCTCAACTGACCCAGGTGAATAGAGATAAGGATTTCCACAAAGCTTTTGATCTAGAAGCTTCGTGAAGCTTCTCTTTTTCACTTTTTACCAAGGGCAACGCTCCTGCTTATTGATGACAGAGCAGTGCTAGGCAGAACAACTCTTCAGACAAAGAGAGAAGGTGGTGCCACCACTTATCTTCAACACAAATCAGGTGGTGCTAAAGAAGGTATCACTCCTAAGCTTAAGGGTAGAAGTGGTGCTGTGTTTTTATGTGCATGTTTCAAATTTGTATCAGGGTTTTCACTTCAAGATTTGGGAATGAGGGAAAACATAGTTGTTTAGGATCTTATCACATGTTGATGACGATATTTGGGTGTAACAGTCCCATAGAGAACTAGGAGGCCACGTTGATGTCTTCCATAGACCGCATGCAAGATAGAAATTCATTGCTCATGGTGTGGTAAATATGCATATAGTTAACATCAAGTCCATAGGTAGACCAAAGAATTCATCAATAGATTCTATGAACAACTAAGGCTCTAGAACTAGATGTCTTTGCTAGAATATCAAGAGATGATTAACAAGCATATAACTTAATTACTTTGACATGGAAGTATCCAATACTAGGTATGAAAATTTTGTCTCTTGAATAAATCTAATTTCAACTTATTTAATATGCCCTTGGACCATATTAGAGAAGGGATTTTCTTGTCAAATATAGAGAGAATAATTCTCTCCATGTATAGTGATTTGTAATAATTTTTCTCCAATGCCACAATAATGAAATAAAACATGTTATGCAAGAATATTACTAGTTCTTAGGAATCATTAATTATAGCTTATGAAGTTTTCTTATAGCGAACATTGCAAAAACCAGACAACCCCCAAGCAATATAACCCACCGAAAAAATGAATGTCCAAGGATGAACTGAAATATCCAAGTCAATCAAAAAGTACTTGATGACAAGATACAAACCCATCGAGATCCCACTTCTTGTGAGAGATAAGCAAAGGCAAAAATAGTCAATACAATCTTGTTGATAATTTCTTCTCAACTAGAGATAATACAACCTTTAAGCATCACACCACTACCATTTCCTTGAAATCTTTTGTCTCTAAATCCACCAAATATACATATATTGAAGTATTCCTTGTACTTCTGACGTAGTAGCTTCTAAGGACAAATCATTTGTACATATTTTCTTCTAAACATTCAAACCACTAAATGTGCATATTCATGTTTGTTCTTTTTTCTTTATGGATAAGTTCCTTTGGATGGATTTGTATTATGTGGTATGTTTGCATTGATCTTTTTTTTAGGGGAGTTTCCATGATAAGCCTTGAGTTGGTTTTCAATATTTTTCCCCTTCAATTAGTACTTGTATATATGTTATATTCCAAAATGTCACACTCTCTTCCTGTGACCACTTTCCCATGATTTCGTCAAATGAAACTTCAGAAAAGTTACCAAAAAAAATAATTTGGAGGAGCCATATCCAGATTTACGTGGCCACATTTGACCTCTTCTCTTGACCATTATAAAGTTATTCAAGTCATGAATAACTTTGCAGAAGACTCCAAATCCTAGAAATGCCTCGAAGCACCCTAAAATGACCATCTTTGATCTATTTGTGACTTTTCCTTCATGCTCCTTGCAGTTACCCTGAATTTCTCTTGTATTCACGACTCTTGTTACTGCAACCCATGATTTTGGCTTTTCATCCATAGCTGTTGTCATGGAAACCCATGAATTTTTCCCGTAGATGTCAAAAAGTGGATGTTTCTCAAATTTTGGTTAGTTTTGGTAGTTATGCAACTGGCTCCTTCAGTTGTAGCTACTTTTTCCTCGGCCCTAACTCTTCAAAAATGTATAAATAGAAGGAGAGGGGTCCATGGGAAGGGACTTGCACTTTTTCATTATTATGTAGAGTTATTGGGACCCATTTCCCACACCTTTTCCCTAGATTTCCATCCTTGTATTTTAAATCTTGGATGTTGATTTCTTTGGAGAAGAGAAGCAATAGAACCATATCAAGGTTTCATGAGGTTTTTGACTTGGAGAAGGTATCTTTATACTTCTTCAATGTTTAATAAAGATGTGATGTCCATATTTTTCCCAAATAACTTTCTAATGTATGTTATACTTAATTTTGTGATTAGATGTATATGATAATCAGATTAGACTTTCATATTGATTTGATTATCATTGCTTTACATTTAGTCATATTGGTTTGAGGAAGGTATAATTTTTTTTGCAGGTCTCTTGGAGAAAGAGGACCAAGACGAGGATTGAAGGGATGATTGGATCAACCTTTGTATGGCTAAGGTATGAGCCATTATAACCTCTAAATATTTTTTATATATACTTGCATAACTATATGCATCTATTTTTCAACCCCAATATGTTGATGGCCTCTTAAACCCTAGCCATCAGAAACTTTCCTCTACAACAAAACTGGCAATTATGCTGGGGAGAGCCTTGTCTATTTAGGGTTACTCTAGGGAATTTTTTTAGGAATTTTTGGCCCTTTCCGCACCCATTTTTGAGTTGTAAGCTCAACATTTGTGAGTCTCATATGTACTCATGACATGCTACAATGTCAACCTACAAGTGACTTATGATGTGTTAGTAGGGAAACTCGCGAGTGCCCCTAAAACAATTATTTTTCATCATTTTTTGTGGTTTTTTCAGCTCTTTGAGGGTTGTTTGGGAGGGTTTTTAGAGTCCTCTGCATATGCATCACTCTAGGGAGTTAGTGTCACCTTTGTTAGGTTCTTTTTATCTATATGGTAAGTCCTTTGTAGCATAGGTTTTTCTCTTTTCTCATCCCCCCCCACCCCCTTTGCTTGGTTTGACTTTTGGCTCATCTTTTTGGTCAGCCTAAGTTAGTGATATTTGTCTAATTTCAAAAGCTTATGGGTATTTGTTTCCTTCTTTCCATGTTGGTTAAATTCAGCATGTGCCAAATTAGTGGGCTTGTCTCTTATGCAAGCCTCCCTTCCAAGTAGGGTTTATGCTAACTTTAGGGCAGTCTAGAGTCTGTTTGGTGGTTGTATAGGAGGAGTTCCTTTTTCTTTGTTCTTGTCATATGCATACTTTAGTTTGTAGGTAAGATATTCTTTTGCATGTATAAAATAAAAATAAAAATAATATGTAAGTGTTTTACTATGCATGTAGATTTGGGTTTTGTCTTTAATGCACTACATAACATTTTTCTTGAAAAAAGGAAAAATAAGTTGTTCCTTTGTGGATTTCAAGTTTCTATTTGAAAAAGAAAGAGAATAGTTTTTTATTTTTCATTTCGTTTCTATTTTATTAGTCATCTTGTTTCAACATTGAGTAAAAAAATCATTGGTTTCAACTTCTCCACCCCCCTTGAGTAATCAACAACCCTTTAAAATAAGCATTTAAAATCTTAAATTCATTAGTAACTATTTTCTTATAGGGATGACACACACTATTCTAGGCTAGTGTTTTCAGTTAGGGATATCTTAATTTCCCAAAACTTCAAACTCAAACATAGTGGCCTATATTTTAGGAAATCCAATTTCGTTGAGAAAGACATCGGAAATCTCCTTTCACATAGGAGTCAAGCACAAGGTTATGCGATACTGAGCTATTGGAGATACCCCTCCTCTTCTCAGTAAAGCTTACACCAGATTTGTTGCATGTTTGTAGACTCACCCAGTGCCTCCTCTTGGCCCCATGTGCTTCTTGGTATTGCTTGAGTTTTGGGCTTAGCTACCTTCCCCATGTGCATCGATTGGATTGATGACTATTATGCTGAAATTTATCCATGATTTTTGTAGCCTTAGTATCTTTTCCGTTAGAATCTTACATAGAGGGCATCGGCAGGTTATTTCTAGTGCTCCTAGGGTATACTTGGAAGGTAACCTCGGTTGACAATTTGGGAGGGAGGTTGGGTGATTCCAATGCTTGCACCTAGATAAATCTTCACGATACTCTAGTTAACTACTCTCCTTCCTTCAATAGTTAGTTCTGGGCCCTCATCATCCTAGAATTTCCTTGGGAAGGCATATTTCTTTTTTTGGATTGATACTTAGGTATTTTCTGCTAGTGGTGTGTTCTTTGTACTATTGGTTTCCTGTCGACCTCATACTTTGTATTTTTGTTTGAAACTATGGCTAACACCCCTATGAACACTAACCAAGAGAACCCTATGGTGGGAAATACTTGTACTATTCCTCTCACAGGGAATGTTGGTGTTTCTTTTATGGCCACCTTGAATATACCTAGATTCACCCTAGGGATTTCGGTGTGGTTTTTTTCCACTCCAACTACCCTGAATTACCCTTATGCTTCTAAAGTAATCTCATTATATCAAGGGCATCAAAACAATGTTTCCCTTCACCATTAGTAGCTTCTTCTTCTCCTTATACTAATTATACTAGTAACTGACGCTCCAAAATGAGCAAAATAATGAACAATAGGAAGACTGGAAATCAAGGAGGCATCCATTCAACCTCTGTAGGTCAAGTTGAACCTCACCACCCATCCTCTCTAGTTCATGTTGGGGGAACCTATCCAACCTCTATAGGTCATGTTGGATCTAATCACTCAACCTATGAAAGTCAAGTTGATCTTGACCATCCAACCTCTACAGGTCATGTTGGTTCTAATCACTCATACTCTGCAGTTCATGTTGAGGCAACCCGTTAAACATTTGTAGGTCAAGTTGAACCTCTTCATCCAACCTATGTAGGTCATGTTGGATCCAAATACCAAACCTCTATAGTTCATGCTAGGAAACCTCTATAGGCCATGTTGGACCCAACCACCCGTCCTCTGTAGTTTATTCTAGGGGCACACACTCAACCTATGCAAGGCATGTTGATCCAAACCATTCAACATATGTTGGTCATGCTGGTGGAACCTGTCTGACATCTACACATCATGTTGGACCTAGTCTCTCCACCTTTGTAGGTCATTCTAGGGGAAATATCTTAGCCTCCGTAGGTCATGCTGGGGAAAAAAATTCATCCACTATGAGTCATGTTGACACTGTTGAAAAGACTAATCATTTAAAACACAAGCCCAAGTTTCCTTGTAAGATTTATGAGGGATACCACCTTACTCATCAATTCCGTGATATCAGAGACGTATGAAGAGTTTGGTTCCAAGGTCATCCCATTTTTAAACATTCCGAAGTCTCTCAACAACCATCCTCTCTTATTCAGGTTGGACACAGTCACCCAGCCTTTGATGCTCATGTTGGGGGTAAAAATTCAGCCACTTATATTCATGTTGAAACCATTGAGGAAACTGGTCGTTCCAAGTGAAAACTTATGTTCCCTTGTAAGCTATGTGAGTTACATCATCTTACTCACCAATGCCATGATATCACAGGGGTGTGAAGACTGTGGTCCAATGCTAAAGTATTTCGTTCTCTTGAACAACCTATAGTTTCTCAACCATATACTCAACCTTTGGTTGATCTAGTATTTGAAACTTCTTATTATTTGGTTCACCCCACTCTTCTTTTGGAGAGTGATCCTTATGTTATTGAACCAATGTCATCTTTGTTCAATCCCACTCTCCCTTCGGAGAGTGATTTTCATGAATCAGTTGAATTGATTCCATTATCGATCAATCCCACTCTTCCTTTGGAGAGTGAAGTGTCTATTAGTCACATTTTCTTCACAGCCAGTTCAGAACTTACTCAACAAGGGGGCACTGAACGCGCTTCAGATGAACCCCCACCAAGCTCTCAGATTGCTTCCTTTGATTTGGATATCCTATTTGAGTTGTGTCTTCCTTCTGATGCACCTTTTCATATAAAGGTCAAAGTTGGAAAATACACAGTTTCTTGTTGTATTGTTAATGAAGGAGAATTAGATAGTATTTTGTCTGCTCATGCTTGCCAAAGCATGGGATATCCCAATATTCTATCGCCTTCTAGTGAGTTACTGCCTTTTGATAGAAGAACTAGTATAGGCTTTGGAATTCTTGCTCAAACACTTGTTACTTTGGGTGGGAATACCATATTAGTTTATTTCATGGTGATTGAGGACCCCTCGGAATTCAACATGATACTCGGGAGTTATTATGTTTATTCCATGTAGGATGTGGTTTCAACATTCTTTCATGTGATGTACTTTAATCATCGTAAAGAAGTTGTCACTATTGATCAGTTGGATTTTCTCAATCCCTCTATTGAACCAACTAGACACCAGGTATTTCCTTTATTGATTCCCAATGTCTCTATAGACACTACCCCACCACGGGTGAGATATGTGTCCTCATATCCCTTGCATTCAATTGCCACTAAGGATAATATTATATGTTCATGTTTACCTTCTCAGGACCTGATCACAACAATTGAATATGTGACACATCTTATACAGATTGTGGATCCTGCTCTCCACTCTATTTATCCAACTAATATTTTAGACATGTGTCCTACATGGTATGGTCTCCTTCCATCTAATGAAGTATTCCTAGAGTCCTTGAATTAATCTAACCTTATTTTAGATGTTGGTTCAGTTGTGAATGATTCTAAACCTAATTTTCTTGATAAGCCTGATATTTCCATTGATCAATATTTTTATGATGATATTCTTGAGTCTTTGGACTCTTCCTTTGATTGGCAAGTCAGTGATCCTGATGAGTTTGATTTTTCTCATATATTTTTCAGCTCTTGTGATATTGAGTTTGTTCTTGCAAACTCTATCTCCCTTGTTGATTTTTTTATTTTATTCTAAGGTTGATCTTATTGATCATAAATCCTTGTATCTTGGCACTATAGAGTCCTCTTTGGTTCATTCTTCCTTGAATAAACCTTTTGTAGAATATAGAAAAGTCGCACATGTTTCTTCCAAAGTGAAGTGCATCAAATATTTTCTTCTGAATATGATCCTGATGTTGTTGTTTCTTAGAAACACAATTTATAGTTGGATTCACAACTATTTAGTGACCTCGCCTTGTTGTTCAAGTTGTATCTGCATTTACATATACCCTGATCACACTTATGAGCTTGATGTTAGTTTCCACGGTGTCAACTCGTGTTTAAGCCCTCATATCTACTCTCATGATTTCTTAGCCCTGTACCATTTTTCCTTTGCAACTTGACACCTTTTTCCTTGAGGAGACAATCTTTGAGTGTCTTTATCTTCCTCAGGTTCCTTGAATTATGCTTAGGTATGTTTCTTTCCATTGGAACTAGTTTCTCCTGTCTTTGACACTCGTCTCCTCGCATTTAGAGCATTCCTTGTACTCTCCTTCGAGCTCATTAAAAAAAATAAGGAGGTCGCGAGTTGGATTTTCCATAATCATTAAAAATTCACAGGAAATATATGGAGTTATATTTAAGCCCTGGTATGACTCCTTAAAACTGACTAGTATGTTGAGTAAACTTGTTCATTCATAATTGTTAAGGTAAATTAAATGATCATCTACATTGGTGGTAGGGCATATCTTTTTTAGACCATGTAGATTATTTACGAGAAAATAACACTCTCTTTTCGTCAGAATTCAGTTTAGAGTATCTTCAGGCATATGTTTATATCTTTTGTAGACTTGGAGGACTAAACTTATGGAAAATGACCCTTTTCGAGCTTACTTTTCTCTTTTTAATGCTCTGGACCTAAACATGAAAAATATTCCAAGTGTAGTTTATGTAGTTGTCATGCTCGCTAAACCCTAAGAAAAAAGCATCGAGTTTACTATTTTCAGTCACAAAGTTCATAAATAAATGGAATGTTTTGAGTGATCTTTTTTTCCTTCACACTCGTTAAAACTAGAGCGTTATGCTCGCTTATGAAGGAGCATCGGTTTGGTGATAGTTTACCCCTTTTTCATACCTTGCAGACTAACTACGAAAAATGAATACCTTAGTTCACCTGGACTAAGAGAGTTCTCCTGTCTATTGTTTTACACTTTTTCAGACTTAGGAGACTAACTTTACGAAAAAGAACCCCCCTGGAGTCTTCTTTAGAGTTTTCATACTCTCAAAAATATGAAAACATCGTCGAGCATTCACTAATTCGGTCTCATAAAATCCACGAATCAATGCTTTATCAAGAATTCTTTTGTTTCTTCTTCGATCTTGTCAAAAATGAAGAAGGTATCAAGTTTGATTTCTTGGAATCGTTAAAAATTTTCAAGAAAGAGGGAAGGGAAGTTCATTCACATGTTTTTTTTATATCCTAGCAGTAAGTCTTGTCTCCTTGAACAAAGCACCAATTTTGACTCTAGCAACAATTGGGTCTCAGTTTTTTACTTTATCCCAATTCATAGTTTTTACTCCTCCGGTTGGTTTCTTTTCCAATTATAAGGGGAATCTATCAATGTCTCCTACATTGCAATTTTTTGTCATTGGTCCTTTTCATGTCAAAATATGCCTAAGTCATTTTTTTGTCATGCTAATTGTTTAAGTATTAAAACCTTTTTCTCCAATTCTACAATTGCATTGACCTTTTGTGTTGGCCATTCCCTGGTATTAGTTCCTTACACTCATGTCTTTGACAGCCATTGCTCCAAAACTTTGGTCCATTTCTAGATCTAATCAGTCTTTGATTTAACTTGTGTTGGATGATGGAAGATGTCTTAATTCCTTCCTTCCACTGGATCTCTTCCTATCAAAGTTAACACATCTTGGTATTGGAATGATATTTAGAGTTTTATGATTGTACCTTGGGGATTGCAATCATTAGTGACAATTTCCCTTAAGGTATCCTACTAGATGGATTGTTCAAGTTTTTAGCTTCAATACCTTGTATTCACACATGTTAGAATGTACTAGGTATCTTGGGGACCATATTCATTAATTGGTTTCCATCGCATTTGTTAATGGTCCTCATTAATGGTCGGTAATCAAATATTTTCCTCCATGTTCGACTTCAGCTCCTTTATAAATTCACATGGTTAGTATTCGTACCTTTTGGGCTATTTGGATTGAAGACCTTGCACCAACAATAACATTGTCATATTTTTCTATTGCCCGAGTAGCACAAGACCTTGTCACGCTTCTTATGACATTTGCTAAGACATATATCCACCTTGTGTTTTTGTGGCTATGATTGACTGTAGGGAATGTATCCACCTTGTTCACTTGTGGCCATGAATCCTTTATATTTTATATGGTTCCCTTTTTTTATTGTGCGACCATGATAGTTACATAAATTATGCACATGTTGGATCCTACTGTATATTTATGATGATGAATTGTATATGTACCTGTATGTCCCAGACATCAGTTTTGTCTAGCATCTATCTCTCTTTCATGTACATCTATTCGAGCCTTTCGATCTTGGATTTTCTTCTCTCTCCATACTTAGTTTTTTACTTTATAATGTATTTAGTCTACCGTCTTCCCCTCTAACCTCATACATTAGGGGGAATCTGTTATAGCCCAAAATGACACACTCTCTTCCTATGACCATTTTCCCATGATTTCGTTGCATGTCGACACTTCCATGATGACACTTCAGAAAATACACTAAAAAAACACCTAATCTGGAGGATCCATATTCGACGTTCTATAATTCTATTTGACCACTTATCTAGAACATTGCAAAGGTATTCAAGTTAAAAATAACTTTCCAAAAGACTCCAAATCCTATAAATTCCCAGAAGCACCCAAAAAATGACCAGCTTTTACCTATTTGTGACTTTTCATTCATGCTACCTGCGGTTACCCTCAATCCTTCTTATATTCATGACCCTTGTTACTACAGCCCATGATTTTTGCTTTGCATTCATTACTGTTGTCACTGCAACCCACAAATTTTTCCTGTAGATGTCAAAAAATGGACGTTTCTCAAATTTTGGGTAGTTTTCGTAGTTATGCAACTGACTTATTCAGTTGTAAATACTTTGTCCTCTCCCCTAACTCTTCATATTTATAAATAGAAGAAGGGAGGTCCATGAGAAGGGACTTGAACTTTTTCATTATTATGCTAGAGTAATTGGGACCCAGTCCTCCACCTTTTCCCTAGATTTCCATCCTTATGTTGTAGAGCTTGAAGTCTAAGTTCCTTGGAGAAGAGAAGAAGCAGAACCAAATCAAGGTTTCATGAGGTGCCTGAATTAGAGAAGGTATCTTTGTACTTATTCCATGTTTAATCAAGATGTGATGAACTTCTTCTTACCAAATCAGTATCTAATGTATGTTATACTTCTATTTGTGATCATATGTTTATGATAATCATATTAGGTTTTCATATTGCTTTAATTATCATTTCTTTACATTTAGTCATATTGGTTTTGAGGAAGGTATAAATCGTTTTGCAGGTCTCTTGGAGAAAGTGGAGAAAGAGGAGGATTGAAGGGATGCTTGGATCAACCTTCATTTGGACAAGGTATGAACCATTCTAATCTATGAATATTGTTTATATATACTTGCAGAACTATATGCATCTGTCTTTCAACCCTAGTATGTTGATGGTCGTTTAAAATGTAGCTATAGGAAAATTTCCTCTACAACAATATCTAGGTAGTGTTATTGGCTTATAGAAATTAGATGCTCCCTACAATCATGTCTTTGGTTGAATTCTTTGGCCTTTCAAGCACATTTGTTTGTGGTAGGTATTTTATGTCTGCAAAAAATGATGTCTAAAACAACATTTTTCTTCATTAAAAGGTCTACCTAACACTTTCAACTCTTTCTTATTAGAGTATGCATATCAATGTATTTTTTTTATTGTGTTATAATATCCTCTATAGTAACAATTTTATCATTTTTTGTGCATTTATATTGTACATATACATACCTTTTTGTAATGGCATTGTGTTTGTTAAGTTTTGATAAGCTATTAAACATAAATCTTCCATAGTGAATAAAACTTGATTTTTAATTACTAAAAACATGCAATTGTTTTACAATTAATTTGTTTATAGTATGCATTTGGATATGGATAGGCTTAGTTCCTTACATCACCAACTACATGATGAATTCGACATCAATTATAGTTAAAATCATGTACATTTTGGATTATTGTTCCTACCTTACCATGTCTTCAGATTGTCTTGGAAGTAGCGGAGGAAGAAGTTATGAACCTTCCAAAACAGTTTTTTAGGAAGATTGGACAAGAATAAGAAAATTGTCCAAGTGTTGGAAAAACTGGCTCATGTAGCCTTGGGAAAATTCCCTCCATACCTTATAGGTGTATGATCAAAATTATCTGAGGCTATAATCCTACATCTTGTTGAAGAGGATATCTCACCATGGTATTAGTTCGGAAAGACGATGTTTGATGATAAAGATAATGGTCTGTCAAAACAGAGTTTCAGGTTTTTTGGCACTATTCTAGTACTGGCAAAACTGCCTCAATGGCCTCCGGGAAATGCTCACCCTATCTCATAGGATGATGAGAAAAATAATATGAAATTGTTAGGCTATAGCATGTTGATGTGTGCATCTAACCATGGTCTCATTTATCCTGTGGAGTGTTTTATGACAAAGATATAAATTTGCCAAAAGTGAGAAAAATATTATTTTTCATTTTAAGAACACAAGAAAATTGGTTGTGTTAGATTCAGGAAATTGAAAAGGCATTTTGAAATACCATCATGGAGGGGTTATTTTGATGATAAAATCAATCATGTAGCATAGGCATGTTCCTTGGTGAACTGACTATTAATCCATACCTTCAGGTTGTCTTATGATGGTCTCATATGCACAATATCAATCTGCCAAAATAGGAAAAATAATATTTTGCATAGTGAGAACAAAATAAAATTGACTAAGTGTTAAAAACATGAGTTTGAGAGGTCAGCTGGAAATGCCCGCCAAGGGATGTCTTTGTTCAAGTAAATTTATCAAATGACATGGATCCATTCTTTGGTAAGTTTCCCATCTACTCATGACTTTAGGTCTCCATAGAGTGTTCACACGTGTGAAATAGGAGTCTACCAAATGGGAAGAAATATGTTTTGATGTTCAAAAGAGGTTGAGAATCTATTTTGAAATGTTTTCCATAGGTTGTGTGTGTGTCAACATATTTATCTTGTGATATGGACTTGTTCATTGTTGAAATGGATATCTAGCCATGCTTTTAGGTTTCCTTATGGTGATCACATGAGGGAGAAATCAATCTGCCAAAGTAGAAGAAAAATTGTTTTACAAGTTAATTTTTTTTTTGTCCAAGTGTTAAATTAAACAGTTTGGAAACCTGTTTTCAAATGATCTCTAGATAATGCGTGTGTATCAAAAAGTTCAAAATGTGACATGGAGTTGATCCTTTTTGAGGTGGCTATCCAACCATACTTTCAGTTTGCATTATGATGGTCATATATGAAAAATATGGATCTACAAAGTTAGTGAAAAATAACAAACAAAGTTTATTAAATAAGAAGCTATAGGAATGTATTTAGAAAAATAAACAAAAATTTAATAAAAAGAATTAAGACAGATTTTTGAAGAGATACATCTTACTATTGGAGAGATGCAATGTTTAGAAGACGTTTTAATTGATTATTTCATTAAAACAATAAATAATAAACATATATTCAAAGAGGTGTCTAAGCATGATAACATGGCAAGGTGTAATTGGAACAAGACATGAAGGACAAAGATGACTAAGGACATATATAATGACATTGACAAGCAAGCATGACAAGCATGGAACATCTAGAGAGTCAAATGACCCATTATGTGGTCATTTGAAGATGATTTGGGCAAGAAAACGATGTTGGTGCAAAGATGCCAAGGAGATGGTGACATGACAATAGACAAGAAAACTTGATGACAGAGATGGTTGCGGGCATGATAAAATAGTGGACAAGGAAAAGATTGAAAGAATCTCCAAAAGATCATGTGGGAATGCTAAATGAGGACAATTGTGAGCATGATAGAAACTATTGCGGCATAAGATATTTCCTATTGCGGGTATCTTCTCAGCACTACCTGTGGGCATCCCTTATGGCCACATGTGGGCATCTTGGTGTGAGCTGCGGGCATAAGGAAGGAGTTGTTGTGGGAATTTGTGGGATTTTTGGGCATATTTGATGGATCAAATGAGGAGTTGCAGGCATCTTTGAACCCTAGTTGCGAGCATATGAATACACCACCTACTGACACCTTGAATATGGACAGTGCAGGCATAGTTATTGGAAGATCAAAGAACCCCATACGAGAAGTTGAAGAAGGGTATGCGGGCATAAGAGAAGGCCAAGTCTTGGCGTAAAAAATAAAATTAAAATGATGATGATGTGGAAAATTAAATAAATTTTGGTTAATGATAACAAGAATAAAATGGTGATGAGGTCGGCCTCCTAAGACATGGAAATAAAAAACTATTTACAGCCAAAAGAGGATGCATGCTTACTGACCCGCGTGTAAACAACCAAGAGTCATTGAAAGCTGGCATTGGTTTGGTAGGTGTGATTTCTACTAGTAGTTTAAAGGATTAATTGTATTATTTTTCCGTAGGTGCATTCATTATATATGAGATTATGCTAAAAAAATTTGTGGAATTCTTGTCCAAATGACTCCTTTTCTTAATTTCCTGCTCTGATTTGTGTCCATAAAAAATTAGATCTCCTGTCATCATATAGCCTTCCCTGCTCTGTCATAAATCCAATAATTTGAATATTTGCTTCTTGCATTTGAAGGCTTTCGCCAAAGGTAGTATGCTCACCAAGTCAAAGTGATCCTGCCAAATCTATAGAAAGTACCTCAAATGGCAATATGTAAGTCAAAATAAGTTCATTTTATTTCCCGCGATGAAGTCCAACTGTACCCCCTTTCAAGTAAGATTTAAATAAATAAGAAGGTTAAATTAAAGATAGCCACATGTGGTCGATATAGAGATGAAAGTTCGTCGAAAATTAAAAATGTCGATATTGCCACGGTTTTTTCGCCATGATAAAAAATGAAGTATTAATCCACGAATGTTCAAAAAGTGGAAATATTTCGTGGAAAAATCCACACAAATGTATTAGTGGTACCGGTGAGGAAAAATTCTAATGAAATAAGACTATGTGTAGATTTCAAAAATTTGAATTGTGCCTCAGATAAAGATAATTATCTAGTCCCACCAATGGAGAAAATATTACAGATGGTTTCAGGATCTGAATTGTTCTCCTTATTGGACAAGTTTTTAGTCTACAACCAAGTATTGGTAGCAGAATAAGATAGGTTAAAGACCACATTTCATACAAAGTTGTTAAGAACCTGCTTTAACCCTCCTCTTTATTTTCTTATTATATTTTGTTGGATGCATATTCTTTGTAAGTCGTCACGTTAGTATGTTGTATTATCCCACATTCATAGGGATTAATAGTTGATGTTAAGTCGTCCAGTTAGTATGTTGTATTATCCCACATTCATGGGGAGTAATAGGTGTCTATATTATCCCACATTCATCCAAGAGTTATTTTATATTGAGCTTGCTCAAAGGAGGTTGCCCTAATGAAGTGTCTCGCAATCAATAAAATCTCTTTTGTGCTCCAATATTTATGTTATATCGTGCATTCTCCATTTTTTATTGCAGTAGGTTCTCCACATCTGGTATCAGAGCACTTTCCTTGGAACAATTGGGAAATTTTTTTCTATTCTCTTATTTTTGGCAAAAAAAAGAGGGAAAAATTAGGAGACGACTTTTTGATCAATTTCTAAAACTTTATACACAAAACTAGAAGAAACAGGTTGCATATCTGAATTACTCTTGAAAAAATACACAGTTTCAAAAAAAAACATCTCGTTTGGAGTTCCAGATGTGAAGATATCGTAGATTTAAAATCAGCAATTTTTCAGAATTTTGGTGACGGCCGCAGAAATTGCAGAGCATAAATATTTTGACTGGGTGCCCAGGTTTCTATTCTTATTTTGTGGGTAGAATCAAAGTGGTTGTTCTAATTCCAGAAAAAGATTATAGCAATGATTCTGAGCAATATAGATCAGGTTATGCTCATTTTAAAATTTCATCTCAAAACCCTAGCTCTAATTACGGGTTTTTTTGGGGCATCAGGTGGAAATCCTGCCACATTTTTTTTGGCACTGTGATTATTGCAGTATTTATTCTTCTTGTAGTAGTACTATTCATTCATATCAAGGAATAAACCCTATCCGCTTAACTGTGGGAAGTACTTGGGCATAGCCCTAAAACTCATTGTGAGGAGTACCACGAGAACCCCGAAGTAACTAGCCATTGAGAGGACTTTCCAAACAAAAAGGGCAACAACCCCCACTAGATTGACTAGATTTCCATCCATGAGGAAAACCAAATGGCTTTCATTTTTGGCCAAGTAGTTAGAATTTTTACCTACGCCATGAAGTGAGGGGTACTACCCCAATATTGAAGCTTGAGACAGCCTTGGTGTTCAAGTGACTAACTTTGAACCATTAGGAAGCTGAATATACCTGGGGTCCATATCTATTTACAGTTGATAACATGTAGAATTCCAGAATTGCCACAAATCATTTACTCCATTTCAAGTTGATAAAGCACAGCTTTCTAACACCGCCACAACTAATTTCTTCAGCCAAAATAAAAGTATAAATTTTTGTTTTTAGCCATATCTTCCTTGATTTAGCTCCATTTCCCTTGAAAATTCACAGCAACTCTCATCATTCCATTTTTCATATTTCATTCATTGAGGACCCTATCCCAATATCCACTTCTCGAAGCTCGAAATTCCACATTTGTCTATTTTTATGGTTTGTCGTAACTTCTTCAATTCTCACCCAATTGCCTTCAAATTTTTCCACAGTGTTCGTTTCTAAATTATGCTTCATTGTCCATCTCTGACAAATTTTCCCATTCTTTCTCCCTGCTTCTGAAATTCACATTTTTTATTCCTTATCCTTTAGAAAGTGTCCCAAACCTAGTCAACCCCAATTACCCACTCACGTCTTTCCCAACTCAAAATTTCTCTTTTCTAAAACCCTCTTTGTTTTTGTTTTTCTACCCATTTCCAAACAAAAAAATATTGCGTATGGTTATCTCCTGCACAGGATCAAATAGACAAATGGAAGAAGAACTTGTCACCCTCAAGACCAAACTCACAGATCTGGATCAAAGATTTCTCGACCTCCATCTTCAAAATTCAGCCATGAGAAATCAACAACAGCTTGAGTCTGTTGCAAACACTGAGTTCTCTTGTTCTAGAAACTTTTGTGGGTTGAAGATTAATTTCCCTCACTTCAATGGTGATGATCCAACTGGATGGATACATAAGGAAGAACGATACTTTAATATGCATAACACTTTTGATGTCACCAAAGTCCCACTTGCATCCTTTTATTTGGAATGTCAAGCCCTTCAATGGTTCTGTTGGTATATCAAGGATCATGAATAACCCCAATGGACATATTTTTTCCAAATCCTTTTGCAACGATTTGGCCCCAGTGGTTTTGATTAATTCATAGGATCACTCACCAAAATTCGCTAGACTAGCACTGTTAGAGAGTATCAGGAAGAACTTGAGAAATTAATCAAGCACACTGAAATATTTTCTGATTCATTCTACAGATGTTGTTTTATCAGTGGTCTTAAGGATACAATCTGATCTGACATTAAAATGTTTTATCCCAACATAAAGATAAAAATCCTAGGGTTGGCTAAGTTGGAAGAGGACAAGATCGAGGATCAACAATGCCCCAACTCCAATTTTGTTCCATTAGTAAATATGGTTTCCCAAAGACCTCCAACCCCTCCTGCTCCTAGGACCACTCCTATCAATCATTTGTCTGAAGCCGAGATGCAGGCAAATAGGGAACACCATATTTTTTATAATTGTGATGAGAAATTCAGCCGCGGACATCAATGTTCTGATAAAAATCCCTATCTCTTGGATGTGGCTTCTTCGCATATACTTGAAATTCGTGCAACTTCTCAGGATCCACTAGATGAATAGGTCGACATTCAGCAGCCATCTGTTGACCCTCCTTCTCATGATGACCACCTAGAGATATCTCTCCATGCATTAGTTGCAGTCACCAACCCACAAACCATGCAAGTCAAGGGGTTCTTAAAGAAGATCCCTCTTACACTACTCATTGATTCTTGTAGCACCCATAACGTCATTGACCCACAAATCACCAAACATGCTGATTGTTTTGTCTATCCTTGCTCCAGATTTAAAGTCATGATTTCCAATGGGGGCACCTTACCTTGCAAGGGAAAGGGTCACAATGTGTGTATCTCTATTGGATATTATACCTTGCGCTCTAACATATTTGTTTTCACAAGAGCCCGAGTCTTTTTGTTTTCTGCTGTTGCGGTTCCTGAGTGGACTAAACGTCCGCCCTATAGTTTTTCCTCTCGTCGATGATCGATTTTTTGCCGATGGCTCACTTAGAATTTGGTTTTTTTTTTTACTTTGACTGGTCTGCTAAAATTTAGCATCTTCATTGCTCGCCATTGCGGCTCACTGGCAGGTTGGACACCGATACCTTAGTTGTCCCGCTACCCGATTTGCGGTGTTTTTTCGGCCGATTGTTTTTCAACCAGATATATGTGTGTGTGTGTGTGTGTGTGTGTGTGTGTGTGTGGGATTGGGCATTATTCTATTATTATTCCTGCGAACTCGTTCCTACGATGTCCTTGTCGTTTCAAACTGGGAAATGTACCTAGTTATCGGGAGCTCGTTCGTGGGTGGCGTCGCCGTGGAAGCTTTCAAATTCTCCTTGTTGACTGTACAGCTCATTGGCAGGTAGGCCAACCATGATTTCTCCCACTCTTTTGAGTTTTTGGAACTAGGGTTTTGTCTTTGGGTTAGGTTTTCCCACCATGGTAGATGGGAATATATGTATGGGTTTATCAGCATGTATGGTGGTTCACTTTGACAGTTTAGCAAATGGGGGGGGTTTAATTTTTCTCGTTGATTATTGCAGAGCTATTATGAGTTTTTGAACCTTTTTCGACTGTTTAGGAAACTGGTGTAGACAAGCATTATGTTGTCTACACCGGTTTTTCTGGGTCTGTGTACGACCATCCAAGGAAACAATTTCCTTTTCTTTTGCAATCTGTAAGTGTTTACCTTGGTTTTGTTTGAATTTCCAAAGGGTTTGTGTTTCGATTGGTCTAGTTGATCGCATGTCTGGTTAGGGTCGCATTTTTCAAAGACAATCCTCATTGATGGGATTTTTGTTTGAGCGAGAGGTTAGAACATGTTCTATTGAAATTGGACGCATTTTTCATTAGGATTATTGTCGTCGAAGATGCTGAGGGTTTTAGTTTTGATTAGACTGGTTTGTCTTCGCACAGTGCTGTGTTTAGTCTTGTCGGTGGAGGTTTTACATGATTAGTGAGGTTATGCCATATGTTGTAAATCATGTCGATTTTAGTTGTAGGGATTAATTAGGATTTTTCAGGACCTATCTTTTGCAGAAGTATTTGCTAGTTATCCCTGGTTTTGTATCTACATAGATTTAGCTATGGCAAACATAGCCGAGGTAAATGCTTATACATTTTTTTTTCTTTGAATACTGGTTAACAGCTCAAAACATCCTAAAGGTATTTTGTTTTGTGGCAGGGAAATTGTTCCAAAGATGAGATGTCAAAAAGATAGAAAAAGAAATCTCCCATTACTGAAGGGGATCTTGAGGTTGAAACTACTACAAAGTGTGAGTACATTTATGAAGATACTAGAGCCACCACCAGTGTGGAACCTGACTACAATTGGGGCAAGATTTACAGACTAATTTCAAACCAGGAGGTGCCTGATACCGGGTTTGAAGAGTTAAAAATATATGCTAATATTGAAAAATCTACCTTGATGAAGATAGCTACCAGGCCTGAGCTTTTCCCATGCTTAGAAGTGATTGGATGGATTCTACCTAGGTCAGACATGACTAATATGATTCTAGCCAATACTGTCAAGCAGGGCTATGCTGCTTACATCCCTAGTTATGTATCATTAGCTTATCACTTACCAGAAGCCCAGGTTTACGTAACTGAAGATTGGTTGAAGGAGATTAACCTAGACCTGGTTGAAACAGTAAAAAGAATGATGATACCTGGTAAAAATTTTTGAACCAAACCATGAAGGGAATATGACACAGCTACTTTAAGAACCCCTTATAGGTTCATTGCATTAATGCTGAACAAAATATTTGGGAGATCCCATGGAAGAAGTTTCAAGTTAGGATGGGTTCCTATTATCTTCTATGTATCCACCCAAGGGACTATGTTCAACTAGGAAAACATTGTGTCCAACAGTTTCTCATCTTGCATTGCTTCAGCTCTGGGAGGGGTGTCCCAGAAAAGGTCTGAGTTCTACATGAGTTCCATATTAATTGATTGTATACTGTGCACCCATTCATTCCAAAACCTGAGGTGCATATGGGACAGGGATAGAACCCCTATGTACACAGCCTACAAGCCATTATGGGCACACAAATACTACAGTCATTACAGAGAATTTTGTGAACAATTTATTATGCCCTTGTATACTTTGATTTTCTTGAAAGAATGCAATTGCATGTTTGATGAGGCATTGAAATTCATTAAGGAGTATGCCAATTACTACTTGAATGAGGAAGGTATATATATTAGAATGTATGGTTGCTCCAGGGCACCTTCATTGCTTCCCAAATATGCCACTGATTATGTGGTGCACAAAGAAGCCGTCAGACAGCTTTTCTTGGATGGTATAGGGAGTTTTTTGTTCGAGAACAAGAAGGCAACTTATCCTCCCATACCTTTTAGAATGGGAAGCTATAAGTTTTCAAAAGTTAAAAAAGTTGATGAGTTTGTACAGGAATTAGAGTATTTCCACTTTGGGGAAATGAACTTCCATAGAAATGATTCTCAGAACAAAGTTGCAAAACATTGCAAGGAAGCCAATGCACATTTTGAATATACAAACCATTGGGATAAGGATGAAGAAACGTTCAGAAATGCAGAAAATATGAATGCATTAAAAAGAAGATTTAAAAAGAAGATCACCACTAAAGGTGGCAAGGGCCAGGCTAAGCAGAAGAAAGCTGATGAAGAGGAGGCCAGGAAAAGAGAAGAAGATGCTAGGAGACTAGCACAAAAGGCTGAGAGTTGGCTTAAAAGTGAAGAAGCAGGAAGCTGAAAGGTTGAAACTGACAAGATCCACAATAGATCAACAAACTTTTGACCCTGCAGACACTCAAGGTGTACAAGATCAGGATTGTCCTGACTTCCAAGAGCCTACTGCAACTGCTGACAACAGTTTAGGGCAGGTTGTTGTTTCTGGATTAAAGCTGATTCCTTTTGAACAAAAGAAAGGGGACGAAGTTCCAGACTTCAGTACCATCTTTTATGATAGAGAAAAGAAAAGAATTATGAAGAGGACTGAGAAGAAAGTTGAAACTGGGGGGCAGTAAGGGATGATGATAAATGATAAAACCTTGGTACATGGGATAGACAAGGATTCGAGACTAACAATTTGAGTTGGAGAAGCATTGATCCATGCCTCTGAAGATAATGTGGATCGAATAATGACATACCTTGAGCAATCAAGGAAAATTGCTGCCCAATTAAAAGACACTCTGAAAAAGGAGAGGGATGAAGGAAACAAATTAAAGAGAAAGTTCAAAGACATGCTGAATGAAGTGAATTCTTCAAAAGAAGAGCTTCAGTCCCTCTAAGCCGACAAGATGTATTTAGAATTTGCTATTGAAAAGCAAGGAGCAGATGCTCAGGATAGCTTAGCAAAATTGCAGCATGAATATCAAAAGCTAAAGACAGAAAGGGATTTACTAAAAACAACAAATAAAAATATTCATGCAGAAAGAGACCAACTGCAAAGCAAAGTTGGGGAACTAGAAATCCAAAGGGCTACCATGGAGGAGACAGAAAAACAGATTTAGGTACAAGCAGTAGAGCTTAAGGGACAAATTGCTTCACTAGCAACATCTTTGAAAGAGGATGAGGAACAACAAACCAGTATTCAGCCTTTCAAAGAGCATGCCCTAACCCAAAGAAGCAAAATACACTGGCTGTAGGTGTCCATAGAAGAAGAAAGATGCAAAGTTTTGTAGGTATATAATAGATTAGAAGAAATTTTGGAGACTTCTTCATATTTTGTAGATAGGTCTCAGGACATTTTTGAAGTCCTGATGGGAAGAATAGGAAGGTTGGAGGCCAATGAAGAGATTCTTGCAGACTTACCAGCAAAAGATCAACAAGGCTTAAGGAAGGATTATGACTTGTTGGAGTTTGCAATAAACAAAGAAGAAGAATTCAAGAAGGTTGTAAAGAAAATGAAAGGAGTTTGCACCGAGTATTGCAGAAGGCTGCTGATCACTTACAAATGATACCAAGTGGCTGCTAAGTAGAGATTAGATACATTTCTAGAACATGACATATTCATATAAATGTTACAAAGAAATATCAAGAGGATGAGCATAGGATTCAACAGGTCAAATTCTTGGACAAACAGATCTTGAAAGATGAAATGGCCCATTCGGTAGTAAGTGCACAGTTACTGGAAGATCAACTACGCCTAAGATTAGCCATAATCGAAGTGATTAAAAATCAGGCTGCAAAGTTTGAGATTAACATTCATTTCCTCGAGCCTTATGAATTTCAGAATATTGCATCAGAAGCCCGAGCATGGAAAAATTTCCTAAATAATCAAGTGGGGCCTTCCACTTAAAGTGATTTATTAGTTTGTTTAAATGTAATATATTTTAAATTGTATGAGCACTCAATATAAGACAAATTTGGGAGATGAAACGTTGGGGAAGCCCAGAGGTCATTTGGGGGTAGCTCAAAAGTTTTTCCTGTTGTATAAGTATAGGAGAGTTAGATAGAGGAGGGAATTTTTCCCAGTTAGACTTGTGAGAACACATTGTAAGAGGAACTATTTCATTTTGCAATATATAATTACAATTTTTCCTATTGGAGAAATCTTTAGTGGAATGTTAAAATGTTGTTCAATGGACGTGGTTGAAGGGGAACTATTTCATTTTCAACTTTTATCCATTAACTGTGAGATCGTTTTAACTTGCTGAACCTATGTTCTTTTATCAATGCTCTCTGGTTTGTTTTATGATCATTTCCACTATGAGTAATGAATGTTTTCATAGAAAATGAGCTACCTTGTTGTTCATCCATCTATTCATGTTTATGTGTTTTGAATCAAAGAACAACCACCTGTAATTTTTCTTAATTCAAGAACATTAATACATTACTCATTAAATGATAATCTCACTCCCTAGGGACAACTTAGTTAGTTTTATTTCCTGCTGTGTGTGGTTTAGATGCGAGAGAGTCTAATACGAGAGGTAAGAACCTGCACATCACATTGTGACCACTCCTCGTATTCCTTATCAATCTTCATTTTAGATAGGAACTTGCATATCATACTTAAATTTAAAACACAAAAATATATACGGTGGACCAAGCCGCAACCGGTAAAACATTTTAATTTTTGTTACTTGACCTATGGTAGCCGGACCGTAAACCGGACGGATTCCCCATACCAAATAGTCATGGGATAGTTGGGAACGTTGAGTGGGGAGAATCCCTTGGTGTTGTTGCCTATGATTTTCTAGGCCTCAACACCCCCTCAGATAGGAATTTACACTCTTCAAGGAAAATTAATAGGTAAAGGGGCATTAAGAACTCCTAATAAATGATCTTGTAAAAGATGTGATATTTTTGAGCCCACAAAATATGGTATGCTGCATGGATGGGCACTTTTACTTCCTTCCAACTACAATTTATCTTCTCAAATGGATGGAAATAGAGTATACAGTAAATAAGAAAGGATCCCATATAAAAATCAGACTTCCACTAGTGAAATCCTTCATGTGTTGTAGTTATACAAGAGGACAAACTATTAGCTATGATATCTTCCCAATTCAACACATTCCCCTCCATGGTTACATGGTACATTAGTGGTATCCACCCAATCTTATAAAATTTTCCATCAGCCCTACCGGAGATCCTTTTTAGCATTAGGGAGACCATCCTGTATAAGGTGCGTAGACTAGTAGTCTTATACTCATTGGATTCCCTTTGTCTAGAGGACTTTCCTTCTATTGTCATCATATTCACAATTCCAATGTAATTAATAGTCAGGATATTTAGAGAATCATTGGTCATTCTAACCTCTGAAACTGGAAAATTGTAAGATTTATCTATGAATGTAGGGGTGAAAGAGGAAATTCCTTTATATTCAACATTGTACATGATCATCCATTTCGCGTCAGCCTTAGACAAAATCCATCCAATCACCTCATATCAAGGAAACAACTCCGGTCATGTGGGATATTTTGGTAATTCCTAATATTAATATCTTTTCAAATAAGGGTAAATATTCCAATACTACGTGTGGAACTTTTAAATCCTGGAGCATATGATATATATGCCCCCCACATGAATTCAGGTTCATCCCTGGTGAGAGATTTATTGTCCCCATATGTTATTTCTACTCGAGGCATGATTTCTACGTCTGATTCTTCATCGAAAACTTTGGTTTTCTTCTTGCATTTCTTAGGCATGGTATCGGATACAGACTGAGCTTGTAACAAACACACCAAAACATATTTTATCATAACTATGGTTAGAAAACACATGCATTCATGTATATAAGAAAACTAAATAAATATTGTAGGAGCTATATCTCATTTACAAAGCATTTTTCATAGAACAATCTTAACCAATATATTATTTACCATATCATCTTTACCCATCGAAACGAATCTGTACTACAAAACTTTGTATACCATTAGTAAGGTCAAAATTGGGCGAAAAACCCTAGTTCACATGCAAACTCTGTTTGAGGCATCAGAAGCTTAAAACCTATAATTCGCAAGCACAAAACAAGGTATAGATCAAAAGAACTCTAAAAAAACCTACGCATGACCCCTCTATGGAACTTATGGATCTCAAGACAACCATCTTGGAGACAAAGATGGTCAGGCCATCAGTGCAAAAACCTCTCGCCAAGGATACTGCGATGGAGATTTAAAGAATTCATGGCTATCACAGTTTAAGGCCGCACAACCCCTATCGCCGCATATAAACACGAAATAGGTAAGAAATGTTTGGAAAAGGAATCAGGCCATCCTAAATTCATCATTACACACCCAGGTCTGTGAGCACGCCAGGAATGGAAATGATAGCAAAAAATCGGGAGCAGGTAGAAAAAATATGACCAGAATGAGCTAGGTCATAAAAAAAAATAGATGGGTTGCAATGGGAGCTTGCTTGAACATATCATGAGGTGGAGGAAATTTTTTTATACCTGACTACCTACTAGGAAACCCTATATCTGTGAACAAAAACTAAACCCACTATGTGTCGCCCCACGATAGGTTACAAAATAATCATCCTATCAAACAAAAATGGGTTAGATTGTACATGGTAGGCGAAGCTCGACGAATGTTGTGAATGTGGTGCAAAAATCCCTGTAAGCTCTAGATGGAAATTCTCCATCTCATAGTGGATGCTCAACAACAAGTGTGCTCCACCAGCTTCGACAACTCTCAACACTAACTATAAAACCATGGAAATGACAATGAACCCCACTGAATATATATAGGAAAACACGGGGGAAAACAAATAAATGTTATTGGTAAAGACTTTACACCACATGAGCATCAAAAAGAACCCGTTAGTGAGCGAGGTTGAAAAATATTTGACTGCAGAGGATCTAAAGTCGTAGTCCTACCACAGCCGACATGATCATGACAAATTAACCACCAAGGTCCTTCATGATCTTCCCAACATTGTGGTATAAGCAAGAAACTCAACTGACCTAGTAGTATTGGCTTGGAAAAGGAAAGAAAACTGCTGCTATCAACCCTCCCCAGCTAAAAACACTTCACAGAGGATGTCGGTTACAAGGTCAAGAAATTTCCTCTAGTTGCAACTAGAACTCAAAAAACCCTTTGACCAATGGGGAAAACCCCACCAAGCAAAATCATAATCGAACAAAAAGCTATCGGATTAAAGTTCAAACACTTTTCACTGTGTCAGATGAAAGTTCAAATAATATTCACTATGAAAGTTCAAAATTTTTTGATGTCTCAGATCGAGAACAAACTGGAACACGTTGATTCAAAAGGAACAACCCTTCCATTGCATCAACAAAAACATGGGAAACTTTCTGATCAATTGGGTCAAAAAGATTGTCATGAAATCAGTTTTAAATCATCAAAAGAAAAAGCAAGAAATCTCCGCCTCTTCGGTGAAAATACCAAAAAAAAATTGACATCAGATCAAGCGATTCTCATACTTGGTGAAAAAAAAAGTAGACTTCTTCAGCATCAAATTAAAATCCAAGTCATAAACAACAAGTTTCAAAGGGAAAAATTCTAAGTAAAACCAAAAGCTAATAAATTGAAGGGGTCCCTAAAAAAGCAAAACAATTAGGGTAGTGGTTGCAGCAGCAACAATTGGCGACTAGATGGTGAACATAGATATCTGGAAAAACTGTCTTTTGAAACCCAAAACTTCTTTATGGAATTCTGTTAAACCAACTCATCCCGATTCTTTTCAAGATTTATTTAAAAATACAGACCTTTCTAAGAATGTAAGATTCAGAACTCATTAGAGGAAATTTCAACTCAAAATGGGCCTCCTAAAAAGAATTAATAAAATAATAGTTAAAATAATAAAATAATATTTATTAATTTTGGAGGAAGAGAAGAAAAAAACTACTTTTTTGTTTGTATTTTTGACATATCTCCTCATGCTTTTACTCAAATTTCGATCGAGAGAGCTCGTTGGATGTGGAATTTAATTCTGCATCCAACGAGTACCCACTTGGCATAATTTTGACGCACCGTTCTACCCCCAAAACAAGAAATACCTGAAAAAACATGATGATGACATCATCATCACATTTTTTTAGGTATTTATTGTTTTTAGGGTAGCGGGGTCCATCAAAAGTATGCCGAGTGGGTACTCGTTGGATGAGGAATTTAATTCCGCATCCAATGAGCTCTCTTGATCAAAATTTGAATAAAAACATGGGGAGATATGTCGAAAATACAAACAAAAAAAGTAGTTTTTTTATGATACCTATCCCCAAATTTATATTAAAAAAGTCTTTAAGACCTATACGGTATTTCAAATTTAAAGAAATTTCATTGGCTAACACATGATGACATGGAATTTGAATCAAAGTTAAAAGGCCCATTTTGAGTTGAAATTTCCTCTAATGTATCATTTATTGTAGTCCAACAGGGTAAGGTAACCAGGTTTTTAAAGTCTTGATAACTCTTCTGAGGTCAAAATATGAGATTCATTTACCTCTATATTTGGTTTCTTATTGTTTGTTCCTCATTCCCATGCCCTTTGCATTATTTTGATGCTTTTAGACTTTTGTCTTTTTAGTCTTCCCATATTGCTTCTTTTGCATTTGAGATTTGATTTAGGTTATTCCATCCATGGTGTCCTTTTGTGTGAGTGATAATTTGTTTTAACTCATGGATGGAGAAGAACCTTTGAGCAATCCAATCCTTTTACTGATTCATGTTTTCATTATATCCTTTTGATATATACTTTTTTTTTTCTGGGAAATTTTGACTGTTTAAGCCTTTAGGATTTAATTTGTGGCATGGAATTATTTTGAATGCCATACACCTGTCCATCCTGATTCCCTTCCGTGGGTCCTTTGCTACAAGCTTCCTAGGAAAGATATTAATGTGAAGTGGATGAAGCCCCAAAATAGTATCCCAAACTTCTCCTACCATATTTATTTAACAGGGTTTAGAATAGGACTTCAATGTTTTCTCAAAATAACCTTCCTTCAATAGTCCATCAAATTAAAGAATCTTGTCATGAGCAGTTCTTTAGTTAAAATATTGGCAGTTCGTCCAAATTCCAATGTTCCCCAAGCATCAAAATCTGAGATGACTTATTTTCAATAAAATAAAATAAAGCAACAAAGAAATGAAATAAACAAAGCAAAGAAAAGCAAATCAATAGAAAGAGAGCAAGTATGACTAAAAGAAATCAAAACAAAAATGTAAAGTTTATTTATGTACACAAGACCTTTAAGGCATTAAGTAAAGTAATGTTTAAAAGATATACCATTGACACAAAGATTCTCTTCCCACCCATGTAAATCCTGTAAATTATACATTGAGGGGCCTAACTTTGCAGCAATCTAAAATGGGCCAATACATAGATGTTGAAATTTAGTATGCTTTCCCTTTTCGTCATGCAGGTGATCCCACTTGAGAACCAAATCTCCTACTTCAAATATTGTATTCCAATAATTACGTTTGTTAAACCACTTCTTCACAGTCTTCTACTGGTGTTTAAATATCTCTTTAGACTTGAGCCTGGACTCTTCTAACTTCAACAAGGTATTGATTTAGGCTTGTAAAAATTCACTCCCAGATCCTCTAGATGCTTGGGATAATTGAGAAGAATATGGAAACAAAATGTTAGGGGGTAAAATAGCTTCCTTTCCATAAACTAAAGTATAAGGAAACACACCTAAGGAATTCTTGGGTATGACCCGATCATTCCATTATGAATTTGGAAGAGCTACATGCCATCTTCTCTGATTTTCTATGATAGTTTTATTTAAAATTTTGATGAGATTTTTATTATTCGATTCCACCAATCCATTACCTTGTGGATAATAATTAGAAGAATAATGCAATTTCATTTGTTTATCATTAGTAAATTCAATAAGTTTAATTGATGAAAAGTAAAATGCATTATAAAAAACCAGGGAAATTGGAACCCCAAACCTGGTCATCATATTCTCTTGTAAGAAGTCTATGAATGCATCTTCATTCACTTTCCATAATGGAATCACTTCCACCCATATTGTGAAATAATTGGTGGTTGTTAGAATATATTTTTGTTGAAATGAATAATTTGGATTGATTTCTCCAATGATATCAATTCTCCATTGCTCAAATCGCTCAGAAACAATGACTAGATGCAATGGTCCATCTGCCCTTTCTTGCCTCCCATTGATTCCTTGGCATGTGTCACACTTCCTTACGTAAACATGAACATCCTTAAACAAATTTGGGTAGTAATATACAGCCCTTAGAATCTTATGTTCCTTAGAATATCCTGGAAAATTCCCTCCAGTGGGACCATCATGCAATTCCTTAACAACCTTAGATGCATCCTCTTGTTCTAGACATCTGAGAAATACTCCTTCATAGATCTTCCTGAAAAGAAATCCATCAATTATCTGATAATATGGTGACTTCAAGCGTAGTGCTCTTCTTTGTTTAGAATTTCATTGTTCAGGTAAAAATCCATGTTGGAGATAGTGTATCAGATCTGTGTACCAGGACTCAGGGGCAGTGACTATAGGACATATATTGATCATATGTAACTCAACTTCATTCTCCCAATCATCATCTTCATTTATTTGAATTTCAACCATTAACTTACAAAGCCCCTATCCCTTGAGGATAGTGGATGATTTAAATTCTAAATCATATTCCTACAAGGTTGTTACCTGATTTCCTCTCTTTTCTCCTAATTCTTTCTGCATGAAAAGAGTTCTAACTGCCAGGTGAGGAACAATCACTTTGGTTCTATTCTTAAGATTGTATGGCTTGAATTGTTTTACCTCTTTAAATAATGCATACACCCATTTATCAATAGCAGGGTAATTGAATTCAACACCTTGCAAACTAGTGCTCATGAATGATATGGGGCGCTCGTCTCCCCTTTCTTCCCTTTGTGTAAGCACTGTTGCGAGTGAGTTATCAGAAACAAAAGTGTACAGGATAGAATATTTCTCAAAATAAACACTTTTGAGTGAAGGTGCATGGGTTATTGCTACTTTGATTTTGTTAAATGCACCATTTTCTATGTTAGTCCATTTAAACTATACACTTTGCTTAACCTTATGTGGCAAAGGATTGACTATTTGCGCAAAATCAGGAAAAAAACTTCGCACAAAATTTATAGTCCCCATGAAAGATTGCATTCCTTTCTTATTGTGGGGTAAGGGTATCTATGATATAGCTTCTATCCTTTCTGGGTCTATGGAGATTCCCCTTTTAGAAATGATGTGACCCAACAAATCTCCTTCTAACACTGTGAAAACACATTTCTTAGGATTTAAGGAAATACCATATTTTCGACAGCGATCAAAAAATTGTTTTAAATGGAACATATGCTCTTCTCTTTTCTTTGAGAAAACTACTACGTCATCTAGGTAAACTACCAAACTATGGCCAGTTAAACCCCAAAAATATATATCCATTTCCTTTTGAAATGTTTCTCCAGCATTAATGAGACCAAGCAGTATCTGTCTGTAAGAAAAATTTCCCCACTTATGTGGAGAACCTCCTGCAATAAACAATGAGAATGCATGATATAACAAAAATATTGGAGCACAAAAGAGATTTTATTGATCTTGGGACACTTTGAGGGGGAAATCTCCTTTGATCAAGCTCAATAAAAAATAACTCTTGGATGATTTCATTGGCCTCAACACTTACTTATATACTGAGTCTAAACTAGACAACTATTACTTCCCATGAATGTGGGATAATACAACATACTAACTGGACGACTTAAAACCAACTATTAATCCCCATGAATGTGGGATAATACAACATACTAACGAGACAACTTACAAAGCATATGAATCCAACAAAATATAATAACAAAATAAATAGGAGGGTTAAAGAGGGTTCTTAACATCCCCTCCCTCTTATAAAATCTTTGTCCGCAAAGCTTTAGATGTGGAAATGATTGCTGAAGCTGAATGAGTGGTTCCCATGTAGCATCCTCTGGTTGCAAGTTGTGCCACTGAATT
The DNA here is from genome assembly GCA_001517045.1 of Pseudotsuga menziesii. Classification (NCBI taxonomy): domain Eukaryota; kingdom Viridiplantae; phylum Streptophyta; class Pinopsida; order Pinales; family Pinaceae; genus Pseudotsuga; species Pseudotsuga menziesii. The sequence goes on from LPNX010861573.1 coordinate 50,426, forward strand.
AAGACCTATGGGATGGACCAAGAGTGAAACTGACAAGTGCACTTATTGAGGATGGTCTCTAGCTCCATAAAGATAGATCCTTCATGATCTCACTCTGGCAAAATAATTTGCACTCTGATGTTGGTGCCAATCACTTGTTGAATGCAAGAAGGAGGAAGTGCCAATTTATAAGCAATTGACCCAATATTCTAAAGAACTATCGATGTACCATAGATATTTGGAGAGAGAATTTGATTCCCTTTGATTTTGAAGGAGGATTGCTTAGAAGGCTGTATACGAAGAAAAACCATATCACCGACTTGAAAAGTGTGTTCAGAATGATGTTGATCGGTCGGTTGTTTCATGCGGGTTCTTTACTTGTGAAGATTGTCCTGCAAAATGTGAAGAATCTGATGTCAGTTTTGAGGAATGATGCCAACTTCCTAAACTGGTGAACTGTTGGGGGTGTATGGAAGGAGTATCAGAGGTGTGTGACCATAAAATGCTTCATATGGAGTCATTTTAGATGTAGTATGGTAGGAAGTATTGTACCGCCATGATCCCAATTTATAAGTAATGATACCAAGCTTATGACGAAACTTATATGTGCCATAGAACGTTGGAGCCAGCTTATGATGCCCTGGAAGTTTTAGGAAGGATCGCTTGTAAGGCTGCTGCAGAAGAAAAAATATATCACAAACTTGAAAAGTGCACTCAGAACGGTGACGATCGGCCTAGTGTTTCATTCGGTTTCTTTCCATGTGAATATTTGCCTTTAAAATGTGAAGAATCTGATCTTGGTTTCAAAGAACCATTTCAACTTCCTAAAATGGTGAACTTCTATGGGGGTATGGAAGGAGCACTAGCAGTGCCTGACCATAAAGTGTTTTATATGGATTCCATTTAGATGTAGTACAGTAGGAGGTATTGTACCACCATTGAGAGAGAGGGAGCCACTTTTCTTAATGATGTTGTTATTTAGAGGTGAAAGAACGAAGATAGTTTTCCAAAAATTTGTTGATAACTTCATTTTTTCCATTTGTTTGTGGGTGATATCTTGAACTCATCTTCATTTTGGTGCCATTGTGGTGAAATAATTCTGGCTAGAAATGACTTGTGAAAGTTGCATCACTGAAGATCTGGTCCATGAAAATATGTGCGACTGAGGAGGCGACATATGGATGGCCGAGGGCACAAAAATGACTATATGGGGAGAGGCGATCGACCACAACCAATATCATTATCTTATCGCTAGATGTAGGGATCCCTTCAATGAAATCGATCGATATATCTGTCCAAACCTATGTACGGATGGGCCTTATATTGGGAGGGATGCATCCAAGAAGGAGTGAAATATGATGGTCGCCTGGTCTTGAAGTTGGAAATTCCATTGCCTCAGCAACGACACATGCATATTGATCCAAAATTTGTTGTACAACCAAGGAAGTAGTGGAGACCACTGATGGTTGCATCTGAATACAATGGAGCTGAGTGATGACACCATGTGAATTCTTCTTAAGGAGATTTTCCATGCGATGTGAACTGATGATGCCAAGAGACCCTGGTTGTAAGCCCTTAAATGCTTGTTTTATCCCTTTAATGGAAAAATGCATCCACAGTTCAGAAAAATACCACAAGATGGGTCCAAGTCTGCGTAACCATTGAGTTCCCAAAATCTAATCACAACCTCCTAAGGGCATGACAAACATGTTAGAGTGCAAGGTATAATATCCAATAGAGATATGCACATTGTGACACTTTCCCTTGCAAGGTAAGGTGCCCCCATTGGAAATCGTGACTTTGAAGCTGGAGTAAGGATAGAAAAAAACAATCAGTATGGTTGGTGATTTGTGTGTCAATGAAGTTATGGGTGCTACCAGAATCAATGAGTAGTGTAAGAGGGATCTTCTTGAGGAACCCCTTGACTTGCATGGTTTGTGGGGTGGTGACTACAACTAATGCATGGAGAGATATCTTTGGGTGGTCATCATGAGAAGGAGGGTCAATAGATGGCTACTGAATGTCGACCTATTCATCTACTGGATCCCGAGAAGTTGCATGAATTTCAAGTATAGGCGGAGAAGCCACATCCAAGAGATAAGTATTTTTCTCAAAACATTGATGTATGCGGTTGAATTTCTCATCACAATTATAAAAAATACGGTGTTCCCTATGTGCCTGCATCTCGGCTTCAGACAAATGATTGATAGGAGTGGTCCTAGGAGCTGGAGGGGTTGGAGGTCTTTGGGAAACCATATTTACCAATGGAACAAAAGTGGAGTTGGGGCGTTGTTGAGCCCCGATCTTGTCCTCTACGAACTTAGCCAACCCTAGGATTTCCATCATTATGTTGGGATAAAACATTTTAATGTCAGAGAAGATTGTATCCTTAAGACCACTGATAAAACAACTCCTGTAGAATGAATCAGAAAATATTTCTATGTGCTTGATTAATTTCTCAAATTCTTCCTGATCCTCTCTCACAGTGCTAGTCTAGCGAAGTTTGGTGAGTGATCCTGTGAATTCATCAAAAAAACTAGGGCCAAATCGTTGCAAAAGGATTTGGAAAAAATATGTCCATTGGGGTTCTTCATGATCCTTGATATACCAGTAGAACCATTGAAGGGATTGACATTCCAAATGAAAGGATGAAAATGGGACTTTGGTGACATCAAAAGTGTTATGCATATTAAAGTATTGTTCTTCCTTATGTATCCATCCAGTTGGATAATCACCATTGAAGCGAGGGAAATCAATCTTCAACCCACAAAAGCTTCTAGAAGAAGAGAAATCAGTGTCTACAACAGACTCAAGCTGTTGTCGATTGCTTATGGCTGAATTTTTAAGATGGAGGTCGAGAAATCTTGATCCAGATCTGTGAGTTTGGTCTTGAGGGTGACAAGTTCTTCTTCCATTTGTCTATTTGATCCTGTGCAAGAGATAACCATAAGCAAGATTTTTTTGTGTGGAAATGGGTTGAAAAACAAAAACAGAGAGGGTTTTAGAAAAGAAAAATTTTGACTTGGGAAAGATGTGAGTGGGTAATTGCGGTTGACTAGGTTTGGGACACTTTCTGAAGGACAAGGAATAAAAAATGTGAATTTCAGAAGCAGGGTCAAAGAATGGGAAAATTTGTCAGAGATGAACAATGAAGTATAATTTAGAAACGAACACTGTGGAAAAATTTGAAGGCGATTGGGTGAGAATTGAAGAAGTTACAACAAACCATAAACAGACAAATGTGGAATTTTGGGCTTCGAGAAGTGGAATTTGGGATAGGGTCCTCAATGAATGAAATATGTAGAATGGAATGATGAAAGTTACTATGAATTTTCAATGGAAATGGAGCTAAATCAAGGAAGATATGGCTAAAAACAAAAAATTATACTTTTATTTTGGTTGAAGAAATTAGTTGTGGCGGTGTTAGAAAGCTGTGCTTTATCAACTTGAAATGGAGTAAATGATTTGCGACAATTCTGGAATTCTACATGTCATCAACTGTAAATAGATATGGAACCCAGGTATATTAGGATTCCTAATGGTTCAAAGGCAGTCACTCGAACACCAAGGCTGTCTCAAGCATCAATATTGGGGTAGTACTCCTCACTTCATGGCACAGGTAAAAATTCTAACTGCTTGGCCAAAAATGAAATCCCTTTGTTTTTCCTCATGGAAGGAAATCTAGTCAATCTAGTGGGGTTTGTTGCCCTTTTTGTTTGACAGGTCCTCTCAATGGCCAGCTACTTCGGGGTTCCCGTGGTACTCCTCACAATGAGTTTTAGGGCTATGCCCAAGTACTTCCCACAGTTAAGTGGATAGGGTTTATTCCTTGATCTGAATGAATAGTACTGCTGCAAGAAGAAGAAATACTGCAATAATCATAGTGCCAAAAAAAATGTGGTAGGAATTCCACCTGATGCCCCTAAAAAACCGGTAATTAGAGCTAGGGTTTTGAGACGAAATTTTAAAATGAGCATAACCTGATCTATATTGCTCAAAATCACTGCTATAATTTGTTTTTGGAATTGGAACAACAACTTTGCTTCTACCCAAAAAATCAAAATAGAAACCTGGGCACCTGGTCAGAATATTTCTACTCTGCAATTTCGGCGGCCGTCACCAAAATTCTAAAAAATTGCTGATTTTAAATCTGCGATATCTTCACGTCTGGAACTCTAAACGAGATGTTTTTTTTGTAACTGTGTATTTTTTGAAGAGGAATTCAGACATGCAGCCTGTTTCTTCTAGGTTTGTGTAGAAAGTTTCAGAAATTGATCAGAAAGTCATCTCCCAATTTTTCCCTCTTTTTTTTGCCAAAAATAAGAGAATAGAAAAAATTTTCCCAATTGTTCCAAGGAAAGTGCTCTAATACCAGATGTAGAGAACCTCCTGCAATAAAAAATGGAGAATGCACGATATAACATAAATATTGGAGCACAGAAGAGATTTTATTGATCGCGAGACACTTCATTAGGGAAACCTCCTTTGATCAAGCTCAATATAAAATAACTCTTGGATGATTCGATTAGCCTCAACACTTATTTATATACTAAGTCTAATATAGACAACTATTACTCGCCATAAATGTGGGATAATACAACATACTAACTGGACGACTTAACATCAACTATTAATCCCCATGAATGTGGGATAATACAACATACTAATGGGACGACTTACAAAGAATATGCATCCAACAAAATATAATAAGAAAATAAAGAGGAGGTTTAAAGCAAGTTCTTAGCAACTTTGTATGAAATGTGGTCTTTAACCTATATTATTCTACTACCAAGACATGGTTGTAGACTGAAAACCCGTCCAATAAGGAGAACAATTCAGATCCTGAAACCATCTGTAATATTTGCTCCATTTGGGGGACTAGATAATTATCTTTGTCTGAGGCACAATTCAAATTTTTGAAATCTACACATAGTCTTATTTCACTAGAATTTTTCCTTACCGGTACCACTAATACATTTGGGTGGATTTTTCCACGAAATATTTCCACTTTTTGAACATTTGTGGATTAATACTTCATTTTTTTATCATGGCGAAAAAACCATGGCAATATGGACATTTTTAATTTTCGATGAACTTTCATCTCTATATCGATGACATGTGGCTATCTTTAATTTAACCTTATTATTTATTTAAATCTTACTTGAAAGGGGGTACAGTTGGATCTCATCGCGGGAAATAAAATGAAATTATTTTGACTTACATATTGCCGTTTGAGGTACTTTCTATAGATTCGGTAGGATCACTTTGACTTTCCAAGCATACTACCTTTGGCGGAAGCCTTCAAATGTAAGAAGCAAATATTCAAATTATTGGATTTATGATAGAGTAGGGAAGGCTATATGATGACAGGAGATCTAATTTTTATGGACACAAATCGGAGCAGGAAATTAAGAAAAGGAGTCACTTGGACAGGAATTCCACAAATTTTTTTAGCACAATATCATATATAATGAATGCACCTATGGAAAAATAATACAATTAATCCTTTAAAGTACTAGTAGAAATCACACCTACCAAACCAATGCCAGCTTTCAACGACTCTTGGTTGTTTACACGTGGGTCAGTAAGCATGCATCCTCTTTTGGCTGTAAATAGTCTTTTATTTCCATGTCTTAGGAGGCCGACCTCATCACCAATTTATTTTTGTTATCATTAACCAAAATTTATTTAATTTTCCACATCATAATCATTTTAATTTTATTTTTTACGCCAAGACATGGCCTTCTCTTATGCCCGCATACCCTTATTCAACATCTCGTATGGGGTTCTTTGATCTTCCAATAACTATGCCCGCACTGTCCATATTCAAGGTGCCAGTAGGTGATGTATTCATATGCTCACAACTAGGGTTCAAATATGCTTGCAACTCCTCATTTGATCCATCAAATATGGCCACAACAACTCCTTCCTTATGCCCATAGCTCACACCAAGATGCCCACAGGTGGCCATAAGGGATGCCCACAGGTAGTGCTGAGAAGATACCCACAATAGGAAATATATCATGCCCGCAATAGTTTCTATCATGCTCACAATTGTCCTCATTTAGCATGCTCGTATGATTTTTTGGAGATGCCCGCAATCTTTTCCTTGTCCACTATTTTATCATGCCCACAACCATCTTTGTCATCAAGTTTTCTTGTCTATTGTCATGTCACCATCTCCTTGCCATCTTTGCACCAACATATTTTTCTTTCCCAAATCATCTTCAAATGACCACATAATGGGTCATTTGACTCTCTAGATGTTCCATGCTTGTCATGCTTGCTTGTCAATGTCATTATATATGTCCTTAGTCATCTCTGTCCTTCATGTCTTGTTCCAATTACACCTTGCCATGTCATCATGCTTAGACACATGTTTGAATATATGTTTATTATTTATTGTTTTAATGAAATAATCAATTAAAACGTCTTCTAAACATTGCATCCCTCCAATAGTAAGATGTGTCTCTTCAAAAATCTGTCTTAATTCTTTTTATTAAATTATTGTTTATTTTTCTAAATACATTCCTATAGCTTCTTATTTAATAAACTTTGTTTATTATTTTTCACTAACTTTGTAGATCCATATTTTTCATATATGACCATCATAATGCAAAATGAAAGTATCGTTGGATAGCCACCTCAACAAGGATCAGCTCCATGTCACATTTTGAACTTTTTGATACACACGCATTATCTAGAGATCATTTGAAAACAGCATTCCAAACTATTTAATTTAACACTTGGACAAAAAAAAATTTAACTTGTAAAAACAGTTTTTCTTCTACTTTGGCAGATTGATTTCTCCCTCATGTGATCACCATAAGGAAACCTAAAAGCATGGCTAGATAGACATTTCAACAATGAACAAGTCCATATCACAAGATAAATATGTTGACACACACACAACCTCTAGCAAGCATTTCAAAATAGCTTCTCAACCTCTTTTGAACATCAAAACATATTTCTTCCCATTTGGCAGACTCCTATTTCACATGTGTGAACACTCTATGGAGACCTAAAGTCATGAGTAGATGGGAAACTTACCAAAGAATGGATCCATGACATTTGATAAATTTACTTGAACAAAGACATCCCTTGGTGGGCATTTCCAGCTGACCTCTCAAACTCATGTTTTTAACACTTAGTCAATTTTATTTTGTTCTCACTATGCAAAATATTATTTTTCCTATTTTTGGCGGATTGATATTGTGCATATGAGACCATCATAAGACAACCTGAAGGTATGGATGAATAGTCAGTTCACCAAGGAACATGCCTATGCTACATGATTAATTTTATCATCAAAATATCCCCTCCATGATGGTATTTCAAAATGCCTTTTCAATTTCCTGAATCTAACAACCAATTTTCTTGTGTTCTTAAAATGAAAAATAATATTTTTCTCACTTTTGGAAAATTTATATCTTTGTCATAAAACACTCCACAGGATAAATGAGACCATGGTTAGATGCACACATCAACATGCTATAGCCTAATAGATTCATATTATTTTTCTCATCATCCTATGAGATAGGACGAGCATTTCCCGGAGGCCACTGAGGCAGTTTTGCCAGTACTAGAATAGTGCCAAACAACCTGAAACTCTATTTTGGCAGACCATTATCTTTGTCATCAAACATTGTCTTTGCGAACTAAGACCATGGTGAGATAGCCTCTTCAACAATATGTAGGATGATAGCCTCAGATAATTTTTATCATACACCTATAAGGTATGGTGGGAATTTTCCCAAGGCTACATGAGCCAGTTTTTCCAACACTTGGACAATTTTCTAAGTCTTGTCCAATCTTCCTAAAACACTGTTTTGGAAGGTTCATAACTTCTTCCTCCGCTACTTCCAAGACAATCTGAAGACATTGTCAGGTCGGAACAATAATCCAAAATGTACATGATTTTAACTATAATTGATGTCGAATTCATCATGTAGTTGGTGATGTAAGGAAATAAGCCTATCCATATCCAAATGCATACTATAAACAAATTAATTGTAAAACAATTGTATGTTTTTAGTAATTAAAAATCAAGTTTTATTCACTATGGAAGATTTATGTTTAATAGCTTATCAAAACTTAACAAACACAATGCCATTACAAAAAGGTATGTATATGTACAATATAAATGCACAAAAAATGATAAAATTGTTACTATAGAGGATATGCTAACACAATAAAAAAATACATTGATATGCATACTCTAATAAGAAAGAGTTCAAAGTGTTAAGTTGACCTTTTATTGAAGAAAAATGTTGTTTTAGACATCATTTTTTGCAGACATAAAATACCTACCACAAACAAATGTGCTTGAAAGGCCAAAGAATTCAAACAAATACATGATTGTAGGGAGCATCTAATTTCTATAAGCCAATAACAGTACCTAGATATTGTTGTAGAGGAATTTTCCTATAGCTAGGTTTTAAATGACCATCAACATACTAGGGTTGAAAGAGAGATGCATATAGTTCTGCAGGTATATATAAACAATATTCATAGATTAGAATGGTTCATACCTTATCCAAATGAAGGTTTATCCAAGCATCCCTTCAATCCTCCTCTTTCTCCTCTTTCTCCAAGATACCTGCAAAACAATTTATACCTTCCTCAAAACCAATATGACTAAATGTAAAGAAATGATAATTAAAGCAATATGAAAACCTAAAATGATTATCATAAACATATGATCACAAATAGAAGTATAAAATACATTAGATAGTGATTTGGTAAGAAGAAGTTCATCACATCTTTATTAAACATGGAATAAGTACAAATATACCTTCTCTAATTCAGGAACCTCATGAAACCTTGATTTGGTTCTGCTGTTCTCTTCTCCAAGGAACTTAGCCTTCAAGCTCTACAACAGAAGGATGGAAATCTAGGGAAAAGGTGGAGGACTGGGTCCCAATTACTCTAGCGTAATAATGAAAAAGTTCAAGTCCCTTCTCATGGACCTCCCTTCTTCTATTTATACATTTATGAAGAGTTATGGGAGAGGAAAAAGTATTTACAGCTGAAGAAGTCAGTTGCATAACTACCAAAACTACCCAAAATTTGAGAAACGTCCATTTTTTGACATCTACAGGAAAAATTTGTGGGTTGCAGTGACAACAGTAATGAATGAAAAGCAAAAATCATGGGATGCAGTAACAAGAGTCGTGAATAGAAGAAGGATTGAGGGTAAACGCAGGTAGCATGAATGAAGAGTCACAAATAGGTAAAAGGTGGTCATTTTTTCGGTGCTTCTGGGAATTTCTAGGATTTGGAGTCTTCTGTAAAGTTGTTTTTAACTTGAATACCTTTGCAATGGTCTAGAGAAGTGGTCAAACAGAATTATAGAACGTCGAATATGGATCCTCTAGATTAGGTTTTTTTTAGTGTATTTTCTGAAGTGTCATCATGGAAGTGTCGACATGCGATGAAATCATGGGAAAGTAGTCATAGGAAGAGAGTGTGTCATTTTGGGCTATAACAGATTCCCCCTAATGTATGAGGTTAGAGGGGAATACGGTAGACTAAATACATTATAAAGTAAAAAACTAAGTATGGAGAGAGAAGAAAATCCAAGATCGGAAGGCTCGAATAGATGTACTTGAAAGAGAGATAGATGCCAGACAAAACTGGTCTCTGGGACATACAGGTCCATATACAATTCATCATCATAAATATACAGGAGGATCCAACATGTGCATAATTGATGTAACTATCATGGTCAAACAATATAAAAAAAGGCACCATATAAAATATAAAGGATTCATGGACAAAAGTCAACAAGGTGGATCCATTCCCTATAGTCGATCATAGCCACAAAAACACAAGGTGGATATATGTCTTAGAAAATGTCATAAGAAGTGTGACAAGGTCTTGTGCTACTTGGGCAATAGAAAAATATGAAGATGTTATTGTTGGCGCAAGGTATTCAATCCAAATAGCCCAAAAGGTATGAATACTAACCATGTGAATTTATAAAGGAGTTGAAGTCGAACATGGAGGAAAATATTTGATTACTGACCATTAATGAGGACCACTAAAAAATGCGATGGAAACCAAAATGAATGAATATGGTCCCCAAGATACCTAGTACATTCTAACATGTGTGAATACAAGGTCTTGAAGCCAAAAACTTGAAGAATCCATCTAGTAGGATACCTGAAGGGAAATTGCCACTAATGACTGCAATCCTCAAGGTACAATCATAAAACTCTAAATATAATTCCAATACCAAGATGTGTTAACTTTGATAGGAAGAGATCCAGTGGAAGGAAGGAATTAAGACATCCTCCATCATCCAACACAAGCTAAATCAAAGACTGATTGGATCTACAAATGGACCAAAGTTTTGGAGCAAGGGCTGCCAAAGACATGAGTGTAAGGAACTAATACTAGGGAATGGCCAACACAAAAGGTCAATGCAATTGTAGAATTGGAGAAAAAGGTTTTAATACTTAAACAATGAGCATGACACAAAAATGACTTAGGCATATTTTGACATGAAAAGGACCAACAATAGAAATCTGCAATGTAGGAAACATTGATAGATTCCCCCTATAATTGGAAAAGAAACCAACCGGAGAAGTAAAAACTATGAATTGGGATAAAGTAAAAAACTGAGACCTAATTGTTGCTAGACTCAAAATTGGTGCTTTGTTCAAGGAGAAAATACTTACTACTAGGATTTAAAAAAAACATGTGAATGAACTTCCCTTCCTTCTTTCTTGTAAAGTTTAAATGATTCCAAGAAATCAAACTCGATACCTTCTTCATTTTTTACAAGATCGAAGAAGAAACAAAAGAATGCTTGATAAAGCATTGATTCATGGATTTTATGAGCCCGAATTAGTGAATTATCGACGATGTTTTCATAGTTTTGAGAGTATGAAGACTACAAAGAAGACTCCAGGGGGGTTTTTTTCGTAAAGTTAGTCTCCTAAGTCTGAAAAAGTGTAAAAAAATAGACAGGAGAACTGTCTTAGTCCAGGTGAACTAAGGTATTCATTTTTCGTAGTTAGTCTGCAAGGTCTGGAAAAGGGGTAAACTGTCACCAAACCGATGCTCCTTCATAAGAGAGCATAATGATCTAGTTTTAACGAGTGTGAAGGAAAAAAATATCACTCAAAACGTTCCATTTATTTATGAAAATGGGATTGAAAACAGTAAACTCGATGCTTTTTTCTTAGGGTTTAGCGAGCATGACAAATACATAAAATACACATGGAATATTTTTCATGTTTAGGTCCAAAGCATGAAAAAGAGAAAAGTAAGCTCGAAAAGGGACATTTTTCATAAGTTTAGTCCTCCAAGTCTAGAAAAGATATAAACATAGGCCTGAAGATACTCTAAGTTGAATTCAGATGAAAAGAGAGTGTTCTTTCCTCGCAAATAATCTACATGGTCTCAAAAAGAGATAGACTACCACCAATGTAGATGATCATTTAATTTACCTTAACAATTATGAATGAACAAGTTTACTCGACATACTAGTCGATTTTAGGGAGTCATACCAGGGATTAAATATAACTCCATATATTTCATGTGAAGTTTGAATGATTATGGAAAATCCAACTCGCAACCTCCTTATTGTTTTTAACGAGCTCGAAGGAGAGTACAAAGAATGCTCTAAATGCGAGGAGACCAGTGTCAAATACATGAGAAACTAGTTCCAAGGGAAAGGAACATACCTAAGCATAATTCAAGGAACCCGAGGAAGATAAAGACACTCGAAGATTGTCTCCTCAAGGAAAAATGTGTCAAGTTGCAAAGGCAAAATGGTACAGGGCTAAGTAATCATGAGAGTAGATATGAGGGCTTAAACATGAGATGAAAGCATGGAAATTGACATCAAGCTCATAAGCGTTAGCAGGGTATATGTAAATGCAGATACAACTTGAACAGCAAGGTGAGGTCAGTAAATAGATCCAACTATAAATTGTGTTTCCAAGAAACAACAACATTAGGATCATATTCAGAAGAAAATATTTGATGCAATTCACTTTGGAAGAAACATGTGCGACTTTGCTATATTTGACAAAATTTTTATTTAAGGAAGAATCAACCAAAGAGGACTCTATAGTGCCAAGATACAAGGATTTATGATCAATAAGATCAACCTCAAAATAAAATAAAAAATCAACAAGGGAGATAGAGTCTGCAAGAACAAACTCAGTATCACAGGAGTTGAAAAATATATGAGAAAAATCAAACTCATCGGGATCACTGACTTGCCAATCAAAGGAAGAGTCCAAAGACTCAACAATATCATCATAAAAATATTGATCAATGGAAATATCAGGCTTATCAAGAAAATTAGGTTTAGAATCATTCACAACTGAACCAACATCTAAAAGAAGGTTAGATTAAATCAAGGACTCTAGGAATACTTCATTAGATGGAAGGAGACCATACCATGTAGGACACATGTCTAAAATATTATTTGGATAAATAGAGTGGAGAGCAGGATCCACAATCTGTATAAGACGTGTCACATAGTCAATTGTTGTGATCGGGTCCTGAGAAAGTAAACATGAATAGATAATATTCTCCTTAGTGGCAATTGAATGCAAGGGATATGAGGCCACATATCTCACCCATGGTGGGGTAGTGTCTATAGAGACATTGGGAATCAATAAAGGAAATACCTGGTGTCTAGTTGGTTTAATAGAGGGATTGAGAAAATCCAACTGATCAATAGTGACAACTTCTCTACGATGATTAAAGTACATCACATGAAAGAACATTGAAACCACATCCTACATGGAATAAACATAATAACTCCCGAGTATCATGTTGAATTTCGAGGGGTCCTCAATCACCATGAAATAAACTAAGACGGTATTCCCACGCAAAGTAACAAGTGTTTGAGCAAGAATTCCAAAGGCTATACTAGTTCTTCTATCAAAAGGAAGTAACTCACTAGAAGGTGATAGAATATTGAGATATCCCATGCTTTCGCAAGCATGAGCAGACAAAATACTATCTAATTCTCCTTCATTAACAATACAACAAGAAACTGTGTATTTTCCAACTTTGACCTTTATATGAAAAGGTGCATCAGAAGGAAGACACAACTCAAATAGGATATCCAAATCAAAGGAAGCAATCTAAGAGCTTGGTGGGGTTCATCTAAATAATGTTCAATTCCCCCTTGTTCAGTAAGTTATGAACTGGTAGTGAAGAAAATGTGACTAATAGACACTTCACTCTCCAAAGGAAGAGTGGGATTGATCGATAATGGAATCAATTCAATTGCTTCATGAAAATCACTCTCCGAAGGGAGAGTGGGATTGAACAAAGATGACATTGGTTCAATAACATAAGGATCACTCTCCAAAAGAAGAGTGGGGTGAACCAAATAATAAGAAGTTTCAAATACTAGATCAACCAAAGGTTGAGTATATGGTTGAGAAACTATAGGTTGTTCAAGAGAAGGAAATCCTTTAGTATTGGACCACAGTCTTCACACCCCTGTGATATCATGGAATTGGTGAGTAAGATGATGTACCTTGCATAGCTTACAAGGGAAATTAAGTTTACACTTTGAACGACCAGTTTCCTCAATGGTTTCAACATGACTAGAAGTGGATGAATGTTTACCCCCAACATGAGCATCAAAGGCTGGGTGACTGTGTCCAACCTGAATAAGAGAGGATGGTTGTTGAGAGACTTCGGAATGTTTAAAAATGGGATGACCTTGGAACCAAGCTCTTCATACCTCTGTGATAGCACAGAATTGATGAGTAAGGTGGTATCCATCATAAATATTACAAGGAAACTTGGTCTTGTGTTTTAAATGATTAGTCTTCTCAACAGTGTCAACATGACTCATAGTGGATGAATGTTTTCCCCTAGCATGACCTATGGAGGTTGAGAGTTTTCCCCTCGAATGACCTAGAAATGTGGAGAGACTAGGTCCAACATAATGTGTAGAGGTCAGACAAGTTCCACCAGCATGACTAGCATATGTTGAATGTTTTGGATCAACATGCCTTGCATAGGTTGAGTTTGTGCCCCTAGCATAACCTGCAGAGGATGGGTGGTTGGGTCCAACATGGCCTATAGAGGTTTCCCAGCATGACCTATAGAGCTTGGGTATTTGGATCCAACATGACCTACATAGGTTGGATGAAGAGGTTCAGCTTGACCTACAAAGGTTGAACGAGTTGCCTCAACATGAACTACATAGTATGAGGGACTAAAACCAACATGACCTGCAGAGATTGGATGGTCAAGATCAACTTGGCTTGCATAGGTTGAGTGCTTAGATCTAACATGACCTATAGAGGTTGGATAGGTTCCCCTAACATGAACTGGAGAGGATGGGTGGTGAGGTTCAACTTGACCTGTAGAGGTTGAATGGGTGCCTCCTTGATTTCTAGTCTTCCTATTGTTCATTCTTTTGCTCCTTTTGGAGCGTCAGTTACTAGTATAATTAGTAGAAGGAGAAGGAGAAGCTGCTACTGGTGAAGGGAAACATTGTTTTTATGCACTTGATATAATGAGATTAATTCAGAAGCATAAGGGGAATTCAGGACAGTTGGAGTGGAAAAAAACCACACCGAAATCCCTAGGGTGAATCTAGATATATTCAAGGTGGCCATAAAAGGAACACCAACATTCCCTGTGAGAGGAATAGTACAAGGATTTCCCACCATGGGGTTCTCTTGGTTGGTGTTCATAGGGGTGTTAGCCACAGTTTCAAACAAAAATACAAAGTATGAGGTCGATAGGAAACCAATAGTACAAAGAACACACCACTAGCAGAAAATACCTAAGTATTAAGCCAAAAAAAGAAATATGCATTCCCAAGGAAAGTCTAGGATGATGAGGGCCTAGAACTAACTAGTGAAGGAAGGAGAGTAGTTAACTAGAGTATCGTGAATATTTGTCTGGGTGCAAGCATTGGAATCACCCAACCTCCCTCCCAAATTGTCAACCGAGGTTACCTTCCAAGTATACCCTAGGAGCACTAGAAATAACCTTCCAATGCCCCCTGTGTAAGATCCTAGCAAAAAATATACTAAGGCTACCAAAATCATGGATAAATTTCGACATAATAGTCGTTAGTCCAATCGATGCACATGGGAAAGGTAGCTAAGCCCAAAACTCAAGCAATACCAAGAAGCACATGGGGCCGGGAGGAGGCACTGAGTCAGTATGAAAACATGCAACAAATCTGGTGTACGCCTTACTGAGAAGAGGAGGGGTATCTCCAATAGCTCAATATCGCATAACCTTGTGCTTGAATCCTATGTGAAAGGATATTAACGATGTCTTTCGCAACGAAATTGGATTTCCTAAAATATAGTCCACTATGTTTGAGTTTGAAGTTTTGGGAAATTAAGATATCCCTAACCGAAAACACTAGCCTAGAATAGTGTGTGTCATCCCTATAAGAAAACATTTACTAATAAATTTTATATTTTAAAGGGTTGTTGATTACTCAAGGGGGGTGGCGAAGTTGAAACCAATGATTGTTTTACTCAATGTTGAAACAAGATGACTAAGAAAATAGAAATGAAATGAAAAATAAAAAAATATTCTCTTTCTTTTTCAAATAGAAACTTGAAAGCCACAAAAGAACAACTTCTTTTTCATTTTTTCAAGAAAAATGTTATGTAGTGCATTAAAGACAAAACCCGAATCTACATGC